>WOVY01013684.1:0-385000 GCA_013436015.1 Rhipicephalus annulatus
ACCTCCCTGTGCTTCTGCTTATTCTTTCCTCTCCTCCTTCTCCTTGAACATATTATCTTCTTTATTTTTTTGGAATACTCGATTTTCAGTGCAATCTCGTGCGCACAGTCGTCGTGACTATACGCGCGGCGGGCCTACTAAAGGCCGATGGCGCGCCATGTTGTGAAATCAGCCAATGGCTGTGTAAAGTGGCTTTTACGAGTGATTTTTGAGCCTGTTCCGTGATTTGTCGAGAGAGGAGAAGTAAATTTTTAGCTGACTTTTAGAATTTGTTGTGAGTTCCAGGCCACGTGCTATGCTATAATATTTGGCTCACGTGTTTTCGGGAGCTTCGACTACCGATGGGAAGCTTTTTATGACCATGCTGAAAAAAGTGTTGTAGTGCCTCATTAGGAAGAGACCGTGAGACCGTTTTTAAAAGACACGAGACTAAGAGACGACGACGTAGCTTTTAAACCAGAAAAACTGAAGATGAAGGCATGGGATTATTATTCGAACAGGCTTATCACGAACTGGCCGCTAAACTTGGTGAACCCTAATTACTGGTAATTGTTTTATTTTTTCGTTCTACCGTATTGATTCATCGCCTGTCGTCAGTAGCGAATAGAAACTCACGACAGTCATGTATAAGCGTTTGGCGAGGGAAAGCCGAAAACTGAATGAAATCCAAGTGGGAGCTAAAATGAGAAAAAAAATCCCACACGATACAGCTTGCGTCATCGCAGTTTCTCGCTGAGACTTTCGTAAACTGTAAGCTAAAAAAATATGAACCAGTAAATGACACCCTAAACAAACCAAACAATATTTGAATTTGGTGTGTGCTAAGTGCCGACTCAACCGAATAGTAGGAAACAAGAGAATGTCGGTGTCGAGAACCGTTCACTCTTTCTTTCTTTTTTTCTTTATTTCCTTCTTTCTTTCTTCTTTCTTTGCGTAAAAAAGAAAAAAGTTGATTCTCCCACCATGCAATCGGATGCCGAAATTGGCATCGGTGACCTTTTCGGGGCAGTCCCATCCAATTTAAACCAGTGCAAGCTCTTTTTCGATATTAGTTCTTTAGGGTCAGAAGTTTGAATCGAACCTTTAGAAGCCATTGAATGAACAAGAGTTGACGAGCTGAGTCAGTGGTAAAAAAAACAAGAAATGCGTTCTTTTCTGACGACCCGAGCAAAAACTAAAAAAAATGTTAATAAACAAGCAGTCTCGAGCTTCAATTCTCAGCCGAAGCTTCTTGTTCTTGCGAAGTTTTGCCACCTCCGCTCTTCCAGATAACTTTTTGTAACATCCGCGGTCCTTGGACATCTGCCTGTAAGTCTAGACTGCGAACTTTGTGGAAACCAACTCGGTTTTGAAAACAAGGGGGCTGTTGTAAGGACGCCCGCAGCTGCCTTCGTCATTGATAAGTTCCCGCCCTTCCCTTGGAACTTGGAATAACCATGGATGAACAAAGAATAACGTAGTGCAATCGCAGCAGACAATGTCAGTGCAGACGTGGTTTCAGCAGTTGTTTGTCTACATCATGGAAAACTTTGAAGTATTTCCTAAAAAAAGAAAATGCCTTCGATCATCTGATAAGCTCTCACCCTCCCTTTGTATTTGGAATAAACCATGGATGAACAAAGAATAACGTAGCGCAATTGCAGCAGACAATGTTGAGTGCAGACGTGGTTTCAGCAGTTGTTTGTCTACATCATGGAAAAACTTTGAAGTATTTCCTAAAAAAAGAAAAATAGGTTTTCCACATTCGATCAATCTGTGCAACCCAAAGCCCAGCTTTTGTTCTATATTTATTTATTTACCTTTTTTAAACAAATGCGCTGTACGGTTGACAGGAGTATTAGAAGTGGGGAAATTGGGGTCGTAGTAGAGTGTACGTAATTTGATAACGTTAAATAGAGGTACTTAGAGTCAGAGTTCAATTATAGATTTCGTTTTTCTTTTTGTGAGAACTGAAAAACTTGACCTTGTCGAGTGTTACTTATGTGTAGTTCTTATTAAATGGAGGGGTGCAACGTTTCTTCTCGACTTTCGCCCAGAAAGGAATAAAAGAACAAAAAGTAACGTGCACTGTAAAACTCAGCACTAGCCATAGTTCTCGCTTGAACCACTGTTTTGTTGGACTACTAAAGTACTCATAAATAATGACAAATATTGAAGGACCCTTAATATTCCCTTTTCGAAGTTGAACGCGATAAAATATTCAGTCCCTAGTGCGTATCTATGCGAACAACTTTGTGCATAACTTTTAATTCATGATGTTACTCAAGAAGTTTAAATTGTGGACCGCTGCAATGTAATCGATAAAGTTTAAAGTGGCTTGTGACAGTGAATTTTCCGCACATGGATGTATTCTCGTAATGGGTAACATGCTTTCGAGCCACGAGTGATTATGCGCGTGAAACCAACGTTACTAGAAAAGTATCTAGTAACGTTGCGTGAAACGTTTCGAAATTTTATGCACCCACTACGTGGTCATAAGGCAATACGCGCAGTAACGTGTGTGCTTTTTTAATAAAGGGTGGGCAGCTTTTTAAACCACCAAACTCTTTGTGATAATTGCATGTTCCGACGCCTGAATGGCAATGTGCGCTTGTTACCACGCAATATTAGTGTCGGTACTACATCTTGTAATGTAGAGCCTGTAAAATGAGGACACGTGTGTTTTTTAGCGTGCATGTTATTTTCACTGCATTTTCAAGCAATCTCCAAGCAGAGGAAGTTATCTTCTCTGTATATCTGAGCGGACGCGCCTGAATGCGACGGTGGTTCGATTCTCAATCGGACCCGTAATGTTTTGTTATATTATTATTATTATTATTATTATTATTATTATTATTATTATTATTATTATATTATTATTATTATTATTATTATTATTATTATGATTATTATTATATTATTATTATTATTATTATTATTATTATCATTATTATTATTATTATTATTATTATTATTATTATTATTATTATTTAATAGGGCGAAGCACTAGTGCGAGGCTTGCGCGTACACTCGGCGTACCCATCTAGTAACAGTTGCGCACGTTAGGGGCGCTGCTGGGATCAGCTTTCAATGGCGATCGCTATAGAAGCACTTGAAGTGCCTTTGTCGCACTCCGACGATAGATACGCAAGTGTCACTTGCCATTAACGAATAAAAGGCTCGACAGCAAGCACTGGGAACTCGCACTTGAGCGTATTTAACCATGACCTATGTTTTTGTATCTTTGTATGTGATGTAACGTTTTTATTCTTGCTGTTTTACACATGTGTGCAATGTTATGATCTTTGCCCCTCCTGCTGGGGCCCTTAATGGGCCTGCAGTATTTTGTAAATAAATAAATAAATAAATAAATAAATAAATAAATAAAACCTAAGCGGCCCGAAGGTGTCGTCCGCAAACGAACCCGCCGGTGAGGGCTCACGAAGCGGTATCAAAACGACGACAAAGGCATGCGAACCCGGAGTTGAGAGCTCGAGAAGCTGAGGTGAAACGCGAGCAGCCTGCACTACCCGACGCGAATGGCGCTGACGCCCGCTTCAAGCATGAATTCTTTATTGAACACAGCTGCGGATCACAGTTTCAAAGTGTGCGATTGTTGGTGGTTTGATATAACAGCGTCCCCAAGATCACAATCATTATCACTCATTATATCATGTAGAGTGTGCAATGTACGGGGATTTACGTTTACCCGATGATCCCTGCAGTGCTTCGCCAACTCGTCATCGTTCACTCCATGAATAGGAGGAGGAGGAATAAACTTTATTATAAGAAACCAGCAGGTTAGGTGGCCGGGCCTGAGCCTCCCACGAGGGGACGTCAAGGGCTTGCCTCGACACCGCCTCAGGGGTGTGCTGGGTCGCCCAGGTTTGGTCGTCAAGAGCGGGGCTCCGCAGAGCCTCATGGAGCTTCGACGAAAGCGTCCATAGATATGCAGAGTTTTTTTTATTTGCACCTTTCCCGATTTTTGAAAACGAGCAAGATGATGATTTTTCACTCACTACGAACGACGCCGAGGCTGGAATTCTGCGAAACGAGCTCTTTATTGCTTTGGCCTCAAAATTCAGCCAGCTCAGCTTGGCGGGCACTGATCAAAAAGCAGAGCTGGCGGTGTGTAGTGTGGTTTAATGAAGTGGGATGAACTAGGAATAAGAAGTGGGAATGAAATGGATGATTGAAGTTCGAGGAGTGGTGGGCATAGCAATGAGTTGTGGGAGTAGCGAGTGATGAGAAGAAGGGCACATTTGCAATACTAGACAAATCTTCCCACCATCTTGCCAGTCGCACAACGAACAGCAGCAGCTGCCTTATAAGAGCCATGAACCTTGTCACTTTTAATCGCTCGCCACTGTAGAGTATCCTATAAATACACTAGAGGCACTCGTGTCTCTCTGGCACGAGTGCCTCTGGCACTCGTGTCTGGCACTCGTGTCTATAGAGCTGCAACGGATGGCGCAAAATATGGGTAGTACACGGATTTGTCTAATCTTCGTAATTCTGGCTTCGTGTACATTCGCGTGGCTTGGAGCTGATTTTTTACGTAAATAAAAATCAGCAAATGTTCATGTTTTTGCTTCACGGCCTTATTTCTTTAAGCTTACCATTTTCAATTCAGGTAACGAAGTTCAAAATGGTTCGTTCCTTTTTTTTTCAAAACAAACCTAAACCGGCAATGAAAAAAACCGCAAGTGTGATCCGCAGCCAGCAAATATGAAGACTAGGTGAATCCGTGTATACTGCCCATCAACTTAAACCAGAGAGGACTCTGGCGCTGCAATCGTTCAGCGACCGCAGCGCCAGAGTCCTCTCTAGTTAAGTTTAGGAAACTCTATAGATTAGATTTGTGGGTTTAACGTCCCAAAACCAGCATATGATTATGAGAGACGCCGTAGTGGAGGGCTCCGGAAATTTTGACCACCTGGGGTTCTTTAACGTGCACCCAAATCTGAGTACACGGGCCTTAGGAAACTCTATAGATGTTCGCCACTCGTGGTAGGGATCCTCCGAGCTTTTGAGTCCCTCTTCGCCGACCGTAAACATTTCTCGTATTTTTCTCCTTTATCCCCTAGTCCCAAATATGCGCTAGATGTCCGAGTCGTCCCCTTCTTCGTTTTGTGGGTATCTTCTTTCGCGGCAAGCTATTCAGTATCTCATCAAATCGGGAAAAAGAAGTACTCAAGTCAAACAGGCCTTAAACCACGTAGTAGCTGCCGTTTAAATTGATGCCGGTTCGGAATAAAAACACAACCGTGTGAAAGGGTGAACGGGTCAGCTTACAGAAGTACGTTGGTCGAGATGCTCAATGCACTGCATTGCTTAAACTGGTGCTGGACAGTAAGCTGTCGGCATAATGCTTCGCCTAACCTCGGAATTAGGAGTGTGTGTGGTTACTCCAGGCTGAAGGCCTAGTTGCCTCATCAAACGCGAACGTTAACCGTCAGGGCCAACCATCGTCCCGTGGCGTCGACGTTAACACGAATGGTGCATAATGGACATCACTACAAGATGACGGCAGCATATGTCGTCATCACGTGGGTATCTTTGTCACGGACGGCTATTTTTGGCGACACCGCGTCACGGCAATTAACTGGCGCCATACTCCCCGACTGACCGGGAGAAACGGCGGCGTTTGAAAGGGAGCCGAGAAGGGCAGAATGGGGTGCTCTTCTTAGAACGTCGCCGCCGACGGTGAACCCTTTTGTAACTGTGGCGGCGTCTGCAAGGTCGTAGAAGGCCACGGTATACCCCGAAAAAGGATTAGACTACGAGACGCCACGGCTGAGAGCTAAGTGGTTGACCGTTCCCACGGAAAAAAGCGTGGGAAACGCTCTGGTGGCCAAGCCGTATGGCAACAGCCCGACAGGTTGTCACTCTCGCTAGTTGCGGGCCCTCTCCCAATTAAAAAGGGGTGGGGTCAAAATATTTTTGGGGCGGAGTTTCCCATCAATTAAACGTGCATGATTGGACCCAGGTAGAGGTCTCTTGTCCTCAAGGAAGAGAGCGAGGAGACACGAGGGGGATTTAAGCGCAGGATTTTGCCCTGCTAGGCAGACTAGTCGCTGACCAAAATGGTGTAGAAAACAGATCAACAAACATCTCTTCTAGAAGTTTTTAGTGTGGCTCTGTATCGGCTGGCCACCTAAACTCAGCCGTTCGTCTAGTTGTGACGCGATATTAACGTCTGCAACGTAGACATCGGGACTTCGCCTCGAGTTAGCTCAACCTGCTCGAAGTCACCTGCAAGCACTAGCCTCCCGGAGCCACCAGCGTTGCAACACCGCCGACATCGCAGTCGTGCCAGAACTCTCTTCGACTTCTCGCATCCGATCGTCGGGGACACAACGCTGCCGGTCATCACACGTATGCCTTCACCTGTTTATATCTTCGAACTTTCTCCTCCGTCAGTCTATTCTTGTTAGTTTGTGTAGTTTGTATAGTTCTCTCTCGTAAGCTGATTTTATTGTTTCTGTTATATATTTCTTTAATTGTATCAAGTGTCGTTGTATTTTGTTAGTTGTATAGAAGTGTTGTATTAGATCCCGTGGGCTGCCATATCACTATAGTAAAGTTTGTTTTGTTTTCTCACGTCTCTGATCTCTTCACTGTCTCTGCTTGCGTACGGAACGAACCAACCTGCTGTCATTCCCGTCGCCGACTTCGCGCTGGCGACGCTAGAGTGGCAGCTTGTAACAATCTTATTATGCGGTGATGTTTATCATGCGGTAATGCAATCGTAGTGTCACAGATCACCAGCACTTGTGACGTCACCATGACGTCGCGTGATGGCGTCATTGCATCACATCTTTGCTGGGTCGCTAGTTGTGCGATCACAGAGGTAATGCAATACAAAGGGACATGCAGAAAGCTTGCTATGATTCTTGTAATAAAGACAGTGCAAAGCATTGTTTGACGCAGAAAATTTTGTAGGGAGGGGGCAGAGAGGGAGTTCAGTGCATCGACTGAGAAGAAAAGTAAAAAGATAGATTTCACCTTCGAGTCAACTTATGCGAAAGCGTCAGATACCCTGGAAGTTTTACAAGTTCTTCTCTTTTAATTTGCGTATTCGTGGGTGTTGTGGTTTGGCGAAGAATGGTAAAGGTGACTGTTGTAATCGTCTTAGAAAAGTTTGTGCCCTCAAATCCGGCATATAGGCTAGTACAACAGCCGCCAATAGATATCACTAACGCTACTACTTGCCAACTCTATTCTCCGTCTCGGCTGTAATAAGACTGATACTTGGGCTGTAGTTGGGTTGTACTTGGTGATTGAACTGCAGAGCACACTACGCACAGATAGAGGATGCGAAAGGACAACGAATGCATTGTGTTGGTGGTGCTTCTCTTCTTTTTATATGCGCAGGCGCGCTGCAGTTCAGTCACGCGTCTATACTTTTACACTTTCTGCCTTTCATCTGCTTCGTTCTTTTTTTGCTCTCCCCTCAACCACCCCTTCTCCCCATCCTTCATTCTTACTCCTATTCTTTCGTTCTCAAAGTAGTAGCAGGCGCTGCGCTGCTCTAGATGGCCCTTCTCTATTGCACTCTTTGTGTCCCCGGTATTCTCACACTACCGAATCGAGTAATATTGATAAGTGCGCTTGACGGCGAAGTGCTTTATGGCATGTAAAATCGATAGGGTCGTCACTCAACATGCCTTCACAAAAAAGAAAAAAAGAAGGCTCTCAAATATCGAACGTACTGACACCACTAAAACACTAGAGCGGGAACGACTTCTCTCGCGAAATGTGCGACGTGCCCCAGGAGGCAGCGGACAACTTATCGCCCATCTCCGAACGCCTGTCTGCGCTCATCGGCACTTTGCCGCGCCACATATCTGTCTCTCGCGCGCTATATGTCCGGGGCCTCGGCTGTTTGAAGCAGTACTCCAATCTCCACTTCGGCCACATCGTCATTGACGCGGTCATCCGTGCCCGAGGACTCATGGAGCTCGCCGACCGTAAAAAGAAAAGGCCGATTGGGAGTTGAGGAGAACCATGTATTACGGCGAGCACTTGCCGCATTGAGACTTGTGGTCGAGCTCTTTCACTACGGGGAAACTAGCGGGTGTCTACTGTGCTTGTCTGCGGGCGCCTTCGTTTTGTCTTGTGTCCTGGAACTTCTTCCTAACAATGGCCGCTTGGTTATCTCAATTGCTTTTCTCATTTAACCACGCACAATATCGGTGCCAATTTGTGCGCCAAAGAGGTGGTTCTCTCTTAATGTTAGCAATGATAAGATCAATGGAAAGGTACCATGAAAGAACAAGATATATTACAGCACCTCCAGCTAAAGGGAATCGTGTGTAGATGCGAAGCAGTGGGTGGTAACGCTTACTCTGGCACTCATCGCAACGTTGCGCAGAATCGAAACCTCGTGAGGCTCAAAGCACGCAGTTATGAACCAGTGTTTCCTACTGAAACATGCCAATCGCTGCTAATGGGCAATGAGAGACGAAGGCTCCCACTGGACAAAGAGACCTGCAGTCAACTTTCAGTTGACGCGGACGCTGCGAATTTTTATTGTTCAACAATGCACAGGATAAATCTCCCACAGGCACTACCCCGGGGGTCAAGATCCCGTGCGTATTCGCGTCTTCGCTTGGAGTCGGTTTCAAGGTTGTATAGCAGCAGCAAGTGATGCTTCCCAAGATACTTCCGGTCATATCAATTATGGCTGTTAACAGTGAAGCGAGAAGCTTGTTCTTTATGCTGTGTAAGAGTAAGTAAATACTCTCTTGCTGCTTTCAAGTAAAACAAGGCGCCGAAAGTTAAGGGCTGACTCCTGCTATGTTGCGTGTAATTAGAGAAAATATATTACATATTTTTGCCTAGTCATAAAGAGAAAAACTGCTGAAAATGAGCGGGAACTCGCTAAAGCTTTTCTTCCCTGCCAATGCTACAAGGCTGCATCGAAGCACAACACCGGAAGCCATCCAAGACTTGCGTAAACAGTGAAATAGTGTGTATATATACGTGGTAGCCAGTTAACGGTTTGTGCGGCGCGAGTAATCATTTCATGTTTAATCAAGAATCTCGCTAGCAAATGCTGCCTGCGTCGGCGTTGCGTTGCGAGAGATCGGAGCGTAGGAGAGGAGAGGGGAAGCGCATGCGCGACGGAGCGCAGACGCCACTGGATCAAGCTCGCTCATAAGATGGTTCGTATCTGAAAGGCGACAGTATTAAGCTAACCCAAGCAGGTACAGCAAATGTAGATGCGAGTTTCGTAGAATAGTTTAGAGTGCGACCATTTCTAGAAGCCTTAGAGAGCTTTATAGATAATTTGATAGTGCAGCTTTCCCACAGATGTCTATGGTTTCATTATGGAGATTACGGCTTCGTTGTAACTTGATAACAAGAGAGGGGTCACGTGGCTGAGACCGAGTGGGGGCGCTCCGTGTGAAGATCGCTTCACGTATCATACGTTCACGGGTGAGTGAAAGTGCGTGTGCAAGGGCGATCACTGCTCAAGCGGAGAGGAAAGGCACCAGCCGTGTTCCGTCTCGCGGAAAACGCACAGTAATTAGCTGCTATAGGAAATAGGTCTGCATGCCTGCAGGAAAAAAAACGCGAACTGCCACCTACCGGACATGGTCGCCCGTGGTCTCGCGGGCTGTATCTTCAGAGAAAAGCACATAGCCCAAGCTTCGTGCTTGTTGCGTTCACATCGCAAAGTTTACTTTAAAGCCATAGCTAGCAAGAATGTCAACTCGCTCGCTGCAGCAACCAGGTTTTATGAATGAGGGAGTTGTAGCGTTACTTCGTAAAACAATCGTATTGATGACTATCGCATTTCCTGCTTCGGCTTTGCGGTCAAGTTGTGATAACTTTTTTTTCTTGCTCAGGCATGTTGATTCCGATTTTGTATGGCAACTGAAAGGTATTTGCTCAATCTGTGGTATAGCCTCAACTTGCTCTCTTCTTATCTACACTGGGCTACATTCCTTGCAAACTTCATCAGTGGCCCAGCATTCTCTCGCTAGCTGTTTTATCTTCATTCATCATGTTCAGCTAGGCTTTCTAGGGCATAGCTTCTACCGCTTCTGTCCATATCCGATTGTTGGTGAAGAAAATGCGCTCAAAAGGGTGCTTCGCGCGCTTGGGTACCCAGCGTGACTTTCGGCAATATATATGCCTTAATGTGGTAGTTCCATGCAACAGAAAGTTCCGCAGCAATAAGGCCCTGTTTTTTAGGGGAAAAAAGAGGATGGCGTGATTTCGTCATACTGCTTCGCAAGTCTTCAGGTTTGCGCTTGCAAACAAAAGCGTGCATTCTTCTACCTTACATTTCAGATCGCTTGTGTGGCTCATTGAAAGCGCGTGCACGCTGGGCTCCTACTGACGCAACATTTGCACTACATGGCGTTCCTCTTTGAAGTAGTTGCGAAAACTGTGTGCTCAAGCAGGACGTTGTTCAGAAAAACAAGGACTGGAGCTGTGGGACATTGATCGTTATTTTTTCTGCTGCTTCGTTTGTGTCCGTTTCTTTGTCTCAGAACCTGCGTATCTTGCGAACTGTTTTTGGAAGCTCAGCGTTCGGGATAGGTATTTCTGGCCCTCTCTCTTTGCTCTTTTGGGGTATAGCGTTTTGATTACAGCTTTATCGCTGTTGGTTATTCAGTTTAAGTTAGAGGCGCTCGCTTACGTGCAACAGCATTCATCACAGTATTAAAAACAATCAGAGTACGCTTGCTGATTGTTTCATTCCGTATCTGTTATTCTATGCTTGGCGTCTTTAAGTGTAGGATAACGAACATTGTGCAACCTCGTTAATATATCTTTTTGTGTTTCTGTCTTTGTCTCTCTATTTATTGCGCATGAATGCTTTGTTTCTTTCGTACAAAGCAATAGCCAAGCTAAAACAATGAAAAATTCTGGAGAATCACGGTTTGCCAACGTAATATGAGGTTAGTAAGACATTCAGGAGCCGTTCCACTCTGTGAAGGTCGATGACGGATGAGTCTCTGTAAGCGACAAATTTATTCATTTAATTAATTTCATTCAGTCACATACTTATAAATTAATTTAAAATCTTGGATTTAGTATAAACTTCTTTAAAGCACTTCCCATGTCGAATTTGCCTGGTTCAGAAATTCCGTGCACAGGTCATTTGTATATCGTATTTACAGATTTGTTTAGTTTTATTTACGTAGTTGTTTATTTGTTCATTAGTTATTTTATTCATTCATAAAGGTTTCATTAATTTCTTCTTAAGGAACTGGCGGCAAACAGGGTAGCTTTCTTAATTTCTGGGGCAGAAGCCTTCTAGGAATTTCGTAATAATTACGTAAATATTCACTAGATCACAGTTTGCGAAATTACAGTTACTATGTCATATACAGCTTCTCTCGAAAAGGCTCACTTTCTAAAGCCATGGGCTTGAATACCACTGACGGAAACGGTAATTCTTCGTCTACTTTCATTGGTTTGAGTTTAACTGAGAATGAATGCAAAACAGTTAAGAAATTGCAAATGATACCCCTGTGTTTTTTTTTGCTCCATTTCCCGTCATTCCTTCAGCTGTGTAGAATACGTAAACAAAACGAGCCCCTCTGATATTGCCTTTACTTTCGCAATTTCTAAAGGGTTACACGGGCCGTGTGCCATTGATTCCTTAGAACGAAGGACGACGCAAAAATGGGTGAATTTGCTTTTGTTTTATTTTCGTCTATATCCGTATGCTGAAAATAGATTCTATACCAGAATGAATGTTCATTTTTTAAAGAACCGCTTTAACTGTTAAATGCAGAACGCTGCAAACAAATTTTCGGTTGAATCGCGCTAGCACCATGTGGGTTCAATTCCGAATACCGCTTTATCGGGGTTGCATGTCGAGATAAATGATCCCAGAGAAAACGCTACTACAGCACGTTACATTGTGGTTAATATATCTCATATCTCCACTGTTTCCCGATTCAGAAAGGGGGGGGGGAGGGTTATCATCTTACATCCGCAATGTTTCCTCATTCAGAAAGCGGAAAAATACTGCGGCGAGATTCAGTGAAAAAGTGAGGCAAAAGAGAGTTTCGTTACGAAGTGAATGTCATAGAGGAAACTCGGCAACCTCAATTGATCACCCAAACACCAGAATGCATCCTTCGTCTCGTGCCTCCCTTTTGTACTGTTTTCTTTTCTTTGTTCTTTTATTTTGTGGCCTACGGTCTGTCTTTTGCTTACCGCGCTTTCCGTCGGTTCTCTGCTTGCATGATTCAGATGGATAGCGTGCCTCTTGCTCGGGTATCGCATCGCGTGCACCGTGCAGCTGCGCAACATTGACGCATCGTTGTTCGAGCGAAGCAAGAGCGCGAATCGTATACCTTCGTGCAGGCGCTGTTAAAATGTATATAAACTCGCTCTGCCGTTCAGAAGACAATTGCTAAATGCGTCACCTGTCTCTAAGAAACTGCGAAGTAATTTTTCTCAAACTTGACCGCATTAAGGACAACATCTTAGTTGGTGTATGTACATATACAAATGAATGCCGGAATAATTCGCGAAATAACGCCAGATACCAAACACTAGACGTGATAACAGGACAGTGAGCGGAAGCAACTCGTATTGGGGCTTTGGAAGCATATTGTACTTAGATTGTTTCACTTACCGAAAATTTACAACAAAAAATTAGCAGAAAAGCTTGCACTAAAAGGGCCTTAGTAAGGCCTATAGTTATTATACACAGTTGCCACTTGCGATGCGCTGTTCGAGCACGAAGACACAACGCACGAAAATCATAGGTAGAACGCCAACACGAGCACGAGCTAACGACTAAACCGCGCAAACTTTGAACAAGCGAAACGGAATGGTTTTGATGACTAGTCTGTGAAAAAAAATTCGTCAGATCCCACGTACCTTGAGAATCGACTTCATGCGAAGCCATGCGGAGGTGATGGTGACCGTGTTCTATTTTTTTTATATATTGACACGGTCACGAAATGGACGCTAAATATATCTACAAATGTTGCATGTATAGACGTATGTTGAACAGATGTGGATGCTTACATAACCAGTTTTGCACTTCGACTTCGGTATCATCTCGCAACCGGCGGTGCCTTTCCCGTTCTCTAATGTACTTTCGTTGTACGTGCTCGGGATCTTAGGCTCGCAGTCGTCGCTTTACAGCCATTCGTAAAGCTAACACTAATCTTCTTCATTTTTAGAGGACCAGTGACGAGTAGTGGTATTTACCCGATTTTCGTGAGCACATAACTGTTTATGGTGATCATATTTTTTAGTACGTAGCGAACAAAGATCAATTTGCTACGCAGCTTTGCCGTTCGAAAAGTTTGATTATCGGTTGTCCAAACAAACTTAACGAGCCGTAAACTCGTCCCGTGTTGCAGTTTCTGCTGTTGTAACTTCACTCTCGTGGGTCAGTGCTGCATTTCTGTACACCCGCTGTGGAATGATTAGCTATTAATCTGCAGAGCGTGCGTTTGATTTGCAGCTATGGCGCCTACATCTCAAGGAGATCATAATGCAAGAATGCCCCAGTGATTAGATTTTTGTGCATGTTAGTGAACCACTAGTATCGAAATTACGTCCGTCTGTATGCTCTCGTACTTTATTTTCAATCGAATCCATGGGTTGTGGAATACCCACCGACTATAACCTTCTGCCCATTTATAATGTAATAAAAATATTACGTCTCCATGAGCTATCAATTTGTTGCACGCGTGTACGGTACCAATCACGGACAGTTATCGCGGGAATCGGTAAGTTGTTTTAGTTACCTGCTTGTCCTTAGTAGTGACACTGAGTCCTAAAAAATACTCTGGGCACACACTCGTAATAACGAACAAAAGAACGAGGAGCTTGCTTTTCTATCTTCGTTATCGTCTAAGCGAAATAAACCCAAGCTCGTATGCCCTCTAAATACTCAAATTTCTGGTATTCCAAGTTAGTGCATTTGTGATTACGCCTCGACTCGATCGACACTAGTCCTTAAACGCATTCCGTAAGGGCTGAATCCCATGAAACCCCAAAAGTGTGCCTATAGTTATTTATAGTTATTGCAACAACCTATATTCTCACTCACGAAGACTTTACGGGTTGCAAAGGGCCTGTTTCCGCGTAACTCTCTTCGGTTTCAGTGCAACTCTTCTTAAAACCACGAGCTTCGTCGTTTGCGACGACTTCGCCTTCCAGATTTCCCCGAGGGCTGCACGCTTTTGCTATGCGCGGATGCCTCGGTGGGAAAGGGGAAGGGGGTTCGGATAATCGGAACGAACGCCTCTCAATCTTGGTCCCGGGAGCCCGAGCTCGATCTGTCTCGCAGCCGAGCACGTTACTACTGCGGTGTTGTTCGGCGGTGCGTGTGCTTGCATGGCGAGAGATGGACTGCGTGCCGTGAAACTGCCCCCGAGACTATTGTCGTTCATCAGCGCTGTGCCCGCATCGCTCTCCCTTTCGCCCATTGCAGTTGTATGAGAGTCGTCAGGTGGGCGCTTCGGTTCTTCGTCTCTCGCTTGCTGACGGCGTCGCCGAAAGAGAGCCCGAGCTGGCCTCTACATCGTCCCGTTAAAGATGATTAACGTTTAAAATTTAGCGCTGGGAGGAGGAGGAAGAGGAGAGAGCGAGATGAAGAGGAAGGCAGGACGGTTAACCAGAAGGTAGTATCTTGTATTCTGCTTTGCGCTGGTATTTGATGATTTTGGGGTGAAAGACACAGATAACAAATAAAGAATACAAAAAAGACCAATCGCACTTCGCACGCACACACACACGGCAGCGTTTCACTCAGAGTAGTTCTGATGAATCGAACGAAGCCTAACAGCGCTGGTAAGTCGTTCTGCGGTATTACGTCTGGGTCTATCTAATTATCTATCTATCTGATCTATCTATCTATCTATCTATCTATCTATCTATCTATCTATCTATCTATCTATCTATCTATCTAGCTATCTATCGATCTATCTATCGATCTATCTATCTATCTATCTATCTATCTAGCTATCTATCTATCTATCTATCTATCTATCTATCTATCTATCTATCTATCTATCTATCTATCTTCTACTATCTATCTAGCTATCTATCTATCTATCTATCTATCTATCTATCTATCTATCTATCTATCTATCTAATCTATCTATCTATCTATCTATCTATCTATCTATCTATCTATCTATCTATTCTATCTATCTATCTATCTATCTATCTATCTATCTATCTATCTATCTATCTATCTATCTATCTATCTACTATCTATCTATCTATCTATCTATCTAATCTATCTATTCTATCTATCTATCTATCTATCTATCTATCTATCTATCTATCTATCTATCTATCTAAATAATCTATCTAAGTAATTTGCAACGTTACTCGGCAAGCTTACGTGGGGAAAAGGTGGCGTTTTAAAACTCCTCCCGCATCACCATAACGCTTGTGAAAGTGCTCTTACGTGACTTTACATCTCCCCTTAGCTCTCAACCAGTGACAGCCCTGCATTTACGTACCGTCTCGAGTATAATCGTGCCGACGGGAGTACATCTTAGCTCATACGCTGAAGTCGACGCAGAGAATCCCGAAATCTATGCGGGATGTCCTCGCACGCAATCTCGGCAGGCTTCGCCCCTCGCTCGGTGGTTGTGATTTATGCTTGCGTGACGACGAATTCTCGCGGAAGCAATCAATCTGTGCCTGTCGTTTTCGTTCGCCCCCGGTCGCTCGAGATGTTAGGCCAAGAGCTCGGCTCACGATTCGGCCCCCTTCATCTTGGACGGTATTGACATGGCGTCGCATTGCTGCAATATAATGCCGCATTGTGGAAAACGAACTAGACGATCTGTGTGATTTGCAGTTTTTTTTTGCTAAAATACGTTGTTTCAGTCAGTAAATGACATATAAAGGAACATTAAGTTAAAAAAACGAATTGATTGAAACAGAACGGAGTTCCTTGGCAAACTCTACATCAGGAAGCTGTTGCTGTCATTAAAATGCGGTGCTCCCGACGCCGTTGTGGTTCAAGGCACTTTTTGAGACTGTGACACGTATGTTAACATGTAACACGATCTCTTTTGCTTCCTAGATCATACGTGTCCGCGTCAATTTCTGAGGACAGGAACGCGCAAGAGCACTTGCGCACTGATGTTTGGCCGGCATCACCAAAGCTGCAGACACAGTCACCTCCACAACCACAATTACAACCACAGTCAAAGCCGCAACGCAATCCACAGTGAATCGAACGGTCGCCGCATACCGAGCCAACATTGACCAAACCAACGAAAACGCTGGCTGCCCACGCCATGCCTAAAAAAGACCATGACATCCCTGCGGCGCTACAATATCTTCTGAACACCATATTTATGCTTTTGAATAAGCTAAATACTCCGTAAGCCCAAAGGGCCTGTTGGAGGTTCTCAATCCAGTGTTTTAAGCGCTTCACTAGTCCCCACAAATCGCCCACGACCCTCTTCAAGGGCGCAATTTCTCAGCCGCATGTCTGAACGCTGAAGTCGTGTGGGTCAGAAAAGTTCCGACCTAAGTGACTCACTGACAGTACCTCTGTTTGCGTGCAGTGTTCTCCTTCTCTCCCCTCTTTCTCTTTCTAACCGCAATTCTCTTATCCCCAGTGCAGGGTAGCAAACCGGACGCTCACCTGGTTAACCTCCCCGCCTTTCCTGTTATTGTTTTCTTTCTCTACTGTTGCTAATATAACCATCAGGGATTTACTGACAGGAGAGTCAAAGTTGAATTTTTAAAATTTTGCACCGAATTTTCTTCTCGTAGACGTCTGGACACTCACTTTTTTTGTTCGTTATTTGATATCACATAGGGAGAGTGATACTTCTAAAAACTCGTGGTGATGCTGATGCTGCCACGTCAAACTTTTAAGCAGGAAATTTCCAAGGAAAGGATCTATGATAATACTCGCGGTAGTTCTCTACTGTTTGAGGCCAGGGTGGGAGTATTGCGAACCAAGACATATCTGGCCAAACACGAAGGGGTAGACACGGTATGCAGTGCGTGTTGAGAGAAAGGGAAAACGGCCGAACACTTGATAATGTTCTTTGAAGCGCTTCACCCTATAGTTCAGGATGATGGCGCAGAGTTTTTCAAAGCACTGGGGTTCAGGGACAGGGAGGGCAAAATAGACTTTAAGCGGCTAGAATTAACAAGAAGGAGGTTATCTGATTGGTGGCTAAAGTCGAGGCACCAGTGAAAATTAAACCCTTCACTGCAAAGTAAGAGTCCTCAACCTCACTATTTAAAGGAAAAAATAAATCTAGCTTTTGGTTCGCTAAGTATTACGGCTTGGTGGCGTGAGCCACCGCCCGATCTTTAAGGGCACAGCCATATCAATCCATCAAATCCATACGTTTAAGACACCTATATACCCCATAAAGTAGACGGGGGTGATAGCCCCCGTGGTAGCTCACTTGGTAGAGCAGCGGTTGCGTTATCAAAAGGTCGTAGGTTCAGTTCCTGTTCACGGCAAGTTATTTTTCCTTTCACTTTTCTGTCGCCAAATTTACATTACAGTTATCTCTAATAGCATTATCTATACTCTCTCTTGCATTATTGTCAGTTTGGAATAATAGTAGGCAGGCATTTGCCCACGGGTGATTGATACTTCTCAGGAACACCCAATAATTGCAAGAACACACATACGTAATTTTGACGCGTGAGCGTTAACGAAAAGCTCACATCAGCACCGCTGACCCGATGAATGCAAATAACAAACGTCAGTGTCCCAGCAGGAATCGAACTTCAGTATTCGGCGTGACGATCACTTATTCTACCACAGAGCCAGGCCAGGTTTCGGAACCCCTTTCTAAATAGACCCTAACGTTCGTGAAACGTCAATGCTGGTTGGAGTGCTGGTTGTTCAATTTTATAAGCATTACTGATGTACTCCTATGAAACAACCGTCACGTCGGGTTAACGTCTCTAGTAGTTAGCTGCCATTCGCTGAAGTTTATTTATGTAGCAGCGTCCAGGGTTACCATCCTCGCGAGCACCAGCGCTTCAGATGATCTTACCGCTTCTGGTGCTGCTAATGCCGATGTTGATGTTGGCATCGTTCCGCAACCATAAGCAACTGGTTACATGAAACATATGCGGCTGTTTAACATATGTCTGTGCGTGCGCCTGTACATATCTATAGCGCCACTTCGTGACGTTTAGCTCGATAAAAGAATTACAACACAGTCACCTTCCCTGCGCATGCTTCGCGTAACATCGATTCCCAAGGTACGTGGCATCTGCGGAACTTTATTGCACCCCTCGTGCGGACACCGACGCCGCCTCCGGGCAATGACGCTCAACTTTCTTGTTCGAGGAGGTAGCTGAGGCTTTCGCCTTCAATAAGACTTCTACCCTTGCGTACCCCTTAAATAAATCTCCGAAAACGATTCTGCGTAATCTCGTTGTTGCTGTGGTTTCTTCCTCGAAGCGTGCTTCGCCGCATAAATTGTCTATTTGTGGTGAAGCTACCTCATACGAAAAGAAATATATATATATTTTTATTTCTCTCTCTTTTTCACTGTGAATCATGAAGATGCTCGAATAAGCTGAGTAAGTGTGGCCATTTCTGGGAAGTTTGAAGGCACTATCTGTGAGGCTGTACACGCAGGTCAGCTTCAACGGGGCCACAGGAGCATGTACGTGCGCTGCAAGCGGTTTTGTGCAGTGCCAATGTCGGTAAACGAAACAAATTATCGAGGAATGAAAGTACTGTTTCATTGCGGATTTTCGTTCCTTGTCTTATATATACGTCACAATTTTAGCTCAAAATTGGGCTATATAGTATGTCAAGTGGGAAAGAGCTAACTCATCATGACGTATTTACTTCCTTCTTAAGCCTACAGTGCGTTTGTTTGTTGCTCAGCCCGATTGATTTCCGCAGAATTTTGCGCTGGCGCTACAAATTACAGTTCCATGTCGTCATTGTAAAAGGTCGGTTTGTGCTTTAATTGAACACAAGGTATCATAGCGAATAAATGATTCACGGAACCAGAAGCATATTGCCACATCTGCTCCTTTTGCTATTCTTTTGTAACTGGTCTGAATATCTCTTGTGCCACTGTGCCGAATTTAATGAAGATCGCCGGACTCTCCAGTGTGCCTTGAATAGACTCGATGACCGGCCATTTAATGAAGCAAAGATCTTAGGAGCCTGGTCGCGCAGCACATCAGAACAGAAAGCCACACGAGCCCTCGTGAGATACTTGACAGCAACTTCCTTGAGGGACCGCCTGTGAAACTCGGCATTGTGTGTGTGATGTGACATGTGTCTATCCTTCTCTTTCTCTTTTACTCCCCTCTCCCCCTCCCCATGTGTAGGGTAGCAAACTGGACGCATAGTCTAGTTAACCTCCCTACCTTTCCTACATTACTTCTCTCTCTCTTGTAATTGGTCAGTGTTACACGTATAACAGCTGTCTTGCGCAAGCCAGGGCCGAATGTCTGGAAACCTTCCAGATTACTTCAGAATCTTGTGATAGGAATGAGTGCGCAAATGCGGGTGGTTTAGTTTATTCCGGAACTAACTCGACCCCCAGCGACAACTCTCGAATGTTTGATGGCGCCTCTTTTAAGGGTCGCTTAAAGAGCAAAACAATTTCTCGCGTATTAGAAAAGTACGATTTCACAATCCCGAAAACGCCAATCTTACCGCTACACGACGTGTGGTACGCGAGAAAGTGCGCAAAAAGGAAATGTGAATGGTGCCGCCACCTTGAGATTTCTGCACCAAACACCGTGACGTAGTAAATTTTAAAGCCGTCTGCTGGGTTCTACATAGCTTCCGATTGATAAAAATCAAGCTCATTGTAATCTCTGAGTACCATATAGTTACTATTCGAAGTTTCAGAAATGTTCATTGAGCCAGTGTCATGAAAATAGCGAAAATACATTTTGAGATTTCTTGCGTCACGCGTGGTAGTTTTGGCGCGAAATTTAAAAATGAAACTTCAATCTTGAGTTTATGCGCTAATATTAACCTTACAATAGTGAAACGTGTGGTATTAAAGTTTCAAAAGTGCGCTTTGTCAATCTTAACCAACGTCATTGTTCCTATTTAGTGTCCCCTGAAATTTCAACATGCCTAACTGCAATCATATTGGCGATAGAGTATCCTAGGATACCCTAGAAAAAACTGTGCCGCTGCAATCGTTCTGCTAACGTGGGAATAACTGATAGTACACGGATTTGCCTGATCTCCGTGCTTACGACTTCAAACGCACTTGTGTCTTTTACGATTCTCGTGTTTTGACGTTTGTTTCGAATAAAACAAACGATCTTCGCGAACTTAGTGAGCTGATTTAAATTTCGGAGCCTTGGAGGTTTAAAGTTGTGAAATATAACGGCTGAATATTTGCTGAACTTCGTCTTGCGACAAAGCAGCTCCTGGCGACACGGAGCCAAATGGAGCCAAAATTGCGAAACTTAGACATATCCGTGTACTACCCACCGTTCCCATGCTGGCTAAAGCGCCAAGCGTGGCGGCTGCCATAGACACTAGCACCAGAGTTCCTCCTATTTATATTCTACGTGGCTAAATAAGATTACTGATATTCGACGCTCTGTTTGTCGCTATGAGTGCACAAATGTCCTACTTATACTTCAACTTTTCATTCTTTACACAAAAGTTCACCCGAGTAAAGTATTTAATTTTTCACTGGCGGACAGCGGCCTTCTTGAACGTCACGGCCACGTCACAATAAATTATTAGTGCTTTTCTGCTCATTCGAAATACTTGCTGACAAAACTGCCAAATTATTTTTTTGTTTTTTTCTGAACAATCCTGTGGAACAAACATGCAGACAGAACTAAGTGACTTCTAAATGAATTTCCTAAACTGCGTTCCCCCGACTCCCGTTGTCACTGTAGCTGTTACCAGCTACAGTGACATTAGATAGCTAGAGAGAAAGAGCTGCTACTGCATACAGTGACATTAGCTAGCTACAGTAAAATAGCGGTTACCAGCTACAGTTACATTAGCTAGCTACAGTGAAAAAGCTGTTACCATCTACAGCGTTATTAGCTAGCTGCAGTGTAATAGCTGTTACCAGCTACAGTGACATTAGCTAACTACGGTGGAATAGCTGTTACCGGCTACAGTGACATTATCTAGCTACAGTGCAATAGCTGTTACCAGCTACAGTGACATTATCTAACTACAGTGCAATAGCTGTTACCGGCTACAGTGACATTAGCTAGCTACAGTGAAATAGCTGTTACCATCTACAGTGACACAGTACCAGCTAGATGTCTACAGGCACCGTCCTTGATGATCCACTGGTTATGGTGCTCGACTCCTTAGCTGAAGGTCGTGGGATCGAATCTCGGCTGGAGAAGTGACATGCGTATAAGCAGGCAAAGTGCCAGCAACCTGCTTGCGTAAATTTAGATATGCGGTAAAGTACCACAGAAAAAGTTGAAATTTTCGAAGCCCTGTCCTAAGGTGTCTCTCATAGTCGTATCATATTTGAAAGTTTGGTCGAAGCGCACCGAAAAACATGGACAAGAAGAAGCATACAAGACAGCCATGTTTGTTTTTTGTGTTTTTTTATGGTGCGCTTCTACCATATTTTCGAACACGAACGTAAACCAAGTGACCCAACTCGCCATCTTGTTTTTATAATCGTATCGTAATTTTGCGACGTTAAACCGCAACAATTATATTAGGGACCCTCACGGTTTTAACGCTTATTATCATTTCCCAAGACTTCCCTCTACTTAAAGTGGAAACTCGCCACATTCCCATGAGATGGCACTAATTGTGCGAGCACCTGCACAGTTGCCCCGAATCGTGATGAGTTCCCTGCGCCGGCGGGCAAATGAATCCAAGGCTGAGCGCCCTATTTCAAATCAGCATTTAGATGGGCGGGAAAACGTTTTTGTTTTCGTTTTTTAATTCAAGGGGGGTTTGTAATAACCTTTGCACGTGACTGCGGCACATTCCCTCGTGGATTTCTGGAAGGCGAAAACTTCGCACGACGGCACTTGTTCGCAGAAAACTCAGTTCGCGGAATGGCACTCAGCCCTCAAAGCGTGGGGCCGTTGCGGGGACGGGAAGTGCGTTGCTACACGCCAACCGTTTTCGTCGACCAAAAGAAGCATAGTCTGATGCGTGATTTGTTAATTTCGTTCTCATTCATATATTTGATAGCGAAGACAATAACTTTCATTAGGCAACGGCGCGATGCAAAGAAAGCACGTTAGAAGACAAATAAGAAAGAAAAGAAAGACAATCACGGAAAGTGGAACGAAAGGAGTAGAAGTTTGTGCATACGCGAGTATGTTGCGCGCCATTCGAAGAAGCGCGTTTTTTCAGACAGCAGCATGATTGGGAAGTACGCAGGTTGGAAAATGTTATGCGGGCCTACCGTGAAATTTCGCGTGTTGTCCTGCCCTCGACTATATGACGCTTTGTTCTACCGTTCGAAGTATGGGAGTTCACCTTTAACAAGAAGTCATTATTATTATTATTATTATTATTATTATTATTATTATTATTATTATTATTATTATTATTATTATTATTATTATTATTATTATTATTATTATTATTATTTATTACTTATATTATTATTATTATTATTATTATTATTATTATTATTATTATTATTATTATTATTATTATTTGTTGCCTGTAGTCTTGTGCCGATAATTCGTTAAATTCTAATCATTTCTCATTGCGTTTACTATTCGTGCGTTGAACTTTACCGATTCTGCTGCACTAGCAAATCCAGAATACATAGCTGCCGCAATCTGATTCTTTATGTAAGAGTTGTGAATTAGGGAACATTTCGTTTAGTGTTTTTTTTTCTTCATTTTGATTTGACATCTCTCGAAATCTAAGCAAGCGTTTTCAAGCTTTATGTACAAGTTGTGGTCACTCGAGTACACGGAGCTCAGTTTTATCTCTCAATTAAAAAAAAGATTTATCTTGATGTTGCACTTGAGTCACAAAATATTTTCATTTTCGTGCTTTCTATGTACAGCGATGAACAAATCAAACGTGAACATGATATCGCAACGTGGAATAGGCCTCGAGAGTTCGAGAGTAATTCTATATGTCTTAATGCTCTCAGCCTCAAGATAGACATCGAAGATGAGATCTTGCTAGTGTTAAATGTATTGTACACACAAGAACGAATAGATGAGGGAATGCACATTATTTAGGTATAGTCCCGCAGTCTTTTCGCTTGTGCGAAAGGAAGAAGGGGCCAACTATGGGTCCCATCCCACCCTCCGTCGATGACTAGTGTAGTGCCTCAGGTGACTGCTTGAAGTCCTTTGAACTAAAGATCTTTTCATTCAGCCCTAGCTTGTTCATTTTGTCCATAACTCTATCTAAACTGGGTAGTTCGCCCACATTTCACGTGGTACCACAAGACAGACACATGGTAAGTGACATTTTGTTTGACCTTTCAAGAGGGTAATATTTGCGATTTTTTATGCTACCGTAGAATGTACAATCCATCCGAGAATGCGATTTTATTCAGCCCATACAGAGGAAGGCGCCGACGAGTGGAAACACAACGCGCTGTATAGTTTGCATGAACTGCACGAGCTGCCCCAAACCCTGCATAAGGGGTGTTTTCCTGTTAATGCAACATCTACACGACTTATTGCTCGTGGAGACATTAAAGGGGCCCTGAAACACGTTTTCAAGTAACTATGGAATGAATTCACTGGAAGAGCTTATTGCCTCGCGAATTCAACGCTGCAAAAATTTTATGAATACTTCCAGTGCGAGTGGAGTTACAAAGGTTTGTCGCATGCTGCGATTGCATTCTCTCTTCTCTCGTCTCCACGAAAGCACTGGAAGCTAAGCAGGGACGGATGGTAGGGCCACAGAAAAACGTCACGCGCGCTTCGCGACCTTGAACACTTTTTTTCTTTTTTTTCTTCGAATGCGCGACTTTGTCAGTGTGATCGCGCGCGCAAGCGAAGACAAGTAGCGGCCTCCCACGGCAATCTCTGTAAAGAGCGAGTGCGCCATGTTCAAATCAGCCAATGGCTGATAGTTTGGTAGTTGACGCGTGATTTTGGGGCATATAACGTGCCGTGATTTGTCGAGAGAAGAGCAAGCAATTTTCAGCTGACTTTGATAATTTATTGTGAAAAACAAGCCACGTGCTGTGCTATAATATTTGGCTCGCGTGTTGTCGGGAGCCTCTACTACTGATCGGTGGCGTTTTCTTGCCCTGCTCAAAAAGTGTTGCAGAGCCCCTATGAAGAGACACTAAAGCCAACTATTTGTTCGACGTTGGTTGTTGCAATAGTGGTTCAGAAACCTCTTAGTGTTACTTTTATGCCAAGGAAGTGTTTATCTAGAAATAAAATGACGTTTTAGTGGTCCGCATCAGGTCTGCGCACTTCAATTTACCCGGCTCAAGCGGAACGCGTCACGTCACTTTTGCTGTGCACAACGTTGCCCGGCTCTACTGCGCGGCCGCCGACGCTATAGTGGCAACAGAAGGAAAGCAACGGGAGCCACAGCAGCAACGATGGTCATTAAACAATTTCCTGTCATTGGCTTCGAGATGGCACACGTGCTTGGTTCAACTTGACCCCGCTAGATGACACGACCTGTCTAGTTTAGCCAGGCAAAAATGGAAGTTTTGAACCACTCGCTGTTTTCCTTTAGTAACGTTAGGTGGTTATTGTTTCTGTGAATTAAAAAGAAACGAACAAGCAGCATTTCCTAACGTCTCGCGATGAACGAAACCTTCTTTATTTAATGCAGCTAGTTTGATTCTTAGTAATTAATTGGAGGGCTGTATTCTGGCGTCATCTGGATCATTTTGCGAATGTCCTACAGCGGTGCGCGTGTTCTCGTGCATTTATTTTAATATATCGGTAATCAGAACACTCCTGGTAATCATATTGCTGTTCCAGACATTGTCATATACTGACATTTCACTCTCACCTAAATTTTTTATAACTTTAGTGTTTTTTTATTGATATTTGAAGTTTCGTATTTCGTACGAACATTTATGAGATACGATGCGTTTTATACACTTTGCAGTACCTATCAAGATCGTAATACGCTCTGGGTCAGGCTGAAAAATGTTTCCGCTTGGTTGAGTCCGAGATAACCTTGCTTCTTAGCGCTGCCCCTTATTTGCGCGAATAGATGGATTTAGTGGCGTCTCCGTGAACGCGAAGTGAATGCGGACTAAATAAGATGCGACAGTACGGCTGCGTAGCTACAAAATGTTGGAAGGCGGACGGCAAACGAACTCGGCAGATCCCTGTACAGGAACGAGGTAGCCCAGGGGCGACGGGGACGGCAGCGCTCGTTGATTGGCTGCGAGAGTCAGTGAATTTGAATTTCCTCGCCACGCTGCGCTTCTCCAGGGCGTCAACTGAACAGCACTTGATTACTTGGCCGCTGTCTTCGCTCTGTATATGCTTTTCTCTTGCTCTTGCTTTTTTTATTGCTTTTTCATTGCGCTTGCTTTGCTATATTTTCCTTCTTGCTTTGCTCTTGCTTTGCTCTTGCATTGATGTTGTTTTGCTTTCATATTGTTTCTCTTGTGCTTGGCGATTGCATCGCTCTTGCTCTCCTTTTGCTTTTTCATTTCAATGCATTCGAACTTGAATTGCATTGCATTGCAGTGCTCTACTATGTCAGGTCGCTCTTCATATCCCCACCGCATTACTCGCTTCATGAAAATTGTCTCGCAGTAGACTATCGCTAGAAAAAAAAAAACGATAAAAGATAAAAACATAGCTCACGTGGTTCCTGTGGTGAGTGCCTGATCCGAAGAGATGCGCTATGTCACAGAGACGCAACGTGGTTCCAGTAAACAAGATTGATTGATTGATTTGTGGGGTTTAACGTCCCAAAACCACCATATGATTATGAGAGACGCCGTAGTGGAGGTTGATTTGATTGATTGATTTGTGGGGTTTAACGTCCCAAAACCACCATATGATTATGAGAGACGCCGTAGTGGAGGGCTTCGGAAATTTTGACTACCTGGGCTTCTTTAACGTGCACCCAAATCTGAGCACACGGGCCTACAACATTTCCGCCTCCATCGGAAATGCAGCCGCCGCAGCCGGGATACGAACCCGCGACCTGCGGGTCAGCAGCCGAGTACCTTAGCCACTATAGGCCACCGCGGCGGGGCTCCAGTAAACAAGCAAGGGATCCCATCGGCATACTCAAATTATTTATGACATTGAAATCGCGGCAGTGATTTTTTTTTTGCGTATATGTGTGAAACTGACGTCCCGTTTCGAATTTCTATAAGCACATTATTGCAGACGCGTAAGAGGAAAAACTCTGTACGTAACTGCGTACCTTTTAACCTTTCTTTTAATATTAGTTTTAATCGCATAATTGTAAAAGTCGCGGAAGGCTGAGAAAAGGGCCCAGTCATTTGTATCTACGCAGTGTTCAGTGATTTAGCAGCGCAGTATTACCTAAACCGATGTACTGTATATTTGAATTGTTCGGCAATACATTCCCAAGCAACCCAGTGAACATTGCTTCACTAAGTTCTTCGATAGGCTTATAAATGTTTGTTTTTTCACACGTGCCGTTTCGAGTTGTCTTGCAAGTTCACCAGTTGGCGCCCACTGTATATAAGTTACTATGCCATGGCCGTGACAAAAGCATCGACAATTGTGCCGCTGTACGGTTGTGTCTATTGCTTTACGACGCGTAGTTAACACTTAGTTAATTCGCAATATAAAAATTAAGGCTTGTGGCCATTTCGCACCTGCATTTGCAATATACCTGTATTTCAAGGGCGCCTGTGGTGGCCGATGTTACGCGCACATGCTTTTCTTTCTTCTTGACACGGCTGAGGGGCCGACCAAAAAGCGAAGCCCGACAAGCATGATTGTTTATAGGGGGGTTAAGAGGGGGCCCCACCTAGGCTCCCCTTCCCTTCCCACGCCGGAAGCAACAGGAGTCTGAGCCCCCTCTATGGACTAAACGCCGACACCTATGCTGACGAGTTGTCCCCGCCATGGTTGTCTAGTGGCTAAGGTACTCGGCTGCTGACCCGCAGGTCGCGGGATCGAATCCCGGCTGAGGCGGCTGCATTTCCGATGGAGGCGGAAATGTTGTAGGCCCGTGTGCTCAGATTTGGGTGCACGTTAAAGAACCCCAGGTGGTCGAAATTTACGGAGCCCTCCACCATGGCGTCTCTCATAATCATATGGTGATTTTGGGGTGTTAAAACCCCACATATCAATCAATCAATGCTGACGAGTGAACGGGATGGAGATGCAATCGGCTCCTGATTACGCTCTTACGTTCTGGTCTTGAAGGGGCAGCTCAAGCGTCCTCCGAAGTTTTTTTTTTTCGTACTAACGAATCAAAACACTGAATGTTGTAACTTGCTTTGGATAGTGATGATACCGGCTGCTCGCACATTGCGCCTCCTTCTCAGACTTTCACAACACCAGACTAATGACATTCCTTGCGAGCACGCTCAAGGGTCGCGTGATTCCAGCCGTATTTGTGCTGTGTAATTTCTCGCGTCGTCTCGTCCCCTCCAGCGGCTCTCCTCTTGGCGCGTTGTTGACGCTGGGTGTGACTAATGAAGCCGTTCTTATCGTTCTCGCTTGCGAAGTACGCATGCAAATGAGCGAGAACCCGAGCTAGCCCAATTTAAAGTGACGCTTCTCTTCCCTCTCTGCCTTCCACGTAATGCGAGTTTGTTTCCGGGAAGAAAAAAAAAATGAAGGATTCTGACAAGATCCGTTTCTTTAAAGGGCTCTGAAAATAAAGACGCAAAAAAAAGAAAGGACGGAGCTAAATTAACTTCACCAGACTTAAGTACGAAATGTTGTTCTCTTTTTTTGCTGGGAACATCCTGAATTCTAATTCGTCGCTTGAGGCGCTGATCTGCAAACGTAATCCTGCATTGTACGCCGAAGTGCCTCGTATGAGCCTTAGATAGAAAAAGGAAATGAGAATGATGTGGAGGCAGCGCGCATATCGCTGAGGTACAACAGGCTTAAGACAAAGAAATTAATAAAAGCAAGTGCATTACCCAAAGTGCTTTTAGGACAAAGCAATGAAAAAAAAAATGTTTAGGATTTAAGCCAGTATACCGAGGTTGAAAGAATGGAAATGCTAACATTTAGGTTGATTTTATGTAAGACAGCTATAAACAACTATTCACATTGGCATGCTCCAAATGATTAAGTAAGTGCTGAGACAGTTGTATGGGGGTAGCAGGTAGTGTTAATGAGATCTAATGAACTGTCTTTAATTAATACTATAGCTTGCCGTTATTTGTACGGACTCTATCTGCAATGTGATCCCGATATATTAACTGGACTATGACCACACATACTGTGCTCATTCATGCATTATAAGCCCTATAATGTATATCGCATGTATGTACATGGTGTCTCTGATTAGATTTTTTTATTCTATTCCTAATTCTTCTTGTTTGTGTGTTTATCTTGTGAATTACTGTCATGATTTTGGGATAGCTAGCTCTAACCTAGCCTACCTTCTCATATTCTGCCTAATATAAAAAAAATATTGTATTTGTGTGTGTGTCAACATATGTACGGCGTGCGTTATAGCATCTCTCTCTTTCTCTCTCTCTCTCTCTCTCTCTCTCTCTATATATATATATATATATATATATATATTTATTTATTTATTTATTTATATATTTATATATATATGGCCTACGATGCACGATTTTAAAAAGTAGTAACGGTATTATGCAAACCAAGCCTAGTGCACGTTGTTCCCATTATAGTGCTGAAACAACTACTAATTTCATTCATTCATACATTAAAAAGTGTTTTCGAAAGAAAGGCAAAAAATAGCAGTTGGTGAATTACGAACTATAGGTTAAAATGCCTCTAAAACAATTTTTTATCCTTTAAATAAAGAATGAAGGAATGGTGATTGATGTCATATATGAAGTGTTTGTATGATATACATACATCTCTATCGGTTTGTTTAGTACGTGTCGTATTTTTAGCTTGCTATTCGTGTGAGATAATTACGATCAGTGCCAAAGCATCGTTGTACCTAACACTATGAAAGAAAATATGTACTTCAGCTGAAAGCAGGTTCAAGTTCCCCCTTTTTTGTCTCTTCCATTTTGCTGCAGGTTGTTCCAGTTGTGGAGAGCGCCGATGACAGCTTGTTACAGTGTATACCGACGCCTTTCCCGAAGGAATGACCCAGTGATATTCGAGTGATCTCGACTGCTGATACCCAGTGCTGACCGTCTGATACCATCTGCTGACCTGCATGCTCAAGTTTTTCGGGCGAAATGACGTGTTGAGACAGGCAAGCTTTGGCAAGGAACCTATAAACTCCAGAATCCTAAATTACTTTCCGTTTATCTTACTGAACGTTCGGCTTAAGCACTCTCACTCCCGCTTCGGTGGTTGCCATCAAAAGACGGCCAAACCTGGCAGTCGTGACACGACGTAGACAAATTTGAGGCAACGCCAATCAGCGTTGGAGAACACCCTCTGAACGAGTGACAGCGAAGCGCCAGCTTTAGCAAAGAACTACATTGTGATATATATAGAATATTGGAAGATGGAGTGACAACCTTTTTTTCTTCAACATGGTATAACAAAACAAAAAAAAAACAAAAAGAGAATATTGCTTGTTTTTGGCGAGTGCCTAGTGAGAAGCTCACAAACGACCCTTTGACATTAGTCCTAGGTTTGTAGACGTCTATGGGCACTAAGAACAAATACCAAGAATTCTGTTGTTGTCTACTGCAACAGCATTGAAGAAGGCGGGAGCCCAAGCAGCTGCTTTGACGACGCCCACACCACGCGGAGAGGCCCTGTGTTGTCGGAACCTTGACACACGGTCCACACCATCACTCGAAAGACGGCGAGTCCTTCGTAGTTTGTCTCTGTCACACCTCTAATCCTCGTTATCCTAAGCATGTACAGAAAATCGCCACAGCGAACGCGGAGAAAACTTCCGACTGTCACATTTCACTTTCTTCGAGACAGGAACATCTCCAAAAGTTAGCTTCTTGACACTGTAGCGTATGTCAAGACAAGATTGTAATATTAGATTTGTAGGGCTTCTCTTTGGTGTCAACCGGAGTGTCCCGTCACCCTAGATGTCCGTGTTCTAACATCAAAGGGAAAATGGCTCGTCGGTGTTGACGTAGTTTTCTTGGCGGTCAGTCTTCTTGTTCTTGACGATTAACAGTGCCTTTCTCTTTGGCACTCGTGTCGTTTTGTAGTTGCTAGAAACGCGCTCTGTATCACTATTCAATGACTCGTCGCATTGTGCAGTGTGTCTCACACATAACTATGTGAACTTTGTCGATACAATGAACCTGTGTTTTTAGAAAAACTAGGAGCCGGAGTCAACTTCGTCAGCTGAACTTGGAATGTATAATGACTGCACAGCACTTGCAATCGTAGGCCAGGCATTGTCAGCCAAACTCACGTCAGAAGCAATGCCATAGTAAAGCAAGCGGTTCTCAGCGGCATTCTTACGAGACAGAACGAAACTTAACGTTGATGTTGGAGGTGTTTCGATTGCAATATTATGATTTCAGGTGCCAACTGCTGGTAAGCACTTATTAAGAGTAAAGTAAGCTTCTCGAAGGAGTCCCTGACGAGTCTTCTTTCAATTCCAATGGGTGGCTGGCCACTTTTAGTGCAAAGGTGACGTTGAGCGATGAGCATTGTGCTAAAGGATACATCGCGTACCTCTTTGTCGATTTACGCAGGTAATCTAGTGTTGAGTGAGCATTGAATCCTAAAGTGACTAAGCGACTAAGAGTGATATGGGAGCGATAAGTGGACCCTTGAAGCAGGACAGTGGCCCTGTGGGGCACCGTCGGCCATTAATGCCAAATTGAAACCACTCTACGGAGGAATCACACTGCTGTAGCGAATTCCTCTGGGATCAGGCAGTAGCAAGAATGATTTCCAAAAAGGAAACGGGGAATCCCTTTCGTCAGGGCTTTCGAAAGTGATTTCTTGCCCAGCGAGTAACTGACACCTGTATAGTAGTTCTGCAGTGAGGGCTGTCTTGAGTTTTATGAACAAAGAGAACCTACCCGTCCGTGAAAACATCACGAAAGGGGACGAAAAACCTTGATAAATTAATATGAGTGGTCTTCCGAACAATTTGGTTGTCTAAAAACGCTTCCAGTGTGGCATACTGGGAATGCCGGCGGACCCCTGAAGTATTGTTTCAACGAAAACCTACTTCTTCATATTGGCGCGGCCAACTGAAATTGAGTCAGGGTACTGAGTTGTACAGTGACACCGTCTCTGACTAGTTGTTTTGTCACCGGCTCCAGACTGCTGACTTTCCACCGGTTACTGACACCGAGAAAGTACGAGTCCACTACGCCGAAATCAAGAAGTGACGCTTGGGAAACAAGGAACACTGGTGTGAACCATCCGGGCTCTGTTTCTTGTTCGCCTCTGAAGTGCGGCTCATTCCCGCTGTGCTAGCCAGGCCCCCTGTCCTCTCTTTTGCTTTCGAATGATGAAGATTTGCTGACAGACTAACCAGCGTGTCCTCGACGAAGCTGGGTAACCTGGGGTCGTCGTCCAGCGGCCTGGCTTCGGCCAACGCTGCGGCCAATGGTGCCTCCGGCGGCAGCGGCGAGGAGTCGTTGCAGTGGTGCCACAATGGCACGCACTACCTGGATGGCCGCGGTACCATACCGCCCCCTGGTGGCGCCGTCGTTAGGCAGCCCTGGCGAACGGATGGCACGAACAGTCAGGCAAGTGTAATAGCGCGAAGTGGGTATGTGCATGATCTGTCGCCTTGTGTTTTAACTCGAAGCAAAAGAGGAGTACGAAAGATAGTTTCTTCCTTTTACTTTCATGCGGAGCTGCGTCTTTTAAATATTTTCTTGTTTTCCTGTCAGTACCTAACGCACCGTACGCCATATGGGCTAGTATACATTTTGGTTTTTGTTTTATCTCTTAGCGGGACGGCTCAGTCACAGAACTGAGCTCTCCCATAGTTGAGTACGAAGTACTTGAAATCGTTAAACATTTTTCCTAAACACAGAAGACAGCAAACTTTTAACCAATATAGTACAATACCACATGTCTTTATTTACTGCGGCTTAGGGGAGCATCGCTCAAGGTGCTACTTTTAACAGATGCTTGGAGTACTCCGCGCAAACGCAGCATATTATTCCGATAGTCTTCAATTCTTCCTGTGTTAGAGAAATTTATTCTCTAAAGTTGTGTGCTTAGAATAATTTGTGTGCTTAGAACAAATGTTGGACATTAGAGTACGATGTACTCTAATGTGGGAGAAAAGCAACACGGAGAGTTGTTTAGAATAAATTTTGAACGCTTTGGAGCACTGGGTGCACTCTACCACGGGAGAACCAAAATCTCTCCCTACACATCACCTTCCTAGTCTAAACCAGCGAGGAGGAGCAAGTGTGTTCGAAAAAATGCTTGACAATTTAGATTACCTATGTATACGGGAGGGCACTAAGTTGTTACAAATACCAAAATGGAGGCTAACGGTGTGTTCAGAAAAAGTTGTTAATAATTTAGAGCACAAGGTACTCTACTATGGGATTTGATTGATAGATATGTAGGGTTTAACGTCCCAAAACCACTATATGATTATGAGAGACGCCGTAGTGGAGGGCTCCGGAAATTTATACCACCTGGGGTTCTTTAACGTGCACCCAAATCTGAGCACACGGGCCTACAACATTTCCGCCTCCACCGGAAATGCAGCCGCCGCAGCCGGCACTTGAACCCGCGCCCTGCGGGTCAGCAGCCGAGTACCTTAGCCACTAGACCACCGCGGCGGGGCACTCTACTATGGGAGAGCATAAAGCCGTCTAATGGGCCTCACAAAGCTAAAAACGTATCTGCTGTGACCGAGTCGATCTGAGCCACGCTGTGCGTTTAAAAAGTGGTTAACGATTTAAAGAACTCGGTACTCTAATATGAGAGACCTGAACGCCGTCCCTTGGGCCTCACGCTTGATGAGGCCTCACGCTGATGGCTATTTACGTACCGTCTGGCTCTTGCCTGTGTGTTTAACGACGTAGAGCACACGTACTCGATTATGGGAAGACATAAAGCCGTCCTAGCGATATGGGCAACTGTCACAATGCCGGGTTTTCAGTCAGCTAACTACTCCGTATGTGTATTTAGTAAGAGTGCTTAACGATTTAGAGTGCTCACCACTCAGTGCCCTACTAAGGGAGAGCTGTAAGCCGTGTGTCTCACACCTGATGAGGTGGCATTGGCAGAAATTACGCTCAGAACAGCGTGGCAATGTCAGCGAATTAGTAAGAGAAACCGTTACGGAAAGCTACTCCACCAAACGCTACCTCCGCGGGCCTCCGCGCTTGCACTAGCTCCTCCTCAACTTTTGACGGCACATACGCGCAGGGATAATACTCATTGTCGCGTGAATCGTTACCGATAAAACTCTTCAGGTGTTCTAGATATCGTTTAGGCTGGCCTCACTAAAAGCAACGTTAGAAATACGCATCTCGTCGATGCGGTGATCGATAAATACATAACGGAGCGACACAAGCCCGCCGGAAGTATCATCTCTGTATTTGCTCTAGCAATAGGCGCTTTTAGGTGACCGCGTTTCGCCTCCCGCTCCGCTTAGCCAGTCGGTGGTTGAACCACTGCGAATGCGCCAGACGGTCAGGCGCTGGGCGTGTGACCAGACTACCGGACCGTCGCCATCGGCCTGGTCTGTGGGGAGCGTGGGATCACGTGACGCGAAGAGAAACATCCAAAATGGCACCCGCTTGCGCCTCGGAAAACACAGCGGTTGTTCCGCGAACACGCAGGTCCTGGCGGCGCACGAGGACATCCGTCTTCTCCGTAAAGTCGTGGCAGCCAATCCCTTTAAAATCCGCGCATGTAGGGTGACGTTCTGCCAACTTTCAATGTGTCGAGGTCCGAAAATTAGGGCCATGAATAAATAAATTAGGGGACGTCATTAATGAAGCAAGCATTCGCATACGATGCCGGCTTGAAAACACACCACAGGGCGAACAAATTATGGCATGGGACAACCCACTTCACGCGTAGATGAGGCACGAGGAAACGACCCCAGCACCACCATGGGAATTCCCTGCTGAGCGCATGGAAACAACAGCACCCGATCACCAGGATCAACACAACCACCGGGCTGTACTTCGAGGAAAGGCAGTGCCTCCGCAAACATGAGGACACCGTCGACATCTACAATGACGCAATAATCACAGACAAAGAAGCTACGGTATGGCCAGGGTCAGCACATCCGATTCCCACCACAACGCCGTTGTCATAGTTTTCAGCTTCCCGGTGGGGCACCCTTACATGCAGAGCTGTTGGCCATGCGAGGAGCGGTCAACACTATTCCGATTGTTGTAGGAAACACTGCAAGCGAGAATGTTCGAAATAATTGTCGTATATTGACAGATTCGTACGAAGTGGTTGCTCAGCTGACAGCAACAACAACTGAAGACGTAGTGGCTGACGACGTAAGAAAAAAAGTGAAGGAGATTGCAGAACTGCGCAATCAACGCGGAAATTTCGTGGACACCCGGTCACACTGGCACGGACGGGAGTAACGAAGCCGTTCACGAGGTGGCCGCGCAAGCGGATGGGCTTGGCTATTCATTACCCCACACCCCAGTTGGTGGCCAAATCAGGCGGATCTTCTCAATCCCTGTCTAAAAAAGTGGCGTGAAGGCTCTTCTAGCAGAGAATTTGTGAGTCATATTCGCGTAAAATTGAAAACTGTCAGTAAAAAAAAAAGCCTCTTACAAGCTAGCTACAGCCGCACCTCTGTTGAGCAACAAGTGCGTGCTTACACGCCAGCAAGAGATATTTCGCAACAAGGCCATAGTTAATGCAGCATGTACAGCACATGTTCTTGACAAATGGTTTGGAGCCAGACAATCAATTGAAAACACTTTTCGATTCCCACATTGTCAAGAATTATGCCGAGCAGATTCACACCACCTCATTTTGGATTTGCTCTGCTTTCTCGCGAGGACGAACACACATGGAACACCGGCCACGCGATAACATCAGGAGCTCGGGCGTTGTGCTACGATGTAATGATGAAGCTCAAAAAGCACTAGCGACCTATGCTAGTACAGGCGACCTGTTTCGAGTGGTCTAGAAGACCACTTGGGTGATAACGACTCATATAAAGCTAACTGGTGTTATCTTGATATGCTCACGCTGTTCACCAATTATTACTTCCTCCCATATTCCCCAACTGCAGCCGTGAGCCGTCCTTCTCTTCGAAATGAAGGTTTCATTCATTCATTTATTTATTCATTCATTCATTCATTCATTCATTCATTCATTCATTCTCGATCAGCCTCTTTGGTACTTCCGTCTACAGGACTCTGCAAACCTCCGCTAGTACATAAGCGATTTCGTGTACAACAGTAATAACTATTTTTAACAGCAGCCGCCCTTCAACCTATTCAGAAACGCTCTTCACTTCAGCTTGCCACAAGGCTGCGCATTTGGAACACGTTTGTGTGGCCTTGAAGCTTAAATTGTAGTCCATCTCTAAGTGAAGGGGTGACAAAAAATGAATTTTCTAATGCTCATGCATCAAGCACCATCGTTACGTGAAAATTAATCAATTCACACTGTTCTTAAAACGGAATTTGCTTTCTTGCTGCAAGACGAGTACAGTTTTTTTTGAACTTCCTTTTCAACCCACTTCTGACTGATACACCAGCAGCGTCGCAACTGACTTAATCGAGAGACACTAGGCTAAAAGCAACAACGCGCGTTGCACTTAGGTAACGCTGAGAGTTTGAGCGGAACTGGGAACTGACCGCACCGCAGAATCAGTCAGCTGAAAGCGCCTGATAACAATCATTGCACCAGCACTTCGTGCACACGGTTAACCAGCGAGGCTGAAACGTGCACTGCGTTTATCACGAGCTCGGGCCTGTACGAGTGCGTTTTGTTGTAGTTTTCGATTTATCGATCGCCGCATCAAGGAGGTGCGTAGTTCGAACTTTGCTTTTGGCGATGCTAGTCTAAAGCATACTAGGAACACCTAAAGGGTTTTAGCGGTAGCGATGCACGCTGCGTTCGGTACCATCCTTACGAGCATACGCTGACAAAAAGTTGGGGAGAAGCTAGTGCAAGCGTAGAGGCTTTTGGAGTTATCGTATGGTATACCGTTAGTTTTACTTCCGCATTTTTCACACGCACAACAATCAGCAGTACGTAGCTCGCACTCTGAATCGTTACCCACTTTTTCTACCCCCCCCCCTCCAGTACTCCAAATTGTTACCTACTTTTTCTAAACACATGATGCGCAGTTTCGGCCTCCAGACAAGGGCCTCATGAAATGCGAGGTGTACGGGACGGCTTTTAGATGCGGAAGCATCTTATACTCGCGCCTTGTAGTGCGCCGTCCGCGCCGTCCGCGCCGTCCGCACCGCTTCTCGAACATTCGACAGCTGACGCGCGTGCATGCGCCGTCGCGCCGTCGCCATCTGTGCCGCGCGCGCTTCTCCTTCGAGAACATTCGACAGCCGACAGCGCATGCGCCGTCGCGCTGTATATATACTCAAGGTCGGCGCTCGCTCGCTTAGTTGCCGCTCGTCGGTTGGTTTGTACGGCGCGTCGACGTCCAAGGTCGCGGTGAAATGAATTCCAACGAATCCACAAACACAATGATCGACGTCCCTTCGACCAGCGCCGTCCTTTCGCATACGTGTGTACGTGTTCACTCATTTAACACCCCCTCCTACAACCACGTTAACCAATTTAGCCATCGACCCAAGTAAGTCGCAATTTAACACCCCATTTCACAACCACGTTAACCAATTTAGCCATCGACCCAAGTAAGTCGCACTTTAACACCCCGTTAACCAATTATATGCTCCGCATCCTCCTCAGTGTTCCCCCGAAGGAAGCTGTGGGCAATTTTCTGTTTACTCTCCCATAATAGAGTACCAAGTATACTCCAAATATTTAGCGACTTTTTCAAAACACACAACATAGACATGCTCGTCGTGGCACGTAGATGTCCCTATGTCTAAGTGCCCCTTATAATCGAATGCTATGAAGGTTTTGTTTTTTGTACATATTGTATAGAAGTTTGTTTCAAACTGTCGTGAATATTATTGATGTGTTCACTGAATCACAGTGACGTTTGTCGTGGCACATTGATGGGCCATTGTGTTTATGAGCCGGTAATTATTGGATTGTTATCAATTTGCGTTTTTTACATAGTGTAAATAAACTTTTTACAGAATAAATTTATCTCATATGGCACGATTTGAAGACTGAGCGAATAGAGTGTTAGAATAATCATGAAAAAAAAAATGCATAGTTCCAGCAGCATACAAACGGTGTGCACTTTATATACCTGATGCTTCAAGACGTGTGTCCAAAATTGTCAAAATCAAGAAAATGACGCTTTTGTGACGATGCTTTCAAAGTTCTGCTGTAGCGACGGGCATATTAAGATGCCTAAAGACATTATTTAGAATGACAATCAAGAAATGTAAAATAATTAACTGTTTATTAGTGGCCTAAAGACATTATTTAGAACGACAATCAAGAAATGTAAAATAATTAACTGTTTATTAGTGGAGTTGGGCAATTATATGTACAATTTGTAAATAGTTTTTTCATGCGAAGAACGTATTGCAGCTTTGATATATCGAAACAGCGGCCTGTATGCGAAGGAGCCCCGAATTCATCGGCGAAACCAGATGGCACAAGATCTCCACTGTCGTATTCTTCTTAGCTTTCAAGATTGATTGAGTGCTTTGAGATCAAGCATTAAGCGGGATACTTCTAAAGCCATGAGGGCTGCTCTCGCAATCATAGCACGCAAGGTGTCCATATGTTAGCGAACGTGGAAAAGCTACGTCACTGTAATCCAATTTTGTTGTGGCTTCTGACACGTACCGAAACCTTGCCACGCTTCACGTTTATTATCCCGATGCATACCCCAGCGACACATGCCCATCATGTGGACACACAGCGACACTCCCACACATGCTCTGGGAGTGTAGAACAACTCCTCCCGACTCTACCTCAAGCAAGTGGGAGAGGTCCCTCAGGAGCTCACTTCTCGCCGACCAGCAATGGGCCGTCCAGCAGGCCCACCAAGCGGCCGCCAGGTACTCCCTGTCGGTCCCTACGTGAAAGACGCCCGCTACGCGCTAAGCGCGTCCTGCAGGACTGAAATAAAGTTTTTTCATTCCATTCCATTCTGATTGAACACGAACCGACTAAGCCGACAGCGTGTATTCTAAACCACTGTAATCGTTTCCCTCATCAGCGACGTCATTCTCGTCTGCTCGTTGTGCTCATATTTGCTTCGGTCTTGCTTTTACCATAGAATTTTGTGGAATTTCAGGGCGACATGCCCAATAATGACTCGAGGCCGCATTTGCTATGTTTCAAAGCTGTGATAAATTCTTCGCATGAAGAGCTTTCATTCTTCCATTTGATATAACAGCCTATTTGAATTCCTCAACCTAAAAGTAAATAAGTTAACCTATTTACTGTGCCACGTTGTTTGTGTAGTCACCGTTGATTCGCGATGTGACAGAAAAAAAATCAATTCTGAGGACAGCAAGCAAATATCGCGTTTTCCTGTTGGTTTCGCGCACATTTATTGAAACACTGTAGATACATCGTTTACCGTTGGTGGCACGCGCAACCCTCAGGTACTTCAGCGTGACAAGGGCTTGTTCACCATCGTCTACCAGATGTCGCAAGGAGCCAGAGAGCACGCTTCGAAGGGCGTGGCCCCGCTCGTTTCTCGTTGCGGCGCATTGATAAAGGAGCCGGTATACAGGGCTACGCAACTCCAGCTCCGTACTTTGACCTACTGGACGTGGTTTGCCGTGCTCGCCAGCTGATCTCTAGGAAGTAGTTCAACGTATGGCTCATAGCTTTGTACACGTTGCGCTATCATCGTGAATGTTTGCGTTGAAGCCAAAGCCAGCATGCTAATCTGTAAAGGAGAGTTCAACATGTGACAGATTATAACAATTTTACGTGTTGTGCTCCCATTGGAAAAGTTTTATTTGAAGCCATAGACAACCCGCTGATCTCTACAGTGAAGTTCATCCGATGGTTCTTATTTTTGTACGTGTTGCGATTTCATCGTGAAAGTTTGCGTTGAAGCCATAGACAGCGCGAAGGTCACTTCTCCGTTCAAAGCGGCTGTGTTTGCTAATGTAACGACCTGCTATACCCCCCTGTTGCTCGGGCAGGGTAACTATGGTTACGACAAACCTCAGCTAACGTTTATATTTTAAATCGCGACACTGTCACGTTACTTGCTTCATGACTCAAACTAAAGACAACTTCTCGCGTGAAGCAAGTCATGTTAACACTCATCTTCGAAATTAAAGCTATGAACGTTCACTTGGGATCGTCGTGACAGAGGTTGCGTGCCCGTGCAACAAGGGTATTACAGTCCAGAGAGAGAGAGAGATAAAGTTGCAAGGAAAGGCATAGAAGGTTAACCAGACGCACATCCGGTTTGCTACCCTGCGCTGGGGAAGGGATGAAGGGGAGGAAAGAGGTTACAGTCCGATTTGTCGCTAGAGCATCCGTGGTGGCAAAGCTGACTGCATTTTGCCCGCACTCCTGTCATTGAAGTTAGCGCGTTATTCTTGCTTTTAAATTGTTTCTGTGAGATTACAAGGGTATATTCTTACTTTATTTGTTTCAATTGCATTTTACTGTAGCTCTGTCTTCCTGGTATGTACACCACAATCATTCTCAATTCTACATTGTACAAGAGGTCCCCTTGCAGTCTCTGACTATGGGACCTCTTTCTGTATATCATGCACATGTATTCTTCTTTATTTAGCACAATAAGACCTTCTGTTCTGTTCTGTTCTGTTCCCCATTTTCCCCATTTTCTCAATTTTCCCCATTTTTTCCCTACGCAGGCGAGTGCGGTGGTGTACGTGCTGGTGGTGCTCCTGCTGTACGCGCTCGCCCTCGCCGTGGTGCTGATCAAGTACGTTCGCCGCGAGCGCTACGAGGCCCGGCTGTACCACCTGTGCGACGAGTTCATGCGCCGCGACCGCTTCCTGCGCCTCTCCAAGCGACACTCGTCCATCCGCTCGAACCCGGCCGCCCGAAGCGGGGACGATCAGGACGAAGGGAAGGTCTAACTCGACGCAGCCTCGACTCGACGCAGCAGCCGGTACACTCCATTCTGAAACGTTGCGTGAAAGAGCCCACGTAGCGCGCGTTTTCTCATCGCTTTCTTACGGAAAATGATTGCTCCTTATAGCAACCAGATGAAGAGTGGAGTACGATTTAGTGTTTGCCGTAAATTTCGGTTCATATAACATACTCTATGTGAAGACAAGATTATGTACAGTTCAAGCTACCATATGAAGAATGGAGTACGATTTAGTGTTTGTCGTAAATTTTGGTTCACATAAAAAAAAACTCTATGTGAAGACAAGATTATGTACAGTTCAAGCTACCAGATGAAGAATGGAGTACGATTTAGTGTTTGCCGCAAGTTTCGGTTCACATAAAATACTCTATGTGAAGAGAAGGATATGTACAGATGCATGGGTTGTCCCCGGCAAACAGAACCACATATGTGCACCCACATACGAAAAAAAAATCTCCTAGACCAAAACTCGGACTTATGTAATTAGATAAGTTCAAGTGCTTTAAAAATGATAGACAGCTTAGCTCGGTTTCTGCCAAGCTAAGCATTCTGCCAAGCTAAAAATATCCGTGCATTCCTATCCTTGTACAGGAAAGGAATGCTCACGTTTTAATCACTGTACTATTTAAGCGTGTACCTTGAATTGTACTTCAGGGTTTATTTTAGTACAAATATATTTTACGTAGCCGTTAACAAGGTGTACAAACTACTGTATAATTTGCGCGAGGAGTTGCGCTCGTGCACACAGTAAAGCAGTATCTCTCACTTTGTGTTATTACGAAAATTCAATTGACGATTTGCGTAAAAGTGAGCGCCCCCTGTCGTGTAAACAGGAAAGCTTCGCTTTTGGTTGGAAAACATCTTGTGCACCGTCTGTGAGGTACGGTGTTTGCGTGAAAACGGCAGTGTTCGCCGTTACTACGGGTCATATTGATGGAACGTCAGGCTGATGTTTTCCAACCAAAACCAAAACGCCTGTACAGGAACGCTACCTGTGCGGTTACTGCTCATGCGCAGTGGTTTTCCCGCAAATGGTCAATTCGGAGCACTGCAAAATAACAACTGTTTCAGTAAGAAGTGTCGGTGGGCTATAGCAGCGCCTCTCGGTGGATTCTTGAACGAGCTGTGTGCCGATATTCTACTCCGTCGCATACGCACGCTCATAGTGCCTCACGGCTAAGGGATTTTCGTTCAATAATCTGTCTTTCGCCGCTCTGCAAATAACTTAGGGTGACTTGGTCATATAACAAGAACTGTTAGACGGAACGAAATTGACTCGGTGATTGCGAGAAGTGGAGTGTACTGGTGCGCGCAGCTGTGAAATCGGAGAGGCTGCGGAATCTAGAGTGGGTGCAGAGTTGAGGATTTATATGATATCGAGTGTATGTCCGAGGTAGCTACTTGAACATGCGTAGACCACGGTGTCACGAATAAGCTCTAAAGCGTATAGCAGCTCCTTCTTCTTGATTCGGTTCTGATTAGCGTTACGTTTGCTATGAGTATGACCAGTGGGAAAGAACGCTGTACTTCGCTTCTTTTACTTTAGCCTCGATGACTTCTCTTGAGATGTTTCACGCCCGACCAGTCGTGGCCGCTTTCGCAATGACGTCTGGGTGCAGGTTAATGGAGTACCGACTCGAGCTTCGGAAATTTCGGATTTGTTGCTCCGAATTAAAACAGCAGTGTCGAGAACTCCGCAAAAAGCATCGCGGCACCTCGAAACGCGTTGAATGTGTGTTTAACACCTCTGTCCCTAAAAAAAAAACGTGCAACTGATTTCGGCATCTAGAGGGTGGATTCGTGGGGAAGTGTCGAAAAATTCGTTCTGATGTACGTCTAAGTTCCTTCGAAACAGCAACTCATGAGGTAATAGTAGCAGTTATTTTCGCCGTTGTAAAGTTGCATTTCGTACACGCCAAGAACGACGAGTGAATTCCCGTCCAGTGGTTTCGACAGCTGTTTGCGTTCACCAGTTGGGTTGTCTTGCTACGATAATGTCCATCGCAGTGAGGTTGGCTCGCACATTTTGGGTGATGAAAGCTTCAACAGCAAAGTAAAATATTTTATACGTCTTTCCTTGCTTTGGTGTGCGGAGGACGTTAAAACTTCGCGGCAAGGAGAAGAAAAAAAAAGGTACCTTTTTGTGGTGCTTTAAATTCGTGTCAGTACCCTTTTAGAGACCCAAGGGTATTTTAAATAATCTGGAAGTGTCAATACCGCGTGAATCCTCACGAGATTGTGTGTATGGCACTCAATACTTCAATAATAATTATTTTAGTCATGCTTCATATTCCTTCCGGCACCTTCCTATAGGATGGTTCAGAGACAACGGTAATAATACAAAAAAAAATGTCAAGGAGATGCTTTAATTGTATGAGACGCTTCGTACCTGTAGCTGCCCCGTGTGTGACCTCGTGTAGCATCTAAGCGTTCCCACTGCTTCTGTTTTACATACGTTGGTTGCTCCAACCCTGCCCACTAGTGTCTGTACCACGTGATCCGTATGGTTAACGTGGCCGTGGCGCATGCCATCGAAGTGGGCGATGGTCGTTTGGCCCGAAGGACTCGTGGCGCCTGCTGAAAGGCTGCGGAACACGGATCGTGCGACAGGAAATACACGGCAAAATAATCACCGATTGCCCAGAGTGCGTCACCGGATGTGAAACTGACCGTGTATCGCTAATAATTACACGATATGTAGGCTTCAGTGAACTAGTAATCAGCAAACGTTTTAGCGTTTGTAGATTGCCGCGCGCCCAACCGCGAGCTACCGTGACGCAGGCACCGCCTGGTGTTGCAGATATGAACTAAGGAAACACATAACTATGTCAGAAGAAACCAATTGTATATACCTTTTCACTGTTTACAAACACAGTCCCTTGATGACATCTGGTTTTATCCACCGATGTGCGAAAGTAGCATCGGTGGGCAAGAAGAGCTTTACAAAATAGCCCGCCGATTTTCTGCACTTTCTTTCCCTTATTTGGCAAAACATATTCTAGTAAATGTTCTTTTGAGCTACATAAAGATTACAAGAGATTTCCTTGTACTTTACGCACGCTTCTTTTATCTGGAAAACTAAAGAGAAACATTTCTTACATTAAAAATGAACTTGAAAACGTGCTTCCAGTTTCGACGTTAGGAGCTGGTAAATGAATTGAAAGTGCTTTTTTTTTGGATGGGGGGGGGGGGGGCGGTAAAACGCTTGCGACCTTGCCACCGTCTATTCTAACCTCTGACGTAAGCGCCATTCAGCGCTGCAAATACTTTTCTACGTGCTGCTTTGAAAACAACACAATAAAAACTTATTAGACGAGTACACAGAGTAGTGTGGTCAGGTGAAGTTTTTCAAGATGTCGCTGCCCTCGCTACAAGCGCAAAAGTTATAGTGTGCACACAAACATCGGACATGTTAGTATGTCCCAATAAATGTTCTGCTGTTCACCGGTGTCTATTTCTGACACGTTTTTCTTGTTGTCCAAGAAAAAGCAATATTAGAATCGTTGAGTTGAAGTGGCTGAGTTTTACATAGTTGCGTTGTAGCATAGTGCGGAAAATAATACGGACCATAGGATGAAGCAACGTTTGTTTGCGAACCACTACAAGCCAATTTACGATGAGCCAGAAAGCTCCTATCGATAACTTTGTGGAGCTTTACATGTTTATGCGTAATAACAAGAGGGATAGTAGGAAAGAACACGGTATACTCGTAGACCGTATGGGAAACCGTTCATTTAATTGCTACGTACGAGTGGCGTAGCGATCCACACGATGAAGAGGAGGACGACAGCGGACAGACTGGCGCGAGCTAATCTGTGTGGCTGGCGCTGCTCGCTTAACCGGCTGTAAATATATCGGGGTCTACTCTTCTGAGTCGGTATCCTTCTCATAACATACTTGGTGAAGGTGCGGGGTAAGATTTTTCTTGCAGCCTGTGTGATTTTCCTTGCAGCCTGCATCTATTGCATGCAACCCACGCGGAATAATCCTGGCTAGACAATGGTTCCAGGAAAAAACGGAGGCTATATAAGCGATCGGAAGTCGACGAACAGGGAGAGGTCGGGTAAATGAATCGGGAAGATAAGTAGGGATGGGAGAACCTCACGAAGAACAATGTTTCTCGGGACAGTGAAGAAAGGAGGGGCACCACTTTCCACCAACGATGCGGCTGCCGCAAGTATAGGGCCTCTACGCAATCCTATGGAGTTTGTTTGCTTCTCTGTCAGCTCAGAAAGCCGTGGCGAGACCAGGAGGAAACATCGCGAGGACAGTGGCGAGGTAAACAAAGAGGCTTGCACGACTGGTTGCCGAAATCACTCCCGGTGGACCCCTTTCAGCGCTCCAGGCGTCATTCGAGATTGCTCCACGCGTGCCTATACTGCCACTTGTGTACACTACCAAGCCCGAACGCCTAGTTCCGTGCAGTTGGGGCGAGAAGTATCCGGCCGTCGGCCTTCGGAAGTCGGGAAGTCGGTGCTGGGGGAGCATGCGTAGGTTCCTTGGTTTAGAGCCCATTGATTTCGTTTATGATAAGGTGCGTACGTCATCTTTGCTTACCATAAGAACAAGCAGGGTGTGGGGTGTTCAAGCCTAATTAAAATTGAAACATAATGTTTGCCTAAAGTCATTCGACTTGAAGCGATAATTAAAAGACAGTGACAAGAAACGAGGAATTATCGGAATGAACTAAAATATCCACTGCACGCACGTTGATTTTAGGATTGCGAGACACTGTTCGATTGAGTTTTGTTTCTTCTCTAATGTGGGGTCCTTCCAGTCTTCGACTAACTCTCGCAATACACCTCATTAGCAGAACGAACGCACTTTCCCCTTGAACTGCACCTATCTTGAAGGAAGATGAAGAATAGGCAAGGGGTTTAACCAGGGCTAAGCCCAGTAGGCCTAGAGCTAAGCCTAGGAGTGTATCACGGAACAAGCGGGTGTTAAGGACTTTGTAGTTAAAAGTGAAAATCAAGAAGGAGAATTGGTCATGGGCAGGGCACGTAGCGCGAAGGCAAGATAATCGCTGGTCATTAAGGATCACGGACTGGATTCCAAGAGAATGCAAGTGGGTGAAGGGGAGACAAATTAAGCTGGGCAGGTGAGATTGGGAAGTTGGTTGGTATTAAGTGGCAGCAGCAAGCACTGGACCAAGTTTACTGGCATTACATAGGAGAGGCAGTGGACGTAGTCAGGCTGAGGATGATGATGATGAAGCCGAGTAGGCCAGCCGACCATGGCGAAACTGAAGGAATGTTAGAAGATAAATATCACTGTTACTACCGGTGTAACAACAGTTCAGTGCTTGACATCACGGATGGTGAATCAGTCAGAAAATATCGTCGCATTTCGGAGCTGTAACGCTCAGTCCCATGGTCGCAAGATAATGTCGGTGATGAAGTAGTTCACGTCCGGGTCATGCAATGATGAGGCCTCTCTAGTGCACCTATATTGAACTGGTCGATGCGCTTATCAGATGGATGCGCGCGCTGAATAGAACAATCTCTGTCACCCTCCGACGAACCAGACGCTGGATACAAAAGAGGGGAAGACAAAGCGACTGACAGAAAAGGAAAACGGTCCGATTGATTGATCGCCCACCCGTGGACAATGCCACAGAGGAAATGCGGAAGGATCGAGGACTGTAGAAATGGGGTGGTGGCGGCTTTGGGCGTGGTCCGCACTTGATGACAGATTATGCCATAGGACGTCCTCTGAGCATTTGCCCTGATTCATGACCGCATTGTACCGAAGAATAAATAAATAATAAATGATAAATAAATAAGGTAACAGAAGCTTCATTCTTTCCTTTTCTTCCGCTTCTCTTTTTTTTTTGACTGTTGACACAGAGTTCGCGAGTTTTCGAGGGGCGTAAAAAGTGCGGTTCTGTAGTGGGCGGTTGACGCATTCTATACGTATAAAAAGAAAAGAAACTGTCTCGTAATTTGTGCAAAAGTTGAGGTTGGAAGGCGAGTCAAACGTGGTTTGGTGCTTTGCTCGACGGATATGCACGTGGCAATGAAAAACGTTTAAACTCTCTGGCATTGTTTCCGCACTGCTCGTGGCCTTAAAATAATGAAAACCACCTTGTTCGAGTGCCACTACGTTAAGAACCTGTGTTCATAACACGTCATTCGCGCTATAAGTGCATTGGTCTTAATTTGATCACTAGGGACACGTTCACGCCTGTAGATTTACTGCAGTGTGGTACGCTATAGTGTGATAAGACTCCTTCGGCTTTAATTGGGCGTCGGGTCGCAGGGCGTCGCATGCGTAGTTCAGTTTCTGGTACTTACTCCCCGCGATGCATTTGGCGTAAGCCTTGCCGAGGTTTTTGTTTGCTGTGTCGAAGTTATCGCTGTATTGTTCGACATTACACGCTTCGCTCATTACGCATTATCTGGATCAGTGACGCATAGCCCAAACACGACAGCGTCGGTGCCGACATCTTGCGAGGCTACTTGAAACCACTGTATGCTAAGGAAGTTACTTGGCTGCGTTGACCCTGGCCTGAATAATATATGAAAAGGGTTAGAAGACCTGCGCGTTCATGACGCCGTTTCCACTGGCATGGAAAACATTGCATATTCTTTCATGACATGTGGCGCACCATTTGGATGCACGATCGCCAGGCGTCGCTAACAACGCCGCTGTTTTCATGCGCGATGCTCGTAACACGGCGACATGTGACGGAACCACCGGTATTGCGTATGGACGGACGTCGTCGGTACCACCGTAGCGCATATAAAAGAAGAAAAAAAACTAGGGAGGGATTTTCACGTATATTGAAGCTTAGTCAGAAAAGGCGTGAGTAATGAGGAGGCCTTGGTCACAGGATGAACCAGCACTACTACTGGTGGGCGTCTTTGGTTCCATCTACTATGGGCTCCGCGGGGGCCTAATTCTACCCAGGAGGCACCGCGCAACTGATAGACGTGGCGTCAGAGAAGGTTAGCTTGCGGAGGCAAGATCATTAACGCGCCCTTCCCTCCTTGCTTTTCCCGTCCTCCATGGACAAAAAGCTGCGTGTTATCTTAGTGTGCACCACCATCTATGTACCGAACTTGGAATGTGACACCAAGATGACGTCTGCGACGTCACGTGTCCTTTCCCCACACTACTGGACGAACATTATGTTGTCTGTACATGCACCAATTCCGTTGGAAGTACTTGTCGCGAATGGGTGAAATCTGTGTCAGACTCCTCTCGTCTGCGAAAGGACTCTCACAGACTAACTGTGTATCGCCTTTCTGCTAATTCGCTTGACTGGACCCCAAGTTCGTGATGAGAAACTAGAACAATCCGCACTAGTCGTTCGCGGATAAATCTGTGTCGTTCCGTGTTTTAAGTTTGTGTTCCGGAACTGTGTGTCGTGAGTGTTCGTGCACCGTGACCGTGAACAGTGTTCCCACGGTGTGTCTCAACTCGGTGGAGCCAAGAATCAGCATTGTTTCGTTGCACGCGAAGTGTAAGAACACTCGTGCTTTTTTCTTGAGTGTGCATCTGTATATGTGTCTCTTTCTTCTGTCTTCCCCGTGACTAGCGATATGGACTAACACCAACGGAAGAGTTCTGAGTGCATGTGCGGTTTCTGTGTCTCATCTGTTTCAGGAACTCTATACCAGAGTGCCCCGGGTGCGCCTTTGTTTGTTGCTGAACTCGTGTACATAATGTTCTTGCCGTTCTGTTCTTTTTTTTTGCTTTTCCCCTTCTTCGCATGTACGTCAAACCGACCACGTGTTGTTCGTAGCGGATGCCACGCTGCGTCTAGTTGACTCATCGTGAAGCTAATAAAATATGGTTATGCAACGAATGAAAAAGAAAAAAAAAAGAAATGTCTCAGTTTCCTGTGAGTTCACTCTCAGGAGGAACTTGCCACCTGCTAATGCACTTGCCACCAGGGAAGCACTTGCCGGTGAGAGGCACTCGCTACCTGGGTATGCACTTACCATCTCTGTGTGCACGTTCCACCTCGGAAGTGGCGAACGGGCCTTGCCTTTCACCTGGAAAAGCGTACGTACGACTTTTGCATATTTGTAACTAAACAGACATTACCGTTTGCTGTCTCCACCTCTGCCTTCTGTTATCTCTAACTTTCTCGTGGCATAAAAACCATCGTGAGAAACCAACGAAAAGGAACATACGAAAACAGTGCGCCTGTTCTCTCCCCGTTCCTTCTGGTGTGTCCTGTTTAGTTGCAATCTCACGATGGTTTTTATGTCGAACCACTGACTCGCCCGAAAGTCACCTCTTATAAAGTTCATTTAGCATGACAGTCTGCCCGTGCATGGTTTCATTTCATGTGCATTTCGCTTTAACACAGATCGTGTGTATAACGTGCGAGAAGCACGAGGTAGAGTTTGACGAAGGGACGAAACTAACATGTTCGCAAGCACAAACTCTAACCAGCTTGCCCAAAATGTGGTTAAGTATAGATTGATGGGAAAACCCTTTCCTGCAGTGAACATAAGAATGGCTTAAGATTAGAAAGAGGGCGTTGTGGTTTACAATAATGGTGATTCTGCTTCGGGAAGTCCGTACGATGTATATATTTTTCCTCGGGAGGTCATTTACAAAGGGCAGATAGTAAGCCACGCGTCCCCTCTTGGTAAAGGGCCTCTCCCACTCGACGTTCACGGACGAGGAAGGGGATAACCCTTGCCTTCGGTACTTTTGTCACAGGTGATATCTCCTCCTCGCCACTTATTTCTCAGTAGCAAGCACACAATGTCGGCACTAAGCGTTGAGCGTATAAAGACTTCGCTGCATGCACTGTATTCGTTATCACCGCTTGCGCAATCAGAATCAGACAAAATAATGTCTAATCAGTTGATTGCGCATGAAAGTCGTGCGAGGCAAAGAAAAAAACGGGTAGGCGGCTGCATGGCAAAGCAGGGCAGGATTCAAAAGCCTGAATTACACAATCTTAATCATTTGCGGACGAAGTTCTTTTCGCTAAAAACGAATAGCGACTAATGTGTGAGCTTCACTCATCGCAATATCAAAATCAAGAATTGGGAAAACGATGAAACTTTACTTTTTAATATGCGTAGTGTTTCCATAGGCAAAAAAAAATCACTCGTGGTTGCAACGAAAACCTCTTATAGCACGACTCACGCACAAAAAGGATGACAAGAGAGCCACATATCTGGCGATAAAACTCGCATATCTTATTGCAGCGTAAGCGACTGTATCTCTTCGTTTACTACGCGCGTTAAGTTTCTTCAAGCTCACTATCTCTTTCTCTCTACATCTCTCCTTCTAATATCAAGTTCGCTGAACAACGTGTCTTTGAAAACAGCAAAAAAAGCTGCTAAGTTTGCTGTATGACGTTTCACACCGACTTATTGCGTTATATTCACGTTCCGAGACGTCGCTTTCTTATCTAGCACCGTCCGGAATTTCTTATCGCCGCACAGCCCGGGATTGCTCGTGCAATACTAGGCCCCACACTCGTGCATGTTCTCATCCCGCGAGTCTTTATCGAAACTTTTTATATCCTCATTTCGAGTCGTCGATAATTACAAGAGTCGACGGTTTAGTTCACCTACGCGAGAACTTCAGCGCCTATACGCGCGATAAAGAACAATGCGAAACGATTAAATATCTTCAGCGTGGTCTCGGGTGCTGTTTTCGCGTAGCGATGCAGATTTCAGGGAGAAGTAAAATCAAAGACGCTTTCCCACTCTCCGCTTTTGAGTCCCTCTTATCTTTCCCCAAGCCTGCTGGTCCCTAGGTATTGCGCGAGTTTGCTTGCAACTTCCTCGGCACGCGTACTTCATATATATAAGGATGTCCCCTCACCGTGAAAACCAAGTCACCGGGGATTAGGGTGTGTAGGGAAAAAAAAGGACAAAGCGCGCTATCTTTCTCCACGCTATCCCTCCGGAACAGACGCTCGCGTGGTGTTGGCTGTTCTTATTAATGAACTCTCTTTCAGCTCTTCGTTCGTTAGAGTATATTTTTATTGTTTCCCGCACGATGCTGTGCCCGCTCGTGGGTTTGGATGGGAGCGCGCACTTCTCAGCATGCTCTAACGTGCGGCTTCGTTTTCATCTGTGCGTACGTTCACTTGCAGTTGTTTGCAAGAATTGGTTAACGTTTGCTTATCCATATGTGTGTGTGTGTGTGTGTGTGTGTGTGTGTGTGTGTGTGTGTGTGTGTGTGTGTGTGTGTGTGTGTGTGTGTGTGTGTGTGTGTGTGTGTGTGTGTGTGTGTGTGTGTGTGTGTGTGTGTAATATTATATTGATACCCGGGTTTTTACGTCCCAAAACCATGATATCATTATGAGAGCGATGCAGTGGAAAGTTCCGGGTATTTTGACCGTCTGGTGTTCACAAAAAAAAAACAAAAAACGTCGGCCCCGTATCTGCATGTTACACTGCAAATGTCGTCGAAAGACGATAGTATTGCGTCTGGAGCGAGTGAACAAAACGTTTATTTGACGTTCTGCGCAAGAAAATCGGTGAGTGGTATTGACCATTTGCGGAAAAGTGAGCGCCCCCTGTCGTGTAAACAGGAAAGCTTCGCTTTTGGTTGGAAAACATCTTCGTCAACTAACACGCTCAATGCAGTGTTTAGCGGTTTGAATGCGCTTGTTTTGTTGCTTTAGGACCAAAAACGCATGCCCGTTACTGAAACAAGAAGGTAAAGGAGAAAAACATTCTGTTGACGTTTGTATACACGGTGTAAAACAAGAATTTCTCGCGTTTCAGCCTGAGAAATAACCAAGTGAGGTGATACCTGCACTCCGCTACCTCGATGGTTCGCCAGGCTCATTACGCCTGCTCTTTTAAGAAGAACATTATGTTATACACTTGAAGTTGAACCTTGAAATGTCTGTCGATTAACTATAGGTTCAGTGAGGACGGCTTGTGCACCGTCTGTGAGGTATGGTGTTTGCGTGAAAACGGCAGTGTTCGCCGTTACTACGGGTCATATTGATGGAACGCCAGGCTGATGTTTTCCAACCAAAACCAAAACGCCTGTACAGGAACGCTACCTGTGCGGTTACTGCTCATGCGCAGTGGTTTTCCCGCAAATGGTCAATTCCGGAGGCGCTGCGTTAGAGTTCCTCGAGCGTGCAGCGCAGGCGAACGAGTGATCAAGTCACGTCACACGTGAGAAAGTTATCTTGGAAAACGAAGCCCGCGTGTTGTGCGCGCTCGTTTGCAGGTGATAAGGTATAGAACGCAAGGCGACGGGTAGGCGCCACCACCGCGTCGTCTTAGCAAACCATTGGAACCACTTGAATTTTCGTGCAAGCGTTGCCTGGTCAGCGCAACGTGATGAACGCTATGGTCCTTATAATTATTACTCGTGTATGCCTTTTCTAGTAAGAGAAACACATACATAATATTGACGTGTTGTTACGGTGCCTCAGATATGCGCAATATTTGCATTTTCATTGAGAATAGCACAAGTATGAACGCTGAATCTTGAGCAATATTGGTGGGTGCTGCGGATGGGGTTGGCCGTTTGGAGTATCGTTTGGCCACTTCGGTGCCGTTCGGAGTACCGTTAAGGGTGGACAAATAGACAAATGTACAGACAGACAGACAGACTGATCAAAATTTTTGCATCCAAGGTCCCCAAGAAAGACTATCGTCTTAAAAAAAGGTGCGCGTGTCTGTGTGTCGGTGCGTGCGTGCGTGTAGTCCATGCATGAGTGTTCGCGTCGGGCTATGTATATTCTGAATATAGATCCACAGGTAACACAGACGGTGCTCGGTTACTGCAAATAGCTTCACTGTTTGTTTTCAACGCCGTCACTCGTGTGCAATAAAACATTCAATTCACCTACAAAAATGGGTGCAATTCGCTCCGCAGTGTATACTGCCTAAAACCTCTTTGTTTCGCAAAGTTCGTGCAAATGACCTGGCGGGATGTTAGTGAAATTCGAAGCGTGAAAATTTATAGGCACGCAAGCGTCATACGCACAAGCTTATAGATGGACATACGTATCCGAGGACGTTTGAAAAGCTTCGCGTCACTGTGTTTTGCGAAAAATCGTTGGACGTACCAGTCCTCAATTCTTGGGATGCTTCGATGCAAAAATTTTGGTCTGTCGTCTTGTCTGTTTGTCACGCGAAGCGGCTAAAATCCAACCACATCGTCAGCAACCACCAATCCGGTTTCGGCGTTTATACTTGTGCGTATTGTCTCATTAAAAGAAACGTATCTGAGGCACAACCTAGACACGTCAATATCTGTGGCGTGTTTGTTTAGGCTATAAAAGGCATACATAAGTATAATTCTGAGGAACGTAGCATTTATTACGCAGCGCTGACAATGCAACGCAATGCACGAAAAATCACAGCATATCCATGGAGTGAATGATGATGAGTGGTGCAAAGCGTCCATCCATCCGTCTGTCCGTCCATGTGTCTTTGTGTCTCACCGTCTATCTATCTATCTATCTATCTATCTATCTATCTATCTATCTATCTATCTATCTATCTATCTATCTATCTATCTATCTATCTATCTATCTATCTATCTATCTATCTATCTATCTATCTATCTATCTATCTATCTATCTATCTATCTATCTATCTATCTATCTATCTATCTATCTATCTATCTATCTATCTATCTATCTATCTATCTATCTATCTATCTATCTATCTATCTCTGTCTGTCTGTCTGTCTGTCTGTCTGTCTGTCTGTCTGTCTGTCTGTCTGTCTGTCTGTCTGTCTGTCTGTCTGTCTGTCTGTCTGTCTATCTATCTATCTATCTATCTATCTATCTATCTATCTATCTATCTATCTATCTATCTATCTATCTATCTATCTATCTATCTATCTATCTATCTGTCTGTCTGTCTGTCTGTCTGTATCTATCTATCTATCTATCTATCTATCTATCTATCTATCTATCTATCTATCTATCTATCTATCTATCTATCTATCTATCTATCTATCTATCTATCTATCTATCTATCTATCTATCTATCTATCTATCTGTCTGTCTGTCTGTCTGTCTGTCTGTCTGTCTGTCTGTCTATCTATCTATCTATCTATCTATCTATCTATCTATCTATCTATCTATCTAGTCTGTCTGTCTGTCTGTCTGTCTGTCTGTCTGTCTGTCTGTCTGTCTGTCTGTCTGTCTGTCTGTCTGTCTGTCTGTCTGTCTGTCTGTCTGTCTGTCTGTCTGTCTGTCTGTCTGTCTGTCTGTCTGTCTGTCTGTCTGTCTGTCTGTCTGTCTGTCTGTCTGTCTGTCTGTCTGTCTGTCTGTCTGTCTGTCTGTCTGTCTGTCTGTCTGTCTGTCTGTCTGTCTGTCTGTCTGTCGGTCGGTCCGTCTGTCTGTGTATATGCTGTGGTTTCTACGGAGCAGGGATAGACTGCTATAGACCACAAGGAGCTTCGCCCCTAAAAGCGGGTGTTTCTTGCGCATTACTAAGGTGATACGGTGGTGGCACCTACCTGGCGCTTCGCATTCTACAAGCTACGAGCTCCGACATTGCCCACACACGCGGCGTGCTCACTGTATCGGAGGCCACCCTTTTGTTTTTCATGATTACTGCCTGATGGCGCACATTCCTCACACAGCGCCTCCAGAATCGCATTCACCGATTTTATCCGGAAGTACATTTGTTCATTTGCGGGACGCCAAGTACGATTCGCGTATTTTACATCGGTGGTTCCCTTTTGATGATGATGATGATATGTAGAGTTTAAAGTCCCAAAACGACCATATGATTATGAGAGACGCCGTAGTAGAGGATTCCGTAAATTTCGACCACTTGGAGTTCTTTAACGCGCACCCAAATCTGAGCACACGGGGCTTGTACTTGGAAAACCGCTAAACTTTTTCGCATTCACGTGATAGCAAAAAATCGTAAATTTAGGGGTTCATTTTTGTTAGACAATATAATTTGAACTATGAGACAATAGAGAGAATAAATTGAGAAAACGGCAGGGAGATTAACTAGAATAGTAGCATCAGGTTTGCTACCCTTTACTGCAGAGGAAGAAGAAATATGTGAAGGAAAGCGAAGAGAAAGCGGATGAACGAAAAAAAATAACAAAGCACGATAAGTATAGGTGATGGCATTTGAAGTAATTGTAATGTAATTGTGAAGAAACAAATCACAGTGGCAGCGCTTAACGCGCAGCACTGTCACAGCGAAATCTAAAACAGCGTCCTTTAAGAGCCATTTTTAACACTCTGGGTAGCTGCTGCTAGCACACTTGCAGGGTTGCCCACTACGCCTATAATCATTGTATAGTAGGCAGGGATTCACTATGCCATCTTTCGTCATTCTTCGGAGAAGTCTGGTACCCTCTGCACACTCGCAAGGAACTTGGTGTAATTTTTCTTTTGTGCTGTGACTGACGACGATGAAGAATTATGCGAGAAGCTTTTGTAATTACCGAAATCTTCAACATTAGTTATGCGTCACAGTATGCAAGAAGCTTTTGTAACCCTTCCCTCCCCTCCCCCCCTTCCCCACGTTGGGTATGCGCCACAGTTAATGTATAGCTGAACCAGATCAAGTTTTTGCAAAGGGTTGGAACATTCGACGACCCATTTGTTGCGCGATTTGCATTAGGTGACACCTGGTTGTTCGTTTGCTGTTCTAAAACGCTTTACAGCTCATATGAACGCGATTCCTTTCCCAACATCAAGCCTGCCAAAGGCCAGTTTGCAAGTATGAGTTTCAAGCACCGGCGTGGCTCACTGCAAGGCAGTCATCGAATGACTGGATTTCCCAGTGACCCTAACAAGAGACTAGCAGACATCATTTTAAGGAAAGTAGATCAAGGTTTCTCGAGGTAGTCAGAACAGATAAATGTGTTCTTTTACTGTTAGAAAGGGCAGAAGCCCTACTGACCATGAAGAAGTTTTGAGGCGCGATTTGCTTTAACAGTGCTTGACAGCTGTAGTAATTGTTCTGTCATGTTTTTTGTGTATTGTAATATATTTATATTGCCCCCCCCCCCGAGTGTGAAATTCAACAGGAAATAAAGAAAAAAAACGGTGTGGTTCAGGTGTAGAAGGCTGGGCTGGCAGGCAGGGGACCCGGGATCGAATCTAATTGTGTCCTCCGTGTTCTTTATTCACTGAGTTTCTTATTTCATGCGATAGTGGTTACGGACACCAGCTGTGGCAGCGGACAACTACAGCGCGCATGTACATTGAGCACACAGCGCGCATGCGACGTGTGTTCTCATCTTCTAACGCTGTAAAAAAAAAGTAGGCGAAAAGATATCTTGCCATCGACTGGGACCAAGCGTGCGACTTTCGGATAGCATCGGACGCATAAATGAAGTTTGCAGGTTCGACCCTTATTCACGGCAAGTTTTTCTGTTCGTCTACTTATATTTCTTTCACATTTACAATGGACTTACTTCTAATATTATCCCCTGTATACTTCCTTTGGCATCATTGCCTGTACTCATTAATCACGGGATAGCAAGGATCTCATTCTCTGCCCCCTCGCCGATCTTCTGCAGGTACTCGTCGCGCCCTTATAGTAGCAGAGGCCAATTGATGGAATTGACGAAATTTATTTGACGAAATTTGACAAGATTGCAAAGTGAACAAGAAGTGCAACTTCAGAGGTCCCGGAGTGAAAACTGTCGGCGGGACCTCCTAACAAAACATAAATGGGTGTTTACAGGAAACTAGGCGAACAGTGAGTCATTTATTTGATATAATTTTGATAGCTTTGGTAATAAAGAGGAAAGTATTTATGAGTTATGAGTTGTTCACGAATTTTATCAATACTTTCGCGATTACAATCTGCGGCTTTGTAAAAATAATGTTTACGTGTTTGGCTACTCTGGACACTCTGCAGAGACGTATTGCCATACCAGTATTTACCATACACTATCAGATTATATCCATTTATTTTCCAAGAAAAGAGTCGATTCTACTGTCCGCTGCATACTCAGTCTTCCATGCAGCACTTTTGCCTTTCAGAGCGGTGGACGGGGCAAACTGGAGACACGTATTTTTCTCCTCGACGCCTCCTCCCTGAGACGTCACCCACAGTAACGAATTGTTTGCCGCGTATGACGCCCCCTTTAATAATTCGCTCGTAATATTTGACATCCATTCTCTATAAATTCCCCTTCCCGTGCGCAGACTTCTTCGACGTGTATACTGCGACAACTACGTATGTAACTTACTTGCACATTTCTCTTACATTACAACACCCACGTTCGTGCAATTATGGAGATCGGTATTGCATTGCTAATCACTTGTGATATAGTTGGGGGCGCGTTAAACTTTATTCTTTATTTTCGAAGCGTTCGATATTGTACCATGGTGTGTGGTGCGGTGGAATGAAAATAGGAGCTGCAGATGAATAGCAACAGCGCACGCGCACGCAGTCGCTGCTCTTCGCAGAGTAGGGATACCGCTCTGTAGTTTTAGAGTCATTCATTGGGCTATGTTCTCACAACTAATATATGTTAATCTACCATGCGCCGTCATGCTCCACGAAGTATTAATTGTAGTAGACATTATTTATTAGCTAGGCCTTACCGTCCCGAAACGATATGATTATGAGACACGCCGTAGTGGAGGATTCTCAAAATTTCGACCATCTGGCTCTTTGACGTGCACCGACATCCCACACTGCACGTGTCTCAGATGTTTCGCCTCCACTCAAATGTGGCTGTGGCCAGGATCGAACCTGCGACCTTTAGGCCAGCAATACACCTTTGCGGTAGTAGTAGTAGTAGTAGTAGTAGTAGTAGTAGCAGTAGTAGTACTAGTAGCAGCAGCAGCAGTAGTAGTAGTAGTAGTGTTAGTAGTAGTAGTAAGAATAGTAGTAGTAGCAGTAGTAGTAGTAGTAGCAGTAGCAGTAGTAGTAGCAGCAATAGCAGTAGCAGTAGTTGTAGTAGTACTAGTAGCAACAGTAGTAGTAGTAGTAGTGGTAGTAGTAGTAAGAATAATAGTAGTAGCAGTAGTGGTAGTAGTGACAGCAACAGCAGTAGTAGTAGTAGCAGTAGTGGTAGTAGTAGTAGTAGTAGTAGTAGTAGTAGTAGTAGTAGTAGTAGTAGCAGTAGTAGTAGTAGTAGTAGTAGTAGTAGTCACGCGGGTCATGTCAGTACAGTGGGAAGTGAATAAAAAATCAATGCAGCGAAATTAGGATGTCAATCAGGCATTAAAAGCCTCGCCGCGGTGGCCTAGTGGCTAAGGTACTCGACTGCTGACCCGCAGGTCGCGGGATCAAATCCCGGCGGCGGCTGCATTTTCGATGCAGGCGGAAATGCTGTATAACCGTGTGCTCAGATGTGGGTGCACGCTAAAAAACCCTATGTGGTCAAAATTTCCGGAGTCCTCCACTACGGTGTCTCTCATAATCATGTTGTTGTTTTGGGACGTTAAACCCCACATATTAATCAAATTAGGCGCGAAGGTTTCGTTTAACCCTGCGCTAATTAGTATCTGCGAACACCAGATAAAATTAAGCTTGTGATTGAGAGCACTCCACCTTACGCTATTATCGTAAGAAAACGATCGGGGCAAAAAAGAAAAAAAAAGAGCTCAGAAACACTGAGCTTACGATAGTCTAGCTAAGTGTGTAACATGTAGTCGCGCCTCATTTGTTTTAAACCTGCGCGCAGAAAGGCCCATACACGTCCATTAGCCTCGCATCGACACGAAATGCAATTGATCTCGTTTTTTTTCTCATCAATTTGAGGAGCACTTTATTACGCTTCACTTTGTTATCAATAAAAAAAATACATACGCATTTGCTACTGAACAAAAAAAGGAGGGGGGGGGAGTCCAACAAGAAAAAAAAAACAGGAAGAGCACAAAAAAAAAGAAATTAATGCGATGGCAGTGAACCACGCACCGACGCCATCAATATAGTGAAAACGTTGTGTGCATATGCTTCTCATCTACTTCAGCACTTAGTAGGCATGACTGAGAATTAAAAAAAAATGACAAAGAAGTTAGGCCCCTTGTCTCTATCCCTGCGGAAGTATAGTTTTACTTTTGTACAAAAAAAAATTGAATGCACCACCAGTGCCTTTTAGCCTTCATAAGCTGTAAATGCGATTGCGCTTGAGTCGTGTGCGTCGACGTTTGTTTACGTTAATAGATCGCTTCCACCAAAAAGAAACGAAAATTTTTATCCTCCTCAATTCATCCCTGTTTTTCGTGCACACTCGATCCAGGCACACCGCGTCAGTCATTTATTGTTGATTTCGTTCAGCACTAACAGCAGCTGATTTTCACGCTTCCGGGTACTTTGGCAACCGTTTCGCTAATGCATCGAGTTGCTAACTTTTCGAAAGTCATATCTGGCTCTTAGTGCGAAGTTTAGGTTGCTGTTTTTTTTACACCAGACATCGTAAAAACAGCGGCCTCTAGGAGTAAGCCGAACGTATCAACACTTAAGTGAACGAAGCTTGCTTTGATCCCTTGCTGCTTTTCTACTTCACCCATAAATCGCGAGTCATTAGCGAAGCCTCCTCAGTAGCTTCAGTGTTCATTAATGGAATGAAAAACAATGCTAGCCTCATTTACCAAGGAACGGCTCCGTCAATGAATTATTCAAGTGGACGAGTTGACCCGTTTTTCGCTTTGAAGTAGTTTCAAATGCGCAGCGCTCAAGGGGCCATCCTGGTCGTTCGTCAGTACGCACATCACGTCGCTTGATCACTCTTGCTCGCAATCAAGCGTTCGTAAAGTTTTGAACAAGCCTAGCAGCGCTCAAAACCAGCTAAACATAAACTAACAAGGTCTGTAATGATATGATTAACAAAAATAACTGGGAAATAACTCACCGGAATGTCATTGTGGTCATGAAGAAGAAAATGTTCGCCATGTTCTTTTGGAGTGCGCTAAATACGCGATTGAAGGGGAAAAATTAAACAACAAATTAGCAAGTTTGGACAGACGGCCCATCACATTAACGAAGTTGCTCGGACCGTGGCCTGAGATACATCTTCAGAAAAAAGGCGAACATCATCCTGGCGGACTTTTTAGTGGAGACCGGACTGGATAAGCGCCTGTGATAGACAGCCAGCGATGGATATATAGGAAATGTGTTAGTGCAAATACTGACAGCAGAAAACGAAGGCGTGCGTGTGAACAGTTCATGGCAGTGTGCATGCGCTGCAAGCAAATTGCAGGTTGGCATGATATTTGAACTGGTGTCAGTGTGATTCTATGTTTTCGTTTTTTTTTGGGGGGGGGGGATTGTTCATGTTCGGGTACCGTTCAATACTGTTCTTTTTTTTTCGCTGCAAAATATATTGATACGGAGTAGCCGAGCCAATATGGACCTCAACTTCTCCACAGCAAAACAGTTAGAACAGAACAGAACAGAACAGCCGCAATGATTATCCTAAAGTTACTCGCTCCGGAAGCTTGCGGCTGACGCTTGCGCTGCAGTGTGCAGGAGAAGGTGATAATGGGGGTGTAGCGCAAAGACACGTAATAAAGACACAAACAACGCCAGGAAGGGGAAGATGGAAGCTTGCGATGAACAAAAAAAATCCGTAAAGAGGAGTTGTGGTCGAGCCGGCGTTCCGACAAGCGGACTTGTCAGCCTCAAGGCTAGAACAGAAGTCATTCCTATAGCGCTAGAGTGTCCACGCTTCGTACACTCTACTCAGTACTAACAAAAAAGAGGAAGGGGCAACATTGGATATGGGGGTGTGAGAGAGCGGGGGCAGGGGTTGCTGTGATGAATTGTATACGATTTAGGAGGGAACAGATGTTCCCAGAATAGGAAGACACGGAGACACGAATGTCAATTATGCGCCTTCCTCTTTCCTCGTTGTATAGGGTCGTACATCAGTATCTTTAGGCTATATAGTTAACATCTTCTAAATTTCCCCCCTCTTCTTCCTTCGTTTACCGACGTTTGGACCGCACGTTTTCTTCTTTTATTCTTTTTTAGACGGGGAAGCTGTCGATGCTAGCCTTAAGTTGTGCGCTCTGCGCGAGAACTATCATCATCATACGCAGGTATGTGCCACAGAAACTGGCTAAATCCTACTACCCGCCACTCGTCAACACACAAAAAAGAACAAACCTGTCTTCTTCAAACGGGTGTGTGCCACCGCGCCCGATTGCACTTCATGGCGACGGTACCGAGCCGTGTCAACATCTCAGTCGACGCATGAGGAGATGAGCTATAGCAATAAAGTCGGCACACGAAATAATATTGGTAGATAAGAAGATGCCTTTAAAGACTGTATCCGCGACAATTAGGATGACATTAACAGGAAAGTGACTGGAAGACGGGGACTACTGGGGAACGCAATAAACCACCATTGGTTAAAGTTATCGTGCAAGGAGGGAAGTAGTGTTTCCAACGTGACCGCTTCGTCGAAGGAACCTTACCTCATCTGCCCAACGTGCACGGGCTTTGGTCTCGAAATCAGTTTTACTGGGATGGAGAAAAATTCGCAGCGCCAGGATGGCGATTTACTATAGTCCGGGATAACTTTCCGTGGCAATGAAGGGATGGCTACGGAGGCAAAGTGGGCATGTAGTGCCAGGAGGCAAAGTGGGCATGTAGTGGGCATGTAGAATATAGTGCCACGAATGCGTCTGTGTTTTCCGCGCGAGAGAAATAAAAAAGAAGAACACTATTTCGTACTAGATGCTGTTTACAAAGAGATGCTGCACGCGCCGAAAAGATGCCATTATTATTATTGCTTTCTGAATAGTCATTTCGCGTTTTTGCGCGTCTGAAAAACGTCGCACGTTTTGCGTGCACCTCACAACCAAAATGGCGTCCTCGTATTTATGTGAGCGCACGTCGCCCTCGAGCTATTCCGACGACTCGCCGAAGATTAGCTTGTGTCGAATTTCTCTCACAAATGGCTGCGTAAGCAGGCGCATGACACTGTGTGCAGTGGAATTCCATGAACGCGGCTGTCATTCGAAACGCGAGCCGAAGCGGACTACATCGCGGAGGAGTACAGGACCAGTAGCTCCGCCCACGTAGCCTTGCCTTCATTGCCACAGAAAGTTGTCCCCGGGTATAGCTGCCGCGATACACCGCTTTAAAGGGGCCCTGCAACACTTCATCAGCACTACAGAGACTCTATTCGGCACGGTTAGAAAACGCCATATATTGGTAGTCAAGGCTCCTTAAAACACGCCAGCCAAACATAACAGCGCAGAACGTGGCCTGGAATTTATAAATAATTTACAAGCTCAGCTACAAATCAGTCTCTCTCTTTTCTACGAATAATGTCAAATACCCAAATGACCGCGTGAAATATTCAAATGCACTGCCACTATCTGAATTGAGCACCGTTTGCTGCATAGTTACTGTGGCCGCCGCGGGAGTCCGCCACGTGCACGCTGGATCGCACTGAAAGTAAGCCACGCGTTCGTTCGAAGAAAAAAAGGAGAGAAGTGCTGGAAGTCACAAACGCGCGTGACTTGTGACGTGACTTCTTTCCTCCGAGCCATTCCTCCCTGCTTAGCTTCCAGGGAATTGGTCGGGATGAAAAAAAGTAGAGAAAGTAATCACAATGCGTCAGAAATATCTGTATATCCACTCGTAATTGACGGATCACAAAAGAAATTGCTCTTGTCGATTTGTGAGCCAATAAAATCTTTAGGAAACCCGTTCGATGGTTAGTTGGAAACGTCTTGCAGGACCGCTTAAATAACACGTCCGGTATTCGAGAATTAAATATTTTAACGAATTACGCAGAACACACCGAATTTGAGTGTGTGATTTGTTTTGATGAAAGGAATTGTTCGCGTGGCAACGCCCCTGTTGTAAACAAAGGCCATTTGTGTCGATTTTAAGCGGACGTTTCGTTCTCCGTCGGAGCCACGCCTCCTTCAACCACCAGCATGGGGCTGTCACTTTTAGTTGGCTTCCTCAACTGAGGTGGTTTGCGCACCTGACGTCATTTCGCGCTGCCTTCGGGATCAGACCAAGTGATGACGCCTTGTGAATAGGTGATAACTTGACGTCACGTCACAAACATTGGCTATCTGTGACGTTGTAAGACCTCATATGATGGCTTTGTATCATGATAAGTTTTATATCACTTGTCTGGACGGTGATGATCAGTTTTCACTATTGATTAAATATCCGAGGCTTTCGCCTTGAAAAAAAAAACTCTGTGAAAGAAAGCAATACAATTTGTTTCATTCCTTTTGGGTGCCCTCTCGCTGACCAATATCTCTGTATGGGGCACCACGGCACCTCATTTCGCCCATAAAACGGATTGCGAACCGCTAATTCCTATATAGACGACGTCTATATACGACTGGAAAGACTAATTAACCGCTGTCACCTGCAAGTACTTTGAACCGGCATCGTTATGAAGGAAGTATCGTTTATTCTCCGGGATATGTCTCGAGAGGTACATGCTACGAAAACCCGACGTGTACACTAGGGTTTCTGCTTCGTAACAGGACTCCGAAAGAGAATTGGGAACAATGAACAAGCTCTCCAACCACTGCACTGTCTATACTAGGTAACCAGCTGACGCATGCTGCCAAAGGGGATCGATACATGAGCAGACCATCTCGACCAGTCGCTCACTATAGTGTCCTTAATCTATAGTACTTGGTAATATTGATAAAAGAAAAAAACATAAAGACACAAAAAAATGCAACAACGTGTATACCGTTGACGTCAGAGGACAATGACGTAAGAGGGCAAAGATATCAATTCTTGTTTCCGTCAGCGGACGGCACGGTCCTACATTCGCTGACGGAGGAACGGCCGGAAAAGGATCCACTATGTCATGCGAACACAGAAACGAAGCGAAGTGAAAGGGCGGGTCAATGCCCGCAGTGTCGATCTACACCTCGACCTCGTTTTTTCACGTTAGGGCCACGACGTTGGTCGGGAACCATGTACGTCCCGCTGTATGCAAGACCATTTCGTCTTTCTCCCGAACCTCCCCAACTTTCAGCTTTGGTACACATAAACGAGTCTTGGACGTTGATCCGTTCACGTGACGCTTCTCGCTGACGTCATTCTGTGCGCCGGAGACAAATTGTCGTCGTTTGTCAATGTTTCATGGCTCTATCTTCTTACCCTGTGGATCCTCCCCCCTCCCCTGCTGTTTTTTTTTCTCGCTATGGTGCGAAAGCTTTTTTGACAGCAGCACTTCTTTTCATATTTTTGTAAGGCGATGCTCTTACATGGCATGAGGTCATTTCTTTACCCACCCTTTTCAAATGACTACGAATGCTAAATCCGCAATAATCCTACGTGATTTCACATCACCACGTATGCGAATACTATTTTGTTGGTAAGAATTTTATCGAGATGAAAACCTTAGATACCCCATCAAATACAAACTACAACCACGGGCGTCGTCGGCGTGAACAGGAGTGATGAAAAAAAATATTCTCCGTGACGCTAGGGATCACCGTTATTGTAAAACTCGAAGCTATTTGTTGAAATTTGGTGATTGGAATACAAACCTATTCAGAATACGCCTGTTTGACTTCCTAGATGTTTGCCATGCTTTTCAAATGCGCGGGGCCTTACATAAGTATGCACGATGCACTCCTTGTTTTCCGGGCACGGCGGCGGTGAAAGCTCCGGGCAAAGCCTGCGGTACAAATAAGGAGACCTACGCAAACAGCTTCGATCAGATCAAAAGACAACGTCCGAAGGAGGTTTTATACAAGCGCTACCACCGTCCGGAGTCAGCGACCACTCCTGATATCACCCATCGCTTGGCCTTGATATACGGTACGGGGGCTTAAGTAGTCATCCTCAGACGGTTATAAACGAGCTTTAGCCACAGGCCGTACTTCGGGAACCGCTGTGTCGCGGGATACTTCTTTACTCGTTCCTCACGTTTGGGTTTTGTTAGCAGCGTTTTTTTCAGATCGGTGACATGGCGGGCCTAATACTTGGGGGATCAAAGAGCGGCCAAACGCAGGGCGTGTCAGCTCTCGTGAGAGCCGTCGAGCCACGGAGCTATCGGGAACGCGACGCCCTTCAAACCCTGGTCGAGAGTACGGTCAATGCCGAGGAATTGCCGCACAGTAAACAGTGGGCTTAATGAATGGATTGGACTAGCTGCGGTACAGTGCATTCTATCACGGCAATGAAGAAACGAGGTGCATTGTTCTTTGTCGGTTCGCGTTCTTCTTGGGGACTGCAGTAGTGAACTTTAAAATGCTGTTGTTTTTTTTCTCCATGATGACTCGTTCTTTTTCATGATGACTTGTTTCTTGTTTTGAAACATTTATTTGAGGCAGAGCCCTGAGCTTGTGCGGAGAAGCCATGAATATTGCTAATGGCTGAAAACTGGGTGATAGATAGATAGATAGATAGATAGATAGATAGATAGATAGATAGATAGATAGATAGATAGATAGATAGATAGACAGACAGACAGACAGACAGACAGACAGACAGACAGACAGACAGACAGACAGACAGACAGACAGACAGACAGACAGACAGACAGACAGACAGACAGACAGACAGACAGACAGACAGACAGACAGACAGATTGATAGATAGATAGTACCGGCCAGAAAGTAAGGGTGTAGGGTCAGAAGCAGCTCTCCATTAATACGGTCTACTTCTCTCCTACAGGTCAGCCGGAACCAGTTGCAGTCCGACGGCGGTGAATAAGGCATGTACAAGAACGATGCGTAGTTACAGTCGGACACACGGCGAATTCCACTGGCAGAGCAGGAGCACTCAAACGCACGCCTAAAGTGCTCTCTTTGGAGCCGGCGTCTTTCAGCGGTCGGAACAGGTGCAAAAGCACTGTTATCCATTGATAAAGCGAGAGTGCTTTTGCAGTGCCGAGAGCAGCCAGGAGCTGCAGTTTGCAGTGCTCTCGCCTGAAAAGTGGATTAGGCGAAGTATACGACGGGTCACGTGACATTTGAACGTCAAACTCCCCGAATTTTTCTTCAGCCGGCGAAAGCGGCGGCAATTGTAGCAACCATGTGTAGATTGAAACCTCTGTTCCGCTGTTTTGTACCGGTGGCGACGATGACAGTTGGACGTCTCCCGAATGCGTCATTGCACAAACTATGTATTGGGATAACGAAGAACTGGTGGCTGACCGATTTCACGTGAATTTTGCTGCTGCCACACGGATAATATGCCGGGGCTTGGAATGTTTCGGTCACATGGTCTCCACACTCGTGATCCTCTCACCTGCTTTTCAGGAGCTTGCCGCATTCCAACGGCTGACTCGAGTGGTCCTGCACTCAGTGCTCTGCATTCCACTTCTCACTGTCCTGCCCCTCTACTCCTTTTATCTCAATGGAATTCACCATCAATCGCTGTCAACTACTGCAGATGGGCTCGTACGGCTTTTTGACCAAGTTTAACAGGAAGATCATGTGCCCTTGACCTATATATCATGAAACAACGTTTACCATGTCCAGTGAATGGACACTAGACTGTTTTTATCAAAGCGGGATCAAGGGAGTAAGACATCTTAGATGTGGAATGATAGGCTTGAGCTAGTGTGAAGTGTTTGGTTCGTTTTGGTATGCCTGGTCCCTGAAATTTTTTAGCATGATTAGTAACTAAAAATCACATGATATACCGATCTACGATTTTCGTTCACGTGAACAGCGAAAGGGGAGCACCGAGTTGGATCTTACAATGAATGTTTTGAACGAAAACAGCAAGCTATGGCTGTTTCGACCAGACCCACGATGGCTCCACCCTACAAGCACACGACGTTTCTAACAGTGACTTCGGCGAAGTAATTGCTAGTGCTCTGAAAAATATGTAGTCACCCACTGTCTTTTTTTTCCTGGGTCAAGAAACCAAGCTCACGTCCTTGTCAATTTAATTATAGCTTCGGAGGTTTAACGGCGCCATGAAATACTTGTTTAGCGTGGTCAAAAAACGCTGCCGATCAACAGACGAGGCTCCTGAGAACAAGCGAGCCAAACAATGTAGCGCTGAGTGCAGCCGACACTTTACAAAAGATTGTCCAAGTAAGCTACGAAAATATCCTTCTTTATTGTACAGATATTGCCGTATACACGAATGACGACGCCATATACGCAATTTTATAGCCATTATTTTATTTGAACATCGTGTGCTGCTTAGTTACCGTGACTGTCGCGGGAGACCGCCACGTGCCCGCCCGCGGTAGGGTGCCTCGACGTGCGTGCCTCTGCTCGGAGGAGCGGCCATCGAGGCACTCTATAGCCAGCGCGAGCTCTCCCGCAATCTCATTTGAAGTGATTGCGAACATTGATAGTAAGGCGCTTGTTCAAAGTAAAAAAAAAGAAAAAAATCTTATGCCATTTCCAGCTAAAAGAAATCATGTGATCCGAAGCAGCGGGCGCAAACGCTTACACTAGCGGCGGCGTTGACGCTGGCGCTCATCGCGGCGTTGCGTAGGGGAGAATCTTGGGGAGGCGCAAAGCACGCAGTGATGGACCGGTGCTTCCTACTGGAGCATGCCAGTCGCTGCTAATGGGCAATGAGAAACTGAATACTCTGATCCAATACGGAGACTTGCTGTCCGGCGTTAGATAACGTGCATGCTGCGAATTTTTATTGTTCAACAACGCACAGGAGAAATCTCCCAACGGCACTACTTTGGAAATCAAGATCCAGTGATTATTTATACGGGGCGGCCAGTGAATGGTTGTGCAGCGGGAGCAGTCGTTTTTTTTTTTTTCGCTATAAGAACTCCCTAGCAGACGCTGCCTGCATCGACGTTGTGAGAGAGGGAGAGCGTAGGAGGGGGAGGCGAGGCACTTGCGCAATAGGGGCGTAAACGCCGCTGGGAGGGACGCCTAAAGGAGAGAGTGGGGCGAGCGAGCTCGCAAACGCTACCGGCGTCGCCATTGCGAGGAGAGAGAGAGAGAGAGGAGGGGATGGGCGCGCATATGCTGTGAGGGTGGTCACGCTGGACACCGGATTGAGCTCGACCATAAGACGCTGAAAGTGTCCAAGGCCATGAAGTGCGCCTGACGTAACTTCCTTCACACATCCTCGCCTTTCCTACCTATCTTCTGGTACGCTCATTGGGATTAAAGAAAAAATAAACCAATTACAGCATGCGACGAATCTCTGCAACTCCATTAGTACTAGACGAATTCTAAAAAAAAAATGCGGAGGTCAATTCGTCAAGCAATGAACTCCTTTAAAAGAGTCCGCATCCGATGGTTACTTGGAAAGGCGTTAAAGAACCCTTTCAACAAATATTTGCATCACCTTTTATAGTTGCTCAACAATCGATGGTCAGAACGCATTAGAGCCGTCCTACATGGCATTATTTTTAGAAAACTTGCTGTGTAGTTCCTCTGACGGTAACAAAAGCGCTCATATCCGACGTCACCGTTACATTTGACCTACCGGCCAATTTCTCTCATTATGTAGTGTGGTAGAATCGAGTTTCAAAGTTGGTGCTGGTTTGATAGGGACAGCAGAACATTTAATTCAGCGTAGGTTAATAAAATTCCGTTATAGCAATACCGCATCTACGATTATGATACTCTAATGAAAATTTTAGGGATAAAACAACTCAGTGAATCAATGAATAATCGACAGAATGAACGGTTAAGTGGATGAGCTGGTGAGGGAAGGAAACAGGGGGAGCGGAAAGGAAAGAGAAAAAGAACGAGTGAACTAGCATAGTAAATGATCTCCATGCCGAATAGAATAGGTTACGCTTAACTAACGCATTATATTGATGGATTTTATAACGATAGGAACACGAAAGAAGCGCCGAAACTCCCATCCTTAATGCGGCCCCAGGGTCTCCTCTTGACACGTTCGCCTCTATAGATCCGCAAATCTACAAAGGCGAGGCTGTCTTTCGTCACTCGCTCCCTTATTTTTATAGGGATGGGCAACACAAGCCGACGCTTCAAAAGCCCTTGAGGTTTTCTTCCTGTACGCAGGAAAGGTCCGCGTAATAAGCTAGCGGAAGTAAGCGCTATTGTCCAGAAAAGTATGTCGATGCTTCAAACTAAAAAAAAAACACCATATACCTTGAAAAAAAAAATAAAGAACAGGAAACTTAAGCGGCCCTTATTTTTCATCGCCAGTTTTCCTGCTTTCGAAAAGCTATTTCGGGAATGTTTAGAAATATGGTGGTGGGCAAGGAGCGACTTCGGCAGTTTCTTGCTGGCTGTCACGGTAAGTTGTGGGGATAAAGTTCTTTATCCACATTAGGTATCGGTGCACGGCTCGACCACTTTGTCAGCTAGTGACTATAGGCTTAAGGTAGGAAACGTCAGGTGTAGAATTTCGCACCAATGAGATTCCCTCGTTTCCTTTTTGCGCATCGTTAACATGAGCTGGGACGGCGTTAAAAGAAGCGCTTAATTTGTGTTCATCGATGAGCTATTCGGGAGATTAGATAAACGCCCTTAATTCTGTAAAGCAATACGGCGTTGTAAAGCGCTGAAAAATAACAAAAAAGACCAGCTACAGCAGATGAACATCACATCACACAGACAGTTATCCTAGTTTTGACTGGTCGTTCCGGAGCGCTTTCCCGAGAAAGAGGGATGTTCAGGAAAGGAAAACAACGCCACTTTCCTCTCTCTCACGAGACCGCTTAAACATGGCAATACTGTGCGGCCAGTCAAACGACCAGTCGAACATGGCAATACTGTACGGCGATGTAGGTTACAATCGTGACCGACCACCCATATTACACCTGTGCTATTTTCTCGTGCATTAATCAACTATTTTTTTTTGATGGGCATGGTATATAACAAAAGCCCGTGTGTTTTTTTCTGTCTCTTATTTGTTAATTTTCTTTTTCTTTGTTTAAGTTTTCCGTTTAGGCATGGAGTCTACGCTGTAGTGTGAACATTGGTAGAACACCCGAGTTAGGAAAGTGTGTCTCACGTCGCTCGTCAGTAACTTTTTTCTTTCGCGTGTATTGGCTATGAAGGAATTTTTGGCGGGTGCTAGTTAGATTCTCACATGATAGGTTTATTTCTGGTATCCGTCAAAGTGAACGACATCGGCATCTATGCCTGCATATTTTGTACTCGGACTTTCATATACCTTGATAAAAGTAACAAGAAAATATTGGCTGCAGTGTGCTATATGCTTTCTCTAGTTGAAAAATGTAAGTAATTGTCGAGAACATCTTCAAATTTCTAATGCTTTTCCCGCACTTCAGAAGAGCGACTTCAAAGACTGTTAGCTAGGGGACTGCGCGTCTGCCTAGGTGTTCCTTGAGCGACTTCAAGCAGCCTATTCATAGTAGGGACTCGACAACCACCCTTTCCAGTCATGAGAACAATCTAAACATGCCGCCATTTTATTCGCTTACAGGAGTAAGACAAAAAACGCCCATTGGCTCCAGAGATTTTTCAAAGGGATAAAAGCAATGCTAATAAGAAATACACAGTAATATATATATATATATATATATATATATATATATATATATATATATATATATATATATATATATATATATATATATATATATATATATATATTTATATATATATATATAACGAAGACATGAATTTTGGAGCTCTGAAGTGGACTATCCTCCATGGCTGCATACAATGCCAAGCATATAATTCTCAGTAGATAGCATTATCAAAAAGAGAGACATGCTCATCCAAACTGCTTAACAACTAGCGCTTTATTAGATACACATGCGGTATCCAAGGTACATACACGTTTACACAGAGGGCTTAAGTATTAGAACGTCTTCAACATCAGTATTTATTATACCACAGCTCAATATTTGAAATCATTTAAATTATTTCGCACGACGTCATCTACTACAGCTGAACTTTCCGCTATTCAGTATGCTATAAAAATTATAAACTCGGCAGCAGACGCGAGAAATTGGGTACTTTTCAGCGATTCACAGGCCGCTTTAGGGTCCCTTATCAGTACAAACACAACAGCAGTTAGTGATAGTATGACACACGAACCGCTGAAAGAGCTCTCCAAAGCAAGCAAGACGTAACATGAGATTAGATTTCAGTGGATACCTGGCCAAATCAACATCACTGGAAACACAGCTGCCGATAAAGCGGCACGACAAGCACATTGTAAAGATGTTACTGTTTGTTTACCAATTTCGAAAAATGAATAGCATAGTATTATAAATGCTACAACTTTCAGAATGAGCAAAACTGCTTGGTGTGACCAAAGTACAAATATCTGTGATTTATATTATATATATACATCGATCCATTCATTAATTTCGAAATTATGCTAGAATTAGATAGAAGTATGGAAACTCTTATTTACCGGTTGAAGCTAGACACGGCATACACAAAACATTTTTTGGCACAGGATTGGCAGAGCTGAAACTCCCGAATGCGAATGTGGAGTTATAGATGAAGATGTAAGTGACCTTCTCATAGACCGTCCACTTCATGTATGACATGCCGAGACGCCGTCTCAAATCGGAACTGTTGGCATTAGATCGCAACCTATTTAGCATAAAAAAACTTCTAACCCCGTGGCCAACTGGAGTTTTATGGACGCACGCTTTGAAAGCGCTAACACATTTCTTACAAGACAGCGGAATTGCTGCAGTGCTAAGAAAGAATGAACTTTCATTTGTATAACATATGTACTTATCATGTGCAGTATCATATGAAACCCATCATATGTGAGTGAATGACGTGTCGACTGCTTTGTACACACGAGTGAATACATCTTCATAAGGACCAGACGTGTGCTCTGCTGTTTTGTGCTGGTTGGATCAAGTATTAAGGAGGGACTTTATCAGAGACTTCATTCGTTGATTTTGAACATTTGCTTATCATTGTGTTGTAATATGTGCGTAAGTGTTTTTGCATACGTGTGCTCGAGTGTTCTATTTTCTATGCACTGTTTCGTATTTTTTCTTTTAAGATGCGTGTTCAACTTTCACTCAAGGGCTTAGGAGTAGCCGGCGCCATCCTTGTGTGTCAGCGTCTCCTTATATATCATACCAATAAAAAAGAGTAAAAAAATTAGTGTGGAAGGACACGGAACTGCCACATATGACTTTCTAACTAGCACAAAAGTACCCAATTTGGACCGTGCCTACTGTTTGCCTTCATTGATTTGACACTTCTTTAATATTACTTTTAACTAGAATAACACAGTCTTGTTAAGTGACTGTTGCAGCCTTATATCCTTAAAGCGACATAGTACGCTTACAGTAATAATAGCCGACAGCTTTCTTCTGATAGTTTTTATTTAATCGAAACATTCCAGCAAATTTATCACGTGAAATGATTCTGTCACAGCTGTGTAACAAGCATTATGGGTCTTTCCTAACTATTGTCCTTCGCCATTTCCTCTCCTTGCTTCAATCTTCCCCTTTTCATTCCCACGTGTATGGTGGCAAACCAGCCCTCTTGAATAGACTGGTGAACTTCCCTGCCTTTTTCTCTCTAATAGTTCTCGCTGATATCTTGAAGCAAAACAAAAGTTACACGCTGGGATAAGAAACACCTCTGATAGCTACCCACCAGCATGAGGCTGATTGAAGAGGACTTGCCACAGCGATCGCGAGTCGATGAAGGCGAAATACTGTAGATGTCCTGGCACAGTCCGGCACCCGTGCCGTTAAAGAACTCCAGATGCTCGAACTTACCGGAGCCCAGTGGAACGGCATCTACCATATAACCCGAATCATTTCGAGACGTTAGACTACACAAACACACCAAACAGCACACGCACGTGTCAGCTCCAAGAAGGTAATGTTTAATTTTTCCTGCAGAGGTTTTTAAAACCAACAGCAGCCTTTCATGAGTTTGTGAAAAACAGTCCTGAACTACAACATTTACGCTGGTAGCAGTTAGCGGGACAACTTGTCGACTGAAAGCGACATGATCAGTCGCGGCACACTTTGCACTGTCTACGCACAGGTGATCTAGCCAGTTCCTTCACGAGTGTCCACAACACTTCCTGCAGTTCCACGGCAATTGGGAGATCAAAATTCCCGACACAAAGTCCATGCTATTTGGTTGAGTCCATTATTGAGAACTTCACGGTGTGTGTTGTCAGGCGTTTGAATGCGACTCCGACACCGTATAGTGGCAGTGTTCACAGGGACATCTTATTGGGGCTTCTCCAATCTTGACGCGTTGGCAACGTTCTTGCATAGAATCGGTGTTCAGGATGAAAGTGAATAAATAGTCGCTGCTGCACCGTTGTAGCTGTCGATGCACCTCGGTATGCAGCTAAGCAGAACGCGGTAGATGCGGCCTCAGGTTCTTGCGCTGTAGTTGAGGACAGCGTCGCGAAGGGGCAGTAAGGTCGCTATGTGGTGTCTGGTATTGGGTCGGTGGCGGGAGGTCACCGGTACGGGAACCTTAAGCTCTGATGATGTACAAGTTGTCGAAAAACGTTCAGTTTAACTGCGGTACATATCACGTACCGAATCACTGGACTGAGTTAGTGTAGGAACTTCAGTTAGCCGTTTACCACGTCGTACGAGGTATGCCGGCCAGTCGGAACGATCATAATATGCTGCACTGCGATCAATCACTGCTTTCTGAGGTGGTGTAACGCTTTGGAAATAGTTTTATTGGTACTCCTCTCGGTACGCAGCTGTAGTAGTTGGTACCACCGGCCACCACGAAGAATTACCATAAGGTCTTCTAGAGGCCTTCTTCTGAAGAATGGATCCATCACCAGCGAATGTTGCCAGCAGTGGTGTGCTTAGCAAGAGATTTTCCTATCATCTTCTTTTAAAGGCAACAAATCACAAGGGCGAGTGGAGAATGGTGGTCGTTGAACGCCGTCGAATTGCAATTGCGCAATAGGAACAAACTATTGACTCATAGCGTGGTCGCCATTAGCACACAGTGGAAGTACATTGCAGTGGCACGAAATCACGCGGTGAATGCATGATTTCTTCACACAGTGCATCCTTCGTGAATCGTTGCTCATTTTTCTTTGTTTGACTCACTGTGAAAAGACGCATGCAGGCCGGCGGAAATCTCACTTCAGTGAGATTATTATTATTATTAATCTCACTTCAGTGAGATTATTATTATTATTAATCTCACTTCAGTGAGATTAAATAATATCTCACTTCAGTGAGATATTATTTTCTCTATCTCGTCATATGTATCTTGTATTAGGCAACGACCAGCTTCCCATCAGCGGTCATGTTGGTTCTTCATTCGGTCTAGGTTTGCTGTTTTCAAAGATGTTAGCAACAACTTTCACACTCTTCCCGCGTTTTCCTGGGAAACACTGGGCGTTGGGCGAGTGGGTATTCCTTTGTGGATGGCATTCGTTTTCACTTTGTGGACAGCTTTCCTTCTCACTTGATGCCCATGATGGCGTCCACCGAAAATGACAAACGGGCTTTCCTCTCACGGTTCGCTGGCCTCGGACTATCATTCGCTCTCGACGCGGACACCGGAAGAAGATTAAACGCTGGCGGCGACATCACTTCCGCTGGCGCCGCTTGACGAAGTCGAGGTGAAGGTTGCAGACGGGGCGAAGAACTGGAAGAGAGTGAGAGAGGAGGAGGCGAAGGTGTCACGTCATCCGGGCGCCTCGCACTGCCCGCGGAAGCACTCGCGGTCAGTTCCGGTATTCCGGAGGTTGGTCCCGGAAGTGGCAGGAAACCCGTTGAAGAGCCGCCGCTTATGGAGCCGGAGTAACGAGGGTCGTCGTAGGGCTGAAGTGGGTACGTGTGATGAGGCGCTGAGCTGTTGGTGACGGTTTCGTTACGCCGTTAATCAAGGTGTGCATCATTTGTGATCGATTATTGGTTTGTTGATGCAGTAGGGACCATGAAGCGTTCGATGCAGGGAAATAGGAAACAGGGAGCAAAGAAAGAAGAGGAAAAGAAAAAAGTTAATAACACAAACTATTGCTTCCATTCGCAGAAATAGCGAACTGAACTCGGCCAATCAAACAATGATCACAGCATGACAAATAGTTAAGAAGTATAAGAACAGTATGTGTAAGATATAAAAGATATAAGGCGTAAGACAACACGTGACATGCGTTTTCAGTGGTATGCCTGCACGTAAGCGCTCCGACGCGTTAGCTGCACCCGAAAAATGACGCCATATTCACAAAGTGGATGATGATGAAGGAGCTTGATCCGGAGGTTAAATCGCCTATGAATGTCACGGTAATTCCATGCGTGTCACTCATACTTCGGCTGGTTGTGCCTTGAAAGAAGCCTTCGCCCGACTTCATTACTTAAGTGCCGTGTTTGCAGCAGGCTTCCGCCTTCAATTTCTTTGATTTCTTTCACCTTACTCTGAAAACTTTCCTTCCCTTATATTACAAGACGAGTCTTATGGTGTTTTTCACTGGGAGATTCAGAGCGACCGCCGAAATCCCGGAGCGAGCACTCGGATCGCACGAAGCCACCTCTGCCAGTGAAACACGAGAATGCTCCGTGAGAGGTGCCCCGGAAGTTGATTATGCATACGTCACGCAAACCGGTTCCGGAAACAGTTTCTTTTTCCGCTCTCTTCGTTTCCTTGGCAACTTTGGCCGCCACTGCAGGGCGCGCATTTCGACCACGCAGTTAAAGCTTTGTAGAACACTTTAACGCAGTCGCGAACAGCAGTTGTGTAGCAAGTATGGACGAGCACGCGGAATTGACACCGGCTGTGCGTCGGCTGTTGCTGGGCGTTTTCAGAAACAGCGGCAACGATCTGAACGGTAAGTGCGACGTACTTGACGCTGATAATAAACTCTGCACGGAATGCTAACTTTGATAGCTCCGCATGAAGACTGGTCAGATAATTGTAAAGCATGCGGGTACACGTGGTAACGGCCGCAATCGGCGCTCGCAAAAATACGGCATGTTGTGAGCAGGCTTTTTTTTTTAATCAGAGCAGTTGCTTACCCAACACCTTACAGTCCTACTATTTAGAATATCACAAGCGCCGGAATTTTCGCAGCGCTCACCAAGCTGCTGTATTACCTTTAATAAAAATGCATGGCGATCTCTGTATTCGCGCATGAATACATGCATGAAAAATTTACTAGAGAAGTAACGTTTTCTTGGTGATTCTTGACCTCTACTCTTTTGGTGTTAACCCGCAAATGTCTTTTCTTTTTCTCTATTTGAAGGTGCTACACAGTGTGACGCCACCGACGCTTTGTCACATACACAGGGCGCATTTTTAGGAAATGGTAAATTGGTCTACATGTGTCTCTGTAGAACTAGTTTTGTATACAGTCGTCTATATATGTAGAGGACAATGCCTTGACGAGCAACGTGTAAGGACTACTTGAAGAAAATTGTGTACCTGCTTAAAATTAACACATATTAACATACTACAATGCTTTTCAATTATCAAACACAGATTCTGCAGCGTCTACTGGTGCGTCACCAAGTCGGGCTTGTCAGCCAGGGACTCCTGCACGTGGTAAGCATGCATACACAAACATGCTAGTGGCATTAGGATGAAGATAGGTCCAGCAGATTGCAAACCCTCTCAAAAAAACCACGAATTACGCAAAACCATTTAATGGCTTCTTGCTCACGCTTCTCAATATTGGGTGCTTAAATAATAAAATTGAATTCAACGAATAGTCAGCTGCACGAAGAGGCCCCATATTTATTATGCAGTGTTTTCAAATTTACTCTCTAAGAAAATTATGCTGTGAATAAGTTATGTATAGTAATATTATGAATTTGCATGATTGTCTGTTCTGATATGCAAAGCGATCCCCACAGCACCCAATATTTGCTGTGCCAAAACAGTGTGACAGTACTAATGCTTTACAGTAAGTGTTCTATGGCTCAGAGAGCATATAGCTTCGTGCCCTGTATCAAAAAAGTCTATTAATGCCAGTTTATATGTATTTTATGTGTGTATAATGCATATTTCAGCTGCAGGGTGTGAGTGGACGAGTGGCGAGACGAAGCTGCTGCTGGACCTCTACGCCTCATATTTCCCTCAAGTTGGCCCTCTGAAAAAATTTCGCAACAAAAAGGCCATGTTTGAAAAAATTGCAACAGACATTAATAATAAACTGGGTGTAATGAGAACTGGTGAGCAGTGCTGCTCTCGGTACAAAACCGTACTGAAAAGAAAAAATGTGGCAGCTGGGAAAAATAATACGTCTGGCTGTTCCCCACAAGAAGTCCCCTACGAGGCCGAGCTTGAAAAAATCAAGTGGCTGGACGACAGCTTGGAACCAGAAGTGGTACGCGACGCAAGTGGAGTGGTATCAAAAAAGACATGTCCACAGTCATCCACCGAGTCTGTTCCACTTGCTGGTTCAAGCTCGTCAACGTCACACTCTCCATCCAGCTCCGTTGGGCAGGACGACACTCCTGATTCAAAAAGAAAACGCCCGAATTCAGCACGCGAGCTCCACCTGCAAACCTTCTTTGAAAAAATGAAGGAGTTAGATGAACGGCGAGCAGAGCGAAAGGCTGAAAGAGACAGCAAGAGGGAAGAGCGACGACTTGCTAAAACACAGCGACGAGAAGAAATGCACAAAGAAAAGATGAATCTTCTCCGTGAAATTTTCAACTTGAAGAAAAATGAATAAAATGTGAAAAGCATGTTTATTGTAAGCATTGTACACATGTGCACGTTGGCAGGCGCATTGATAACAGATTGACAATGTTTGTTGTTGAGGTGAAATAAGGGTTCCAGGGCCCTTTTACAAGACAAAGTTGCAATGATCATTATAATTTCACGCCGTTTTGATGGTAAGAAAAGCTGAACAAAGACTAAGAAATGCAGAACGTTTGTCCATGCAAATTTTCATCAGGCAAATGAAATGTTAATGCACAAGCAATAACCAAATTGCATGACAAAGAAGCCATTTCTCACAGCAGCAGTCACCATGCCTAAAGGACCCCTGACAAATTTTTGTTTTGACTTGAATGCTTTAATTAAGAGCATTGTGTCCGGTAGTCCCCAAACTTTGATCATAAATATTGCAATGTACTGTGTAATTAATGCAAGAATGGCTCCTTGTGACTAATTTTGGCATCACTGTAAACTACTACTGGAATCACAAAAAATTACACAGCGAACAATCTCAGGAGTCATAAGACTATGTAGACTCGGGCTTTTGTGACGTTCAGAGCGCACTTTTTGAATTTGGGCACCATGCGTGGGAAACAATGAGTCGGGATGGGTGTTCATTACGAATATTCCTCGAAGCGACAGGTTTAACTGACAAGCATAGTGCCCCAACTGCAAGACAAACAACACAAACATTTCAAGCTCGTAATTTTGGTGACATTGTTCCATTAACACAAATGCTCCTCAGTGTAGCCCGCACTAGCTTGGACTTATGCCAATGTCACTACATGTTTCTCAGAATGTTTGTGGTGGCTGACGAGAGCTGGAGCCCAGCTATGTTTGGCCGGTTGACTTTGTCACTTTCTCGTGTCTCACCAGCACGAAGAGTGCAGTTACTATCAATATCACCAGCTATCTTCAGCTGCAGTAGCCATACCGACCAACACGCTGCGGCGTTAGCACTAGTCAGCAATAAGCATGCTGATGGCTTCGCATAGGAAACAATTACACTGATCCAGTCAGATTCCTGCAAACATCTTGGGTTGACTCACGCTATGTGGAAGCTGCTACGTGTCACAAAGCTAAGAAACAAAAAAATCAGGCTGCGCCCTAGCAAGATGAGTCACTACAACACAGTGCGGCATGCATTTTAGCTGGTTAGTACAGTGTTTCCTGTAGAAAACAGTGCTAAAGGATGGGACAAAGCAGGGACACAACCATGGCAGAGACACAACCATGGCACTGACTAACAGCCAAATGTGTCTTATTCTTCCAGTCTAGGTATATACACTCCACCACTAATCTGAAGGGTGAGAAAAAGCAAAAAAAAGACACACACAAATGTTGGCTGACTCAGGAGGAAAGAAATGCTCAATAAGACAGGAGAGGTAACTCCTTCAGAGAGAGGGAAATATAAGGGAACTGATGCATGTTTCGCCGCCGTTGTAAATGATACGCTTCAGAAATGAGGGGCATGCATTTATCATGATTCTATTTTTTTTTGTTTCCTTGAGATTGTGGTAAAGTATATATACGCGGATTAGAAGAATAAAACGAATTTGCTTGTTAGTCAGCGCCGTAGTTTGTGTCCTTGCTTCGTCCCGTCTTTTAGTGTTATTTTCTGCTAGAAATCTCTACAACACGAAACAAAATTTACAACACCTTAACGTTTCTTGTTTTGTGTACACGTAGGCAGTCCTAACTTTAAATCAAATGCGCATCGCTTGCATTAAGCGCTCACGCTTCTCCTCGCCTTGGCGACGCAGTGCATCTTCAGTTGATGCAAGCGGGCCATTGTTGGGGGGAACATCATCCGGTTGTGCCTCCCATTCCCACGGTGCATGTTCATCATCGATGTACGGCGGCACATCCACATCACCACAATTAATGCACATATTGTGCAAAACACAACAAGCTATAATGAACTTGTTCATTTTGTCTACAAACAGAAAGTCCAGGTGCAGCAGCTGGCGGAACCTGGCCTTGAGGTCTCCAAAGGCATTCTCAATCTTCACTCTCGTTGCCGAAAAGTGATAATTGAAGGCGCGCTGCCTCGCGTCAAGGTGACCATAATTCCTGAATGGGGTTATGAGGTAATCTCGAAGCGGGTAGGCAGCGTCCCCGAGAACGTGGTACTTCCCGGAACAGCACACATGCGGCAACTTTGAAGAAAGCCTCGATGTCCTGAAGATTCTCGAATCGTGAATCTTGCTGGGGTGTCCAGTAGTCACATCGAGAAACTTCTTTTTGTGATCACACAGAGCTTGCAGTGTCAGTGACGGATAACTGTGCCTGTTCACATAGGTTGAACGCACTTTTTTTGCAGGGCAGCGGATGCTTATGTAGGATCCGTCAATGCAACCGATCGTGTTGGGCACTCCTGACACCTGTGACAGTGAGAGAAAAAGAACACACCTGTAGTGAACTTCTTGAAGTAAATAATCTTAACACTTGATGCAGTAGTTTTGTTGGTCTTAGCGGAGTTAACTTTAGGTGACACAAGTCTTTTACATGCCAGAACTATGGAATCATTGTACGGAACACCACAGCAAAAGGCATTAGAAATTTTAAGTGCCAGGGGTCCCTTTCAGGGTGTCTACCAATTTCATATTTCTAAATTCCTTGAATTTCCCAGGTTTTCCATCATGATTCAAAGCAAATTCCATGACTGCCACGTTTGCATGGAAAACACTGTACACTGCAAACAAACCCGAGTAGAAAAAAAAAACCGGGCGCTCTATAAAGGTAAACATAATTACCAGACGCACTCAAAATGTTCTCAGGGCATGCGACAATTGTGAAAAAACATGTAAATCTGGCCAAAATAAAACCCCTGAGCTAGGCAGTGAGCAAGTCAGCTGTTTGATGTTCCGAAGAACCAGGAAGAAAACACACAAGTTAAGAGTAACCGCAGATGAAGTTTGAAGGTGTCTGCGATCGTTTGACATCGCAGTCAAAGCTGCTGAGAAACTTAGAAGTGGTGCCATTTGGTGGCATTCGTGTAAAATGAAAACACAGGAGCCTGGCCGGTTCTGCCACTGGAGTAAAATCTATTTTACTATAATGGCTGTAGCCCACGCCGGTTAGGATGTGGATTGGATTTAATTAGATCGACCTGAACTACTGTATTTACTGACTCACCTATTTATATGTAGATTAGATTAGAACTGATTCGACCTAGATTGATGTATTTACTATTGATTTGCGCCGCCGCCTAATTTGCACACCTCTAAAGTATACTTTTCAACAAAAAAAGTAAATAACTACTACTCGCATATTCTATGTATCTTGCCTTGACAACGAGTAACGACAACGTTGCAAGAACATAGCCATACTGCAAAATGTTTTTTTTTTTACGACAAGCACATGCATTTATCTGGGCTGTCATACTTGAAGTGAAATGAAAGCTGGGGTCAACGTTTAAAGTGCTGACATTTGAATATGTGGTGGTGAGAATGAATTTGTCAAGGTGGAACAGTTTCCTTGATTCTATAGATGAATCATGAATGTCCGCATGTTACCTTGATTTACGTACTCTGCTGTAGACGTGACACTGAAAAATAATTGCAGATTTATTTACACAATCTCACAAAACTGAAATGAAAAATTTAGCTGAAGTTACCCAAGTTCTACCCTGGAAACACGAGCTACCAGCATAAGTGTGTAGCTGAAGACGTTTGGTGTTGCACCACCAATAATAATAATAATAATAATAATAATAATAATATTATTATTATTATTATTATTATTATTATTATTATTATTATTATTATTATTATTATTAAAAGACATGAGTAGCCCAGCAAGCTTCAGCTGATAGCAGTTCTAGCCTAGAAAAACCAGACGGCCTTCAAGCCGGGCCGAAATCGTGGCATAGACAAAACATGCATAAATCTACAGACGTGAGTCAGATATGCCGTGTGATATGTAGAAGCAACAGGCACCAAAAGAGTGGATATACCAACATGGATGTTAAAGAATGCTTTAGCCAATGTGAAGGACAAGTTGCCGAGCAGAAATTTCCTTAGTCTAGTTTATGCCATAGGCTGACATAATTGTGACCAGTACATCGGTGAAACTGGTAAAAGTTAAACAACACAAATATGATACCACAAAACGACGCGTGGCCTCGACTGCCCTCCCTGAACACACGGAATCACAGACCACCAAATAGACTTGTAAAACTCTCGAATCCAGATACAGACAACTGTACATACGCTGCACAGGAGTGATGGGAGGCTTCTGACAATGTACTCTCTCTGCTTACGTCACGTATTTAGGCGTACTGAAGTACACTGTGCCTTTTTCATGACTTTTAAACAAGGCTCTCTCCCATATGAGGTACTGAAATGTCAGTAAACTTTGTGTTCTATGGGTCCCTTTCGCGTTTACACTCAGAAGCAAGAGTTATGCACTGTCCTTTTTTTTTTTCACACACCTTCCAGCAGCCCACTGTAGTTGCAGCTGAGAGACTTTTTAAGCTTTGATGAATGGCGATGCTTATTTTTGTGACGGTCCCACAGAACTGCTGTCAGTTTTCATGACCTGGCCTGGTTTTTTTGAAATTCCCTGACTTTTCCACGTTGGCAGACACCCTGCTTTTATGTGCACTGTAAATGAACAATACATGTTTCTCTAGCATTTCTCATTTGATAGTGAGACTGCTTGACAATAACCCCATCTTTCAAGCGCAACTTAGTACCACATCCCCTGTGCCCCAACGGCAGCTTAACCTGCTACAATCAATGTATTATGTGACTATTCTCTAAAGTAAGCTTCAATTAGACAACTCATTTGTTGTGTTTGCCATGGAACAGTGAAATACCTAAAATTCTTACTTGTTCGAAGTCCGCTGACAGCTGATCAAGATCTCCTGGAAATGATATTACCTCTTCGGCTATATCAAGGAAATATTCGAGCGTGCGCTCCACGACTCTAAATGCTGTCGCAGTTGCCATGCCAAAGCGTCCAGCAACGTCCCTCAGGCACGCCTTGTTTGCAGCAAACCTGACACAGCAAACACACATTATGGAAGAAAGTGATCAAGTAAAGCCTGCTTTGTGAAATAAAGGCATGAAATATTTGCATCAAAATTAGCAGCCGTAAGAAAAGTAGAAGCTCTTAACACTGTTCTCTCTGGCTGTGCAGTTGCAAGCGGTCATATTTCATTGGTTTCCATTGCATCACACTTAGCAACTTTCAAGGACAAAAAGCACAAGCGGCGTAGCCACGGGAAGGCTACTAGGGAGATTTAACGCCGCCGAAATTGTTAAATTTCACATGTGTATATTCTCTACACACGCGCACATAAACACACGAACAAAAATTTATAATGGTTGGACTCCCCGTCAAAATTCTGCGCACGCAACGAAAAAACGTACTTCTACGCCGAAGCACTTGAAAGCATTAAGATTATACACACTGGTAGGCATGACTTTTAAAACAGCGTGCAGACTTACCACAGAAAGACCAGAATGTGCTCTTCCGCGGTTTTCGAGGGGGACCCACCACGATCACTGCATGGGTAGTGACGCGAGCCTTCAAAACCACGGATCAACGTTTCCGCGACACGCCTCGACACCCTGAAGTCTTGACGGAACTGCAGAGAAGGAAATGATAAAAAGATGAAATTAGGTTCATGTAGTATTATGAAAAGAGGGAGCTCCGCGCTTACCTGCTCGTCTGTGTACAGCCGCGCAACGTTCTCGATGAACCCCAAAATTTTGGGACGTTCGCGGTGGGACTCCGAAAAAGTTTCCCGAAAGAAGGCTTCGCATAGCGCTTGTCTTTCCTCGAAGTCTTCGTCGTCTGAGCTGGACGAGCTGCTGCTTGAAGTGCTTTCGTCGCTAGACAGAAGTTCCGCCAAGGCAGCGAACGCAGCCATTTTGCAAAACTCAGCAACGTACAACGACGGAAGTGACGTATGCTGCTCGTCGTGTTTCCGCCCGAATCTGCGACTTGTCGGCGGAGCAGTGCGAGCAATCCGCCTCGGAGCGAGCTGCTCTGAAACTACCAGTGAAAAGCGCGGATCCACTCTGAATCTACCAGTGAAATGCGGTTTCGTCGCCACGGAGCAAAAAAACCTGCTCCGAATCTACCAGTGAAAAACACCATTAGACTCGCGGAGCAATCATTCAAACTATATTTACTTTTGCGGAAAGGTCACTCAGTATTAACAATACTAACCCCCTGCCGAAGGGAAGGGTGGAGTCGATCGTCGTCACCCCACTCCGGAAGTTTCCGGGAACGGACACCGGATGGCGCGCGAAGCTCAGCAACCGGAAGTGGTGACGCAGCAGCACTTCTTCCGGTACGTGAGAAGGAGGAGGCGTCATGGCCTGGAGTTCCGGAGGCAGTGCATGCGACAGCGGGCCGGGACTCGCGAATGGTGGGGCCTGTTGCTGAGCGAGTGCAGCCAGGGCTTGTATCAGTTCCTGGTCGGCGAAGCACCGCCTTCTGCGCATGCGCTCCTGTAGGCGTATTTGCTCGGCGCTCACGAATGGACAGAAGGGGCCTGCGAACGTCGAAGTAATAGTATTGCTCATTGTGCCGTCGAGGAGTGATTCCGAAATAGCGTGTTAATCAAGGCCATAGGTAAGCAAGTACCGTTCTTAAATGAAAGTAACTCAATAACAACGAAACTCGCAATTTGTATCGCAAATGCCTTCGAACAGGAACAAAAGCGAAAGGAATTGGTATTGTTGCTGATTAAAGTAATGGTTTTCAGCCCCTGGCTGCGGTAGTCTTCTTCCAGATGGCGTCAGATGTCGCACCATGTACTGCCTCTGCATCTGCAACGCCCCTTCTACGCACTGCTTCGCCGCCTGTTTCCCACCCAGACTTTCGGTGGCCGGTACGAAGCAGGATGCGGCAGAAAGCGTGGTTACTGCAGATTAAGAATGGCTAACATGTCCAAAGCCATTATACCACGCGCATAAATTGGCGCCTGTACAATCGGAAACACCAGAAAAGTCGTAGTTACAAGTGACGCAGTTTGGCCTTCGTTACTGATGTTGCAGCCACATGCAGGTTTGTATTATTGGCCACATTAAACTCTGAAACTCTAGCAAGGTGGGTTATTGGGATAGTTGGCTTTTCATGTATAAAGAACTGCGCTACTGTACTGGGGAATACGAATGCGTTCGTATTATCCACATCGTTTCGTCTCCCCCTAATTTTGTATTTGGGTAACTGTCTTTTTTTTAATTCTGAAACTCCAACTTGCATATCAAAATATAACGAGCTGACTAAACTTTTCTACCTGTACAGAAGGATTTTTCCTTCACCTCACAAAAATCTAACTCGGCCGCAAGCACTTACATTAGGGCTTTTGCAAACCAGGACGTACCCTACTTTGAAAATGTTGCACATCATGTACCCTGACTTATACCCAAGTAATCTTTTGCGCACTTTGTGGAGAAATAACTTCATTAGAACATATGCTCTGGCAGTGTACCAAATTCGCCCATTTATCGAACATCACGTCTGCCAGATGGGAGGCGGCAATCCGCAGCTCATCCTTGGCAGATCAGCTGTGGGCTGTCCACCAAGCCCCCGAGGCGGCTGAGGAGCTTGGCATCTCAGTCCCCACGTGGGAGCTGCCCGCAACACAGTGGTCTGTGTTTTGGAGGACCAAATAAAAGTTCATCCAATCCAATGCACCACCTTCATATAAAGAGAACCATGTGAGGATGCAAAGCGTCCTTGTTTTCACTTGTACTTCCCTTTGTTGTATCCATTTGTTTGTTTCTGTGTGTGCTTCGATCATTTGAGCGTGAAGTTGTGTATATGTTGTGCACCGCTTATGTTACCCCCGTCCCGTGTTTGTGTATTACTGCATGTGTGCCGCAAAGGGAAGACACGGCGTTGCTAGGAGATTATCTCCCTCTCCTCACGCGACGAGAGAGGGAGAGTTGGCGCATGCGCAGTGGGGGAGCGGATGGTTGCCGTGAGACGGACACAGCCCCGAGCAAAAGCTGCTTCGCATCTAAAATCGGTGGATACAGTGCTTCAGGCAATGTGAGACACTCGTAGCGTGCTCATCGGCAAGTTCATGTCCCCTTGAACTATCGTTTGTACGAAACGTATTGGCTGTTTTAATTTCGGTGCTTAAAAGCCACCAGGATGAATACACTACTGCCATTAAGTAATCCGGTCAGACACGTGTGAATTAACAGTCCAACCTGGCACACGCTGGGCTCTGCACGGAATGCCCTCAGACGGTAAAGGTACGAGCCAAGCATAATTGGGTGGGCAAGGAACGCATTAGTGTTGCTTAACAACACTGGAATTGTGTGTTTCGATCATTCCCGCTTCTTTGTATGTCTCTATCCTTTTATCCCTCATCTCCTTCCCACAGCGTAGGATAGCAAACCGAACGCGCGTCTGGTTGACCATCCTGCCGTATACTTCCTTTCTTTACACCTACTCCTCCTTGGTCAGCGCCAACCGAAATCGGACAATGCTGCCTGTACGCGCGTACATACTGTAACTGAAACCAATATGGTATTTTTATACGTTTTATTTACGTAGTCTTTGCAACCCCGCACTGACATCACTGCAAGAAGGTGTACATACAAATTCAATAAAAGTAATGACGTTTCTGTGATAGTACTCAATAACTTAATGCTAAGTATATTCATAACAACAAAAAAGCAATAGCAGTAGGCAAAGTTTCAGTACATTATGGCACAAAACAAACAGGTATAAAGTTGTGATACACTGTCACAAGTCACGACGAAGAGAAAGAAAACACTGTTGTCACTAACTTTTACTATATATTCAGGTGATTCATTCTATTCCTTTAATGATTAAAAAGAATTAGTTGGCAAAACTAGTCGTTTTGAATCAGTGTCTTAGTTTGTGTGAGTATTAGCATCTTTTAAAACAATATGTTTGTGCAAATAGGTACTCTACTCTATCAGTTCCTGATTTTCATTATAATATATGCCGTGAAAAAGTTTTAATCCAAGTTTCCGTCTTCTACACTGTAGAGTTTCCCTGCCTACTTTGGCCTGTATTTCTGATACACTAGCAAATTTGTCGCAGTTATGGCTAACGAATTAGGCAGTCAGGGTTTTTAATTTTTTCTATTGTTTCAACAAGATACTTGAGAGCGTATTTTTGATGGCATTAGCTCGCGTTTTTAAAGGTATCGCGTCAATATTATTGCGGAGATATTGCCTTAAAGAAACGCTCACATTCATATGAGCAGCGACAAGTCGTATATTTTGGAGAGGGACAAAGGTACGAAAAGTAAAAAAAAGGAAAGCATAGAAGGGACCGGGTGTTGCCTTTTCGTGACAGTGATCATTTATCCTACTCCCGGGAAGGAAGAACGGTTGAAAAGAAAAAAAATTACGCAGGAGGATTTGCGCAGAGAGACGCACGTTTTCAAAACGGCGCATGCTCACTGTGGAACCCTTCCGTTGAAAAACGACTTGCTCCGAGGTCGTCACCGATATTAAAAGGCACCGTGCCGGTATACGTTATCATGCGTCCTTGGCCGCCACATATTGATTCCGGGACGTGGTGTAGATGTTGTGAGCGCCGACTAAGAGAGCTGTCTTTGCTTCTCCGCGTTTTCTTTTCTCCACTGCATGCCTACCGGAACGAGCCCTATATATACGCTGGCCTCTTCATTTTCGCGATAATATTTCTGGCTTTTCTTGCCTCGATAAGTTTCTACGTTTGAGATGTTTTTTTTACTTACAAAATTTGCAAACACATTTCAGGCTGTTCTTGCACCAATGTTGGCGCGTTTAAAAAAGTTTTTTTTTCTTCTTACTTACACACTTTGCGACAGATATTTTCTGCGCTGCTTGCACTACGTTTCTGCGTTTTATATCTTCTCGACTTTCACTTCTTGCCCTGTTTTAGCTCCAAGGTCTCGAAGCAATAAATTGTCACAGGAAAATGCGCACGGCCATCGCGTCTCCTGAGACCTGTCTTGGTGGCGAAAAGAATAATGTTAAACGTTATATACGTTTTCTTGATGTATTTTGTTTGTACTTCACGAATTTAAATGGAACGCTTCGTGCACACAGCGGAAATGAATTTGAGACTCCAATAGCTGCAGCTTAGCGCTGCACATATGAATGTCAGTATTATTTTTTTTGAAAGGTAGAGTTTCTTCTTTTGCAGAGCCCACCATAGCCATATGGTGCTGCTTTAGTTTCGAATACAGTGCGTGAGACTTGTGTCATTGACCGTTTTTCTTTTAATATTGCGAACTTAGCTATAGTTGGTGTGCCTTCGTCTCGGAAATTGCGAAGCGCTGGAACAATACAAGGACTAAATATCAGAAACAAGAAGCACGAAGGCATTTATTTAGTCTCCGTGACTGCTTTTCCACTTTTCTGGTCAACAATATTGCGCTTGTAGATTCACGGTGACGTCACCACTGTCCTTGAGAGGTATATGCGCGTGATACTGAAAACACGTTAGGCCTGTAAGGTTCGAAAAGTACATAGCGGTGCGGCGTTTCTGGACTGGGCTGTTTAGTAAATCACTTGAACCGAATGAATTTAGTAAATCACTTGAACCCTATTGCCGTGTTCGTCTTTACCACGCGGTCCTGTTGAGGCAAAGTTCGACTCCATTCTAATATTGGCTGCGAGGGCCTCCACTAGAGAGGCCAGCGCTGCGATCGTTTTGACGTCACAGATAGGATGCGTGTGCTCGCCTTGCTGCGTAGTAGTTGTGGAATACGGCAGCTTTGCCTTCGTGACCCCATTTGCGTCGTTCCCAGTGGCTGCACCGGCTCTTAGTCGCGGTTTTACGATGCAAATTATACACGAGAGTGCCACTGGGGGCACCAATTTTGCTTGCCCGTACTATCAGGTTTACCATAGAGTAACATAAAAATGACAAGACTAGTGGTCACTCTGGCTAAAAAAGTGGCTGCAGTGCTATACGCAGCTTCAGCCCAGCCGTAAGATGGCAACACATCACTTAATGCTTCAAGAAAACACGCGTACTAGTTATTTACTACAGTACCTTTTCTAGTGCGTTATACGTCTACGTGTTTTTGCGTATGTGATAGTGGCCTGAATCTGTCTTTATCGTCTGCGATTGTGCGGTGCGATAACGTCAGGCTGGGATCAGGCATGAATCGGACGCGAGAGAAGTGCACATGACGACGATGCGATGGCAACGTTGTCACGCTCCGTGTTTATGAGCATTTGCGGCAATGAAGAATACGGGCTGCAGCAAGGAGATGCCACAAAAGATGTGCGATAACGTGCCAGGCATGCATCGTGGTCTTAGCTTCTTTCGGCTACCTCTCAGCTTGGCTGCTGGTAGGTACGAGCGTCATCAATACTAAGTTAAGTGCCTATTGCATTTGTCAAGTGAAGCCTTAACCTAACGTTTCCGGCAATGTGCTGTTTGGCGCAGAGATCTTTTTTTTGTGTTCTTCACTTCACGTACTGTTTTCGCGGATTGCTTCACATGAAAGAAAACTGCCTGCAATGCTTCGCAGCATGTTTGCGAGGAAATTCTTTCATGGCTCAAGAAATTGAGTCGCCGCCCGCGTAGTTAGGTTTTCTTTGTGCCGCTACATGTATTCGAGTTCACTGCACGAGTAAAATTTTGTGAAAAGTACAGCTATGCTCAGTATTGTTACCTGTGCCGTTCACAAATTGGCTGAAGCTCGAACGAGCGCAATAAGAGTAGCGGTGAGTCTAGAAAAATGTTTGCTAGCTAAAGCTAGGACGTAATCTTTGAGTAAACGCTCCTGTCACGTTAACAGCTTGCATAACACCTACAGTTGCTTAGTTTTTGCTGCGGAAACTGCTTTTGGCTGTTCTTTCGCAAAACAGCGATGTAAAGTATGCGGGAGAAAATTAGTTCGTAGGTGGGAAAGAGAACGTAGCCAACATTTTCCTTTCTTTTTTTTTGGTTCATGCCGCAGTAAAGTGCTGAGGCAACTCCTGCCGTGTCGCGTTGTTCACTGTAAGTGTAGTTGTGTGCGTTTAATGTGATTTTATTCTGATTCGGTTCTTGTTAAACTGCTGCCAATGTGTTTCTTTCTTGTGTCTGATTTATAATCATGATATGGCAGCTGTAGTTTCGCTTGTCGCAGTGCAATGAACCTCTCTTTGTGTCTGCGTTAATCAAACATTATCAAAGTGGGCATGTGCTTACCAAGAATACAAATTTACAATAAAATATTTCGCTGCTCCAATGATTCTCATATCTTAAATAAATTGTGTAGATAGACACACATAGACATCGTGTGCTTGCCGCTCTAGCGGCGCAGCTTACACGGAGCTCATCGATGCATGCAAACGACGCGTTAAAAATAATAAAGTATGGCCTCAGAGGTGAGAACGCTTGAAGAAGTGGTCTCGGAGGCTGTATGATAATCTTAGTCACTACAATATGGCCTTCAAGACAGCCTTTACTGCGGTCTGCCGTCTCTGAGGCTGCAAAGTTTCACCACACCCGTTCGGTGAGCTGCCAAACCAAATCAGCCGCAGGGGCTTATGGAAGTGTGCTCTCTTGGCCTTTTATATTACTCGATGGTCTTGCCGCTTCTTTAAGCACTGAGCTTCAAAACAAAGAGAAGCGAGCACGGTGCCCCCCGCAAAGGCGCAGGAAATCCGGTGTTCTAGCAGACAAAACAACCGGCGTCCTATGGGAGACGTGATCACGTAGGTTGCACCTCAGTATGCCCTCGAGGCCAATGAGCAACGTTTGCTCTGTGTGTCGTTTCTCGTATTACGTTAACGCTAAACGGTGTCCGCGTTTACGGGGCAAGTGTACGCTGCACGACATTGCGCCAAACGTGTGCCTTGAATAAAAGTGTTGATTGCTTTCAACAAACAACGGGGAGACTATAGCTTCAAGCCTTTGTGAGTAAGAAAGATCGGGTTGTAATAACATTTGAACGTTCTAAGAGAACCATTAAATCTTCGACGTCCGACGTCCACCTTTCATTCGTTCCAGAATCAGTGCACGCATATAGGCCTCGAAGATAGTTAAAAGTTCCCTTGAGCTAAGTGTTTTAGTTCAGTCGAGTTTTGTTCAGCTGCTGAGTCCTCTAGCTTTTGTTTTCGTTTGCTCGCATTCGTCCTGTCAAAGGTCAAGGTCGTCACGCGCTTTTCCCTGTACCCGCTTTCCTTCAGGCCACACTGCGAAAAAGGATCATTTGTTTGGCTCAAACCTCGAGAGAGATCTGCAGTTCAAAGATTCTCTGAGTTACATATTAATTCGGAGACCTTTCAGATCGCATCTTTAAAGGCACCTTTGAAGGGCCATCACAAGCCATAGAGCAGTGGTAGAATACCGCGTTGCCCCATATCAGAGCTTTGTTTGTCTAGGTGCATCCTTTTTTTAAATGTTTGTTGTGAACCTTCGACACAAAAATTTTTGTCTGTCTGTCTGCACATTTGTCTGCTTGTCCGCCCTTAACGATACGCTAAACGGCACCGAACGGTATACCCCGAACGGCCGACCCCATCCGCAGCACCTACCAATATTGCTCAATTTATTTATTTTTATTTATTTATTTATGATACCTTACAAGCTCAAAGAGAGCATTGAGCAAGGGGGGTAAAAACTTCAAAAAGTAATAGGGCGGTTATCAATACCATGGAATACACAGAAAATAACACAGCATCGTGACAAAGCGTGTCGAGTCACTGACACTCAAACAAATGTAATACGCGAATGTTTACCAATATGCAGAAAGCTTAAATAACAAGAAATTCAAGGTACATGAACGAAACACAATAAAGGAATTTGGAAGGCGTAGGTATAGAATTCAAGTGAGCAGCAATGGCGGTGCAACTGAGCAACAAAAACTGGGAGAATAACAATGACTGGGAGAACTGGGCGAACAAGATTGAGCGTTTATACTTGTACAATTCTAAATTAAAAAGCAATTATTGCGCACATCTGAGGCACCATAACACCACGTAAATATTATGTAGGGTGTCTTTTTACTAGAAAAGGCATACATTCGTAATTCTAAGAATTGTAGCATTTACCACGCTGCGCTGACAATGCAACGCTTGCACGAAAAGGCAAGTTTTCCCAACGCTCTAAGACGACACGGTGGTAGCACCTGCCCATCGCCTTGCGTTCTACACCTTATCACCTCTGAGATGGGCGCGCAGGCACGCGCGCTTCGTTTTCCAAGATAACTGCCAGATATCGCTCATGTCTCATGTTTGACGTGACTTGATCCGCTCGTTCGCCTCCGCTTCATGATCGAGGCACTCCAACGCAGCACCTCCAGAATACAAGTAAATGATTTTTGTTTTGCGCAGAACATCAAATACACGTTTTGTTCACTCTCTCCAGACGCAAGACTATCGTCTTTCGACGATATTCGCAGTGTAACATGCAGATATGGGGTCAATTTTTTTCTTTGGCCTCATTAAATCATCACGGCTTGCTGCATTATGAGAACGTAAAAAATATTTTACGCACGTAGCGGAGTCTGTTTAAAAGTCCTCTGCCACCTAGGCAGTGAACTTTCTGAGCAGATGAAATGAAGTCGGTCTATCCTGGTCCTTCGGTTGTATACTTGATAAAACTTCATACACATACATTGCGTCTTCAATCAAAATCCCTAACAAGCACTTGATTCTTCCGTGAATTCAGAGACATTTGAATTCGGGAGAGTCATCGTGCTACGAGTAGGTGCAGAATCAGCTTTACGCTTTCACGTCAACTCACCTTGGCAAACACTGGCCTCCGGTGTCATAGTTGTGCCCAGAGCCGACTTGTGGATTGTCTGCAGTCTCCTCTGGTGAGCTTGCTTGCGACGAAAGGATGCTTTCGCGGATCTCGTCCTGTCGAGAGCTCCCGAGATTGTTTTTCCGTGGCTGGCGGCTTGCTGCCTGCATGTTAAAAACTGGCTTAACGTCCAAAATATATCTATAATACCAAGCACAAAATTTGAAGGACGCTTTGTAAACTCCAAGCTTTGTTGAACAACAAGCTTCGGCAAGTTTTGCCGGTGGGAAAGAAGCACGGATGGACGGATGGTTAGACGACGTCACTCTGCCATCAGGTGACTGCTGAGAGACGGTCAGGGGTAGAGGCCACAGCTGTGGCGGCGCAACTCTTGCTACGCGCTCTTATGCCATCACGTCATCGCTGAGAGAGTGCAAGGGGAAGAGGACATAGCTCGCAGCGTTCCAGAGCACCGATGGATGGGGTAATCTGTAGCAGGGATTTTGTGAGATGCAGACGTTTCAGGGCAGCAAGGAACTACGACTTAACCCGTGGTAGCTTAGCTTGTAAGATGTCGGGCTGTCAAACTAGACGGCGTGGGTCTGATTCTTGACCCAGGCGGCCGCATTTCAATTTGTAGGTTGAACTACAACTACTCCCGTGTCACATAGTTTCGCTTGCACGTAAGGAAATGCCAGGTGATAAAAATTTACCCGAAGTCCGTTTCCCATTACGGTAGATATCTTAATCATATCTTGGTTTTAGCATGCGAAACTCTATGATACCTTACATTAACAGTCAAGTGTGCCTTGAGCATGGCGGCGGCATTCGTGACAACCACCATCGTAATCGCCCACTTGTTTTTTGCAGACCTTCAGTGCTTATGTTTGCCTGCTTGTTTACCTGATTTTTTATGTTATGAATAACCTCTCTAAATAAACGCAAGTTTAATCGCAAAGTTGACTTTTGGTTTTGTATTTCAATTTCATAATCATCGCATCGTCCTCAGAGATCTCACATATTGAATTTCGCGATATCTGTATGCCCTTCAGAGGCGAGTTATGATGCACTGTCTACAAATATTTAGAATTCATGTACCATGACTCGAAAGCACTCAATACTACACAACAGGAAAGAAAACTGAACATTGTGTTTTTTTCGTGATGAACCACTTACTTGCAAATAACATGTTCATAAATATTTAATTATTCTGCAGTCAATTATGCTGCATTGTGGCGCAAAAAGAATGAAAGCACAGACTCCGCATAAGCTCACAGGCTCCACAGGCTGTATTCGTGTCCGCGAATGCTGCCTGTCAAACGGTTCATCAAGCACCGTAGTTTTACCGCTAAAGCGATCGGCTACAATCATACGCCTAGCACTGAAATTTAGTGAATACATATATTGATTTTGCAGAAGCTTTTTTTAGTATAACGAGGATTGCGTTTTGCTCCAGTTTGGCCACAAGTAGCACAAGAAAGTTGCGTACGCAAACGTAGCCACCACCGCTACAGAAGATGTATTTTTTTCTTTCAGCTTTTCACGTTGTGTTGCAACTCTTCCTTAATTCTGTTATTTTCAGCCGAGAAATCGTCTACCCTGATTCTGCTGGCAGCATTCGATCATCTGAGTTGTCGTTCGGTAAGTTTTGAAATAGATTCCTTTAGGAATATCTTAAATCTGTCTCTCTCATTTTTATACCTTACTGGCAGCAGTGAAAAGCACGCATTTGCATTTTTTCGAGGAGTAGAGCACAAAAGGCGTGCATTTATATCTTCAACATTTCTTTTTACCTACGTTTGGCACAGGATATGCGAACACATTTTCAGTACGCTGCAAAACTTTTACACCCTTAAGAGTGTATTTTCGTCCCATGGGCAAGGCCCTTTCAGTCCGTTTAGAACGCTCTAAAAAACGTAGGGTGTCTGAAGGCGTTACACCCTACACATATCTGTGTTTATGAACACCCCTAAACTATGCGTTTAAGATAAAACTTCACCCGTGCTCGTGGTTTACAACACATAAAAATGCCTTGAAACGATGGCGGTTACATGTAAAGCATATACTTGATCAAATCGAGCGCGAATAACGGGACAACAAATGAAGAGCCACACAAGAGGAAACCATTCGTCCTGTGTGTCTCCACTGTTCTATAGAACAGTTGAGGCTTGGACCAGTTGGTGATGCATATTTGATGGAATGAAGTGCCATGAAACGAACAAAAAAAAAAGAGGAGACGCACAGGACGAACCGTTTTCTCATGTGTGTCTCCCCATTTGTTGTCCCGTTAATTGCGCTTCATATGATAAAGTATGCTTATACATGTAAGTACCATCGTTTCAGGGTGTTTTTTATGTGTTGTAACCCATGCGCACTTGTGTCGTTTTATCTAACACTTATAGTTTAGGGGTGTTAATAAACACCTATAAAAGTAGGGTGTAACGCTTCCTTTCACCCTCATTTTTAAAGTGTTTTAAACAGACTAAAAGTTTGTTGCCCATGAGACAAACATACACCCTTAAGTGTCTAAAAGTTTTTGAAGTGTAGAGTGTGCTTCGAAGTTTCGGAAAGAAAAAAAAACAAATATCAGCTCATTGAATGTGTAACATTACGAAGCCAACCTGCGGTGTCTGCAAAACGCAATGCTTATTCCGCCGTTCTTTGGCAGATATATTGAAACTGCACTTAAGTGGTGAAACACAAAGGCCGTGCTTAATTACTTAGTCAGGCATACATCAGATGTCCCGCTAGATTGCAGAAATAAAAAAAATGTGGTAGTATCAGATAACCTACAGGTGGTTGTATTGAAAATTTGTAATGAGGACGACTGCAGGTGGAACTATACTTCAGTGAAGTTGTGCGCCGACTTCATCCTTTAAAACAAAAATGCATACAACGAGGTAAAAGTCAATATAACTGAGCAATACATAATGCGGGTACAGTAAAAAAAAAAATCGAAGCCATGCGGCTTTTGCGAGTACATCAGAAAACCGAAACTTTAGGCAGTTAGGAATGAAAATCAAACCACTTACTAGACGCTGTGCTTGTGAGACTGAATTGAAAGCAAACAATGAATGTAACCAGAAAAAAAGATTGAGAGATACTTATCAAGAGGCAGATGCTATAATTAGAAAAGCAAATGAACGCTCAATGAGATAGGCAAGTGATATGACGGCCAGTTTATTTTCTTTTTTTTTCGGTACACTTTATTCGTATCGCTTAGTTTAAAGTACCTACACTTTTGTTTGCAAGCAGAGAAGTTCATTAGCATTGCTAGTTAACTGCTACTCGCAGTGCTCTCTAGATGTGGTAATTCAAACGACAGAAAGGCAAAGTTGGGATTTAATTGCATCTCTTTCTTTTTCTCTCACTTTTTTATGTCACTTCATGATCGGTCATTCTGACCGCTTAATGAAGGTTTACACCCTTCAAAATAAATAGTGATTACTGCCCTGTAGGCTCCTAAATTTCATGCGCTCAGACAGATACCAAGATGTTGGGCTTGGCTGATCCATAGCGTGCAGCACGCTGAGAAGTTGGTTGGAAGATTGTTGAGAAAGACGTCAAGACAAACGAGTTGAATGCGCGTATGTTATTAACACTCTTTACAAACTGATACTTCTTACAAGTTCCGGTCTTTTTATGACGCCGTTGGTCACAGTGGCCCGGCAAAGCAGAATACCGCGCATTTCAAACAGTTCTGTGGTTCTTTTCGTTCTTCTCAGCATTAAATTGCTGATTTGCAACGCAGTGCCATCGCGTATCAGTGTAAACCTTTGCTGCGCTTGAAATATATAATATGTATCTCGTTTTCTGAACACATAAAAAGTAATCGGGTAAGTTTACCCATTGTCGACATCAAATGAACTTTTTCAAATTCACTTAGCCTTGAAAAAAGGAGTATCTGCTGCTAAACATTTCTAATCCTCGTATTCTTTTCGTTGAGGCTGTCACTTAGCCTTAACTCCACATATGCGTAGTCCTGCGTAGGTCTTCTCTTAAGGGGAGGTTGGGCTGAAGTATCATTTCAGCGCCCCCTTTCCTATTAACCATATTAGCTCAATGTATGGGGTAGACGTTGCGCCCTCTCTTTCAGGTGACTAGGGAGAGTAGCCACACTCTCGCCCCACCCCTCTCACGCATGCCTATGCGTATGTACTTATCACTCACTCACTCACTCACTCACTCACTCACTCAATCAATCAATCAATCAATCAATCAATCAATCAATCAATCAATCTGTGATAAATCATCCCAGGAAACCCGAAAAACTGTCGCTCCCCTCCCCTTTCTCGCCTCGCAAGGCTGACGCAGGCAGCATCTGCTATAGTAAAAAGAATTACTGCTCGCGCTGTAGAACCATTCACTTTCCACCCCTTATACTCAGGCACTGGATCACGCGTTTGTAATTAAGTCAAGAGCGTCTTTACTTGGCTTTCGCTTGACGTTAAAGGGAACGCTTCTCCTTCATTCAATGAATAAGAATAATAAAGACGAAATAACAATTAGGCATGGCCAAACCATACCTTAATTACGCAACATTCACGCGATAATCCCCCCCCCCACACACACACACACTCTGCGACGCATTTACTCGAGTTTCCAAGTAGGAAGGTGTGGGTGGCAATTTTTAAAAACACTTGGGGCAACTACAGACACACTCACATAGTATCCACTACGCCATAAATGATCTTAACGTTTAAGTAACGAGGAAGTGTTGACTACGCCATTATTTATAATTCTGCGCACAAGCGTGGTACCCGCTACTCGCTTACCGGGCATTGTGTGCACTTTATTGATGGTGGGACTTACGACGATGAAAAAACTATGCCTGTGGACTTCGCAATGAATGGTAATACTCAACAACCCCCGCATTACGCAGTTCGCATATCGTAATGGGTGGGAAAATTCAACAACCCACCCAATACACAGTTCGTATTTTGTGACACCTGGGTGTTACTTAACCGATGTAAAACATCTTATTACACGTGTTAGCGTGCTTCTTTACCCGACCTAAAGCTTGCACAAGATCCGTTTGTTGCGGAGTTTCAAGCTACGGCGTTTGTAACACTCATCAAAGACACGTATGCAGGACCATGATGCAGAACCCGCCATTCATTACGACCTAGACTTAAAACAGGACAGGTGTTTCATCTTCGTGAGGTGTTCGGCCCCACCCCGTTTCTTGTATAAAACGATGTGAAGAACTCTCGCTCGTCTACTACACGATGTGTTAGCCATTGAATGTTTCCTATATAGTAACGCTTGAGCGCTTATTGTCGCCATGTGATTGTACTTTTGTTTACTTTGCTTGTGTCCTAATTGCACATTCTACTAGTTTATTAAATACCATGAAAGAAAAAAAAGAACTCGGCGTACTTCTGTGGTAGTGTACTGGATCGCCATGCAGGAGGCCCGGGCTCGATTGACATTCGGCCCTCGTTGGTGTGATTAAGGTTTTTTTCTCTCTTATTTCGTGCTGTAGTGATTACGGGCGCCGGCGGTAAAGGACAATGATACGGCGCCAAAATTGGCCCTTGTTTTGATCTCATAACAGCTGTCCCTGTAAAACAAGGTTAAAAAAAGCACTATGATAAGAAGAATTGTCTCCCGTTGCAAAGAATCCTAGTTCGTCAGTAACGCTTCCTCGTTCGTTCCATTATGAGATGTTCCTGTGTGTCCATTGTCGTCTTCAGCGGTTATGAACTGATGAGAAGGAGCAAGAGTATGGGGAGGCACCGATTTCACGCAATCACTGTTTTAAAGTGATTACATTTCTGAGGTTTTTAGCCACTGTTTTCTATTGGAAGACATTTCATGTCACTCATCAAGCCTGAAGCCGTGGCAGGTTAGTACACACTGATATTACAAGTATACGCGCATTCCAGGTGAGCTGTTGCCATTCTGTCACGTTCAAGTTCTACTGCTATATTTGGTTTATTCCGAACTCTACACATTCTGGAAGGTCCCTGTCTAAAAATAATACCTTATTAGAGTTGACAGCCATTCGCATTCGCTCAAGCACAATGAGTAAACAGTGCTCGATGTTTTGGCACAGTTTGGTGGTGCCTTTGAAACGTTAAAGGATGATGAAAACCCCTGAACTGAAACCTACACTGGTACCGGGGTCCAGCACTGGTGACCGCGCTGCCCCTTGCGTCAGCCCGCAGACCTGGTGCCGCTGACCACATTATTGTGATGCACGTTTCTTGTTTCAAGTATCGCAGTATTGAGTTTACACCCGCATAGACTCTCGGCAATGCTCGGCGCAGGCCGTGCCTCAATGTTCGAGATGCTTCGCGATCTTATTAAGGTTGTGCACACGTAACGTGAGCAGCCAAGCTTACTCCAGAGCTCGCGCGACCACCAGTGGTAAGGCTGGCGCAATAAGGCAACGAGTAATCTCTGAAATATGGCGTTCCAACGATGATAAACTTATAAACGGTTCAATGCTCTGTTTTTCAATAACAGTGTACAGCGGGCATTGTTTGCTCTAGTTTGGAGTTCTCATTTACGAGTTTTACCAAATACAAAATGTCATTTGGAAGCAGCCGTCACTGCCTTTGTCGACGTCCCAACCGCGTGATATTATAATTTAAAGCAATCTTCAGACACCTCTGTTCGCCGCGTATTGTACTTACTTTCGCCCGCTACTGACTGACCTTCTGAGACATCGCGCGTGTAACTGTTACCACGTAAGCGGCGCCGCCCGTGGCCCTTTTCCCATTAACCTTTCCCCTACTTCCCTCTTTCTTAGTGCCGGGTAACCAATTCAGTTGGGTCCTGCTGTTTAAGCACCCTGCTTCAGTCATACACCTTTGCATACCCGTACTGTTTTAGTTAGTTGCCGTGTATTTTTCACGGAGGCATTGAAAACTTCTAAGGAATATATGCTTGCACTGGTGACATTAGTCTACTCATATATGCCGTATACCGCACAACACCGCTGCTCTTCTCTGTGAAGTTGTGTATGTGTGTAGGCTATACCTCCTCTCTACCTTTTGCCTCATTATATAAACAAATATTAGCGCGACGAAAACAGGGACGGGAAAGAAAAGACAACCTACAGCGCTGACTCACAAAGTTTATTCCTAAAAGAAGCGGAATATATGACATCTGAAAAAAAGCAAAGCAAAGAAAAACAAAACCCATCGCGCAAGCTCAAAGTGACAAAACTCTAAACCGCTATTCGTTTATCAGTCGCATGCACATTTCCTTTGTGAAGGGAAAAAGTCGACATATCGACAGATAAACATTCGAACGGGAATTCGGAGGGCTTCGTTTTCGCTCGTGTTCACGAGAACTGCGCGCGCGTTTTTATAGTCGCCAGTCCAGTGCCGAAAAGCCATTTTATATGCGATGCAGCGCTGACACGAGTTGAGTGTATTAACGTGACTACGGAAACAGGAAAGTCTTCAAAATTTTCCAGACCGAACGTGGGCAGTAGATACAAAGTTATTGTTGTTTTAAGCGTTGGCCACAAATTGCGGCAAGTTTGTCCAGCTGCGCAAAAAAAATCAAACGAAGAAAATTGCGAGAAGAGGAACAACTGCGCAATAAAGCATAAGAGTAAATTCATTGAGTGTCAGTAGTATACAAGAAACTATGTTCTTGCAACAATGTTAGCATTGGGCAAACTAGTCGATGCGTGAATATAAGAATCCAAGAGCATGCACGTAATGTAAAAAAATGGCACAGGGTCTCATTTGACCATTCATTGTCACAAAAATAGATCTAATCTTTATTTTGATAAGACTGAAATTTTGCGTTGCTACAGAGAACAACGGTCCCGAGAAATCATGGAAGCTTTTTATATGTCACTGGAAGAGATAATTGCGTCAGCCAGCCTTCCATAACACTATCAGGTGCAGAAGTTTCATATCTCGCAGATAGCTTACACGTTTGATTATCCACATAGCGATTTATAGTGTTTTGTCAGTTTGAGCTTGCGTGATGGTTTTTTTTTTCTTGTAATTGCTTTGCCTTTTTTCAGATGTCATATATTCCGCTTCTTTTAGGAATAAACTTTAGTTGTGAGTCAGCGCTGCAGTTTGTCTTTTCCTTTGCGTCCCCGTTTTCATCGCGCTAATATTTGTTTAATAATGAGTCAAGGGAGAAAGAGGAAATAGCCTACACACACACACAACTTCAAAGAGAAAGAAAGAAAGACAGAAAGAGAGAAAAAGAGAAAGAAAGAAAAAAAGATAGAAAGGAAGAAAGAAGGAAAGAAAGAAAAAGAAAGAAAGAATAATCAGATATCTGTGGTTAGAACACGAAATCATAACGAACAAACATATGGGAAAAAAACGTTTGAACGACATCACGTCTTCCTCATCGTGCTTGGTGAATCCAATTCGATTCGATGGAGGAACTGATAAAATTCACCCGAATTTTATTTTAGTTTTTTTATTCGTAGAGGGGATTCAAAGCAAGATCCGCTCACTTTGCATTTCAAACATGGCGGCTCCGAAGGGTGTACGCATAGCTCGCATCGTTAGCGGGATTGACCGAGCGTGCTGCTATCATTCCCCATCAGCAGTTCCGCGTTTGCAGTCGTAATGGAGATGGGGTTCGATTTTATTTTGACAGACCGCGCCAGATCTTTTCTCGCTTTTTCTCTTCTTTTCCTCGGCGGGATATATGGATCGTGTCGTTACACGACCTCTATATTTATCACTTATTTCATTTATTTCTTTGTAGCACATTCTTAGTCATCAATGGTCCTACGTTCGTACGAGACAGACGCTTCGTGCTAATTATAGCATCGGATAGCATGTTGCTGAATTTTGGGGTCTCGTTCCTGAATAAATTTGTCTTCATTACGGCTGCGCGGATTGGATCGGTGGCCGCGTGTTTGAAGTCCGTACGTCCAAATGTACATAGGGTGTTCTTTGTCCCGTTGGCCCGACATACCCAAACAAGTCCCCGGTACTTGTTGGAGCGCAGTCATCTAGACCTCGTTAAGAGCCGAACCGCTAGCTGGCAACTAACAGCAAGTGTGCTTGTGAATGAGAGTGGCGCTGATTTCGCCCGGTAATCCTACCAACTAAAATGACAGCTCTAGCAGCGCTGTTTACCTTGTTATAATCGTAGCGTTAGAGATGAGTAGTACGATTCTAAAAGGAGACGAAACAAGCACAGAAGCCGTAAACAAGCGCTATTTATTCCGGAAGAGATGCGATGCTGGCTACAGTGCGTTACCACGCGTACGTATTAAGTCTCATCGTCTGGGACAAGAAAAGATAAAAATTATTTAGGAGAGAGTGAAAGAAAAAGGCACAGGAAAAGCAGCAAGGTAAACCAAGTTGCACCCGGTTGACTACCCTACACTAGGGAAGCAATAATCGGAGGTAAGTGGTAGAAAAAGTAAACATATTGAAAGAGGACAACAAATACTATCGCATGCGCAGCAGTGTTGACAGCGCGTTCAGAGACCGTGCTGCAACACGTGTGACCCGTTTCCGGCACACCCGGATGGAGCATGTCCATTAAAATTCGATGAACATTATTTAAAGTTACGTTCCATTATTTTTATTTGCATAAAACAACTGACTTCAAGATAATTAAAAAGCCAAAGCGTTTTCGTTTATTACCCACTCCAATGAAAGTTTAGCCGCGGCAAATTAAATTCGTTTTATTGTAGAATTGCTGTTCGAAGGCTACACGTACCGTACGATCACATCATTTTAATAATAAAAATTGTATAAAACTAATACGTAAGTTCTACAACTCCGAAATCCAAGTGAAGTGTGGAGCTGGTCAGGAAGGACAACTATCGGGTGAACGCAGATTACGTTCATCCTTCTTCAACATCTATTTTAATTGTTTACATTTTTATCTTTATATCACTCTGCTTTATATCTCCTCATTTTCTACATCCTAACCCCAACATCACTCCCCATCGTCGCTTCTCTTTCCCACCCCTTGCTTTGCTATATTGCGACGTGGTTATTCTTACCCTCTCCATGGTCACGTTTACCCATGGCTACTAATGGTCACGGTTTCCAGGGTAACTGATGGCCATGGCTTACCCTTTCACCTCCTCCTCACCGTCACCTCTCAATTACTGTCCCCTTACTTGACTATTCTATACAAGGCTAAGTCATGAAATGCCCTCTCCCTCTTTCGCTCCACCCTCGCTCTTTCTTCCCGCCTTCTTGCTTTGCTGTACTCTATGTGATACATGGATATGCTCGGCTACGAGTTGCTTGGCACATGAAGTGCATACCTACTGAGCTTTTGCGAACGCTATATAGCATGCCATTGCAAGATCCAGCATAAGCAGCTTCGCTGGGAAAATGCCCTGTTGTGTATTAAACCTATAGTGTTGGGTTCAGAGTTGTCCCTTATGGTCTAATAAGGATCGAGTATTAGCCAATTCTTTTGAATTATCAATTAGCACTGAAGCTCACGCCCGCCCCGCAAGATCAGTGCTCCAACGCCTGAGCTGCGGTGAAACCACCACCAAAAGGATAGGATCCCCCACACATGGTGGAATCAGTGTGCAAAGCATGAATAACCGCGGCGCCAGCCATTTACCACTAGGAAAGAAAGCCTCAGTGAATATGGTACGGTGCAGATTTGACAATAATCCACACGCCAGATACGTGAACGCCGACGCAGCGAAATACCCGCGAGGAAAAGTAGGTACCCTAAGTGTCATGGATTTCCAGGGTATAGGGGTAGCGTCTGCCACAGACCATCGGTGACATGTCGAGACCCCAGAAAAGGCCGCGTGCTTGTACACAGCTTTTGGTTGTTTTTTTTTCGACTCCAAGGAGCCATAAGAAATTATGTAAAAAAATGTCACTTGTCAGCTCACGCTGTTCGTATAGCGAAGCGCCAGAGCACTGCTATCGCGTAGACTTGCGTGGCAGTTTCCTGGACGTGAAACAATAAAGGTGAAAGAAACGGCATCCACCGCGGCCCGCGATCATGCCTGCCATGCCTCCACGGCAGGCTCGATCGAAATGCCTGCCCGGCGCCTCCAGGGACAAGAACTGTGTTTCGGGCCTTTGGAGCAATTCTTCGTCAAAGGGTGAAACGCAAGATGTACCTCACCCTAATCTCAACAAAGATGACAGTACAAAGCAATACACCCCCGAAATACTGATGCATCGATTATACATAGCGCTGTGCGGTTGCCACCACTAGAAGTGCGGCGTGTAGAATACGTCGGCGCAACTGATTCTGAAGTGGTCAGGGCATTTCGGCACACTAAACGAAAATCTGCTAGGCCGCAATGGAGGCGACGACCTCAACGAAACGTGGCTAAGCTCATCTACGAGCTTGGCCAAGGAGGCAGCGATGACCGGGGAGTTCCGGGGATGAGGAAGCCTTCTGCGTATAGGTAGAACTGAGGCTTGCCCCGATACCCCCGTTCGAAAGCGTACGTTTATTCGTCATCACCACTCATTGATGCCATTTTCTCGATAACAACTCCTTTAAGGAGTCATTACAACACTTTGTCTTGTCGCTCTGGCAGTCGTCAAACTTCCCAAACGCCAGAAGTAATTCACACGGAGACACGGATGCACAGTCATACGGACAGCCGGTGATACCCCATCCTGGGGCTTCCAGCGTGCCACCAATATTACTCTATAGAAATAGCTCACGGTACGGGTACTGTTCCATTTTTCTCTTCGTGCCATTACGAGGCGCAGCTGTTCAAAGATGCACGAATCGGATTTGTTTGATCATCCCACTAGGTGCCAAACTTGTAGGTCTTTTGGGCCACGTTATGTGTTTACCATGAGCTTAAAAAGACGTATAAGTCACCGAAAAGAAAAATATTTTATTTACATAACGTATAAATATTTCCTCTTTGTATATTGAATTACAGTCGACTTGTAGCTCAAAAGGAGCACACGGAGCTCCGTTGCAGCGACTCAAGCTTGATCAAATTGCTCGACCGTCGGCTGTGGGAAAAGAAGGAAGGCAGAGCCGCTCACAGCTGTTATGTTTAACTGAGCCCTGCGTGGCTCTCGGCCTTATTGGTCCTTCGGATGTGTGACCCCGATGACTCCGCAGGCGACTATGTTTCCAGAGCGGCCAGTCAGTCGGCTCTCCGGAGTGCCGCCTTGACCAAGGTCATCTTCCAGCGCGTGAATCTGAAAAGAGAAAAAAAGTTTAAGCACGCTAATGCGCAAAAAAAAAAACGTGCCGTCTTTCGGAAATTTACAGATGTCTTAACTTGAGCTCCATTGCAGATAAAGAAATAGCCTCTTTGTTGCTTATGTATGTGCTTAAAACGGCTCGAAAACGGAAACCATCTTTTTATTTTTTCGCAGTGTATAAGCCAGATGGGAAAGGTTTGGCCTCCGCAAAAAACTGCAGGTGAGTGTGCGCCGCAGGAGTTGGGTAAAACTTACTTCCGAGTAGAACGAAGAGGCGAGCGAGTTGGTACTAATCCTTAACAACGTGAATGTAGCGCAAAAAAAATGTGAGTAAGCGCTTGTGGTGTACCCTTTCTTGTCCGCGACTTTTTTTTATTGCGCTACATTTACGTTGCTATGCACTTCCGAACACTGCGGGTGCAAACGTTGAACGAAAACTCTGCTCGGTGAAGTGAAACATGCGATATACGGTAAAGAGAGAGGGAACAAGACAAAGATACAGATAAGGTAGAGAAAGAAAGAAAGAAAGAAAGAAGAAAGAAGAAGAAGAAGAAAGAAAAGAAAGAAAGAAGAAAGAAAGAAGAAAGAGAAAGTGATAGAACGAATTGTACATTTTTATTGTCGTTCCTGAAGTTATCTGCTTCATTTTTCTATATCCGGTGTACCTAATTGTCAAGACTCATATTTAATTTTTTTTCCCTTGATCCCTCTTATTAGTTTAAAATACGTGAGCTATTAAATCATCAGTGCTTTGTCACAACTACCCGGTTCTTGGCGAATTTCCCAGCGTAGGTGTGTGCCACAGGTTTTGGGCTTTTCCTTCCTTCCATATAGAGAAAAATGAAGGGAGTAAAGTCAAAAAGATAGAAAGACAGATGAATACGTTGAGAGAGAGAAAGAGAAAAACACAACGGAATGAGATTGAAAAAAAACAAGAGATCAAGATTGAAAGAGGAAGAAAGAGAAATGATGAGAAACAAATGAAGACAAAAAAATAGGACAGACAAACTTACAAAGAAAAAAAAACAGGCCCTGAAATAGCTGGAAAAACATAGCACGACAAAGAGATTGATTGTGATCTATACGTGGGGTTTAACGTTTCAAAACCACCATATGATTATGAGGGACGCCGTAGTAGAGGGCTCCACAAAATTTTGACCACCGGCGGTTCCTTAACGTGAACTCAAATCACACGGGTCTACAGCATTTTCGCCTCCATCGAAATTGCAACCGTCGCCGCTGCGATTCCATTCGCTACCGGCCGGTCAGCAGCCGAGTACCTTGGCCACTAAACCACCACGACGGGGCTAGCAAGACGAAGAGAAATAAAGAGAAACAAAGAACGAGAAAAAAGGAGAGTGATAAATAGAAAAATGGAAGAACTAACCTAAAGAAAGAGTGCGAAAGAGAAAAAAGACCAATAAAAAGAAAGAAATAGAAATAGAAAGCAACAGGTATGAAGATACTCATGAAGCACAAAGAAAGAAAAGAAAGTAATTAAAAAACAGGAATGAGGGAAGCAAGCCATCTCCGCAGTTGTGTCGCCCTTGACACCATTAGTGCAAGGCTTCCATATTTTTCCCTTCAGTCGATTGTAATCACAGAAGGGTTGACAGGCGCGCTAGTTGGTACAAATTCATAATGAAAAACACGCTTGTTTGTCTCTTCTTTTGTTTGTCTCTTCTCTTGCGCTTGTTTGTCTATTCTCTTGTGTCCCGTTGGTTTGCGCTTCCAATTTTTTCATTATGGATTGTAATCACACTTTTCCCAAAATGTAGCTCCAAGAACAATTTTCGTCGTGCCGATTTAAAAGAGGGTTCAAAGAACCCAGCTCACTTCCATCGTAATTTTTGCATGAAAAGAAAAAAAAAGTTGAGCAATTCAGTTGAATTATCAGAACTAACATGGCATTTTAACGCTTCATATCAATTTTTTTCGCCTATGAACCTTGGGATTTTGATAATCTTAAAAGCATTCTTTCCTGTCATAAACGCCACATCAACGTAAGCTGCGTTTCAAAAAAAAATGGAAAGCTCTTATACTGCCGTGCGCCATACGCAAGTCCAAATCATGTTATCTAGATATTCCATAGCTTATTTTTTTGTTGAATTTTCCTGGACAATTTGCGCTAAGCAGTATTTTGCACGCGGGTTCAAGATATTTGTTTTCGGGTGACACGTACCGCAGTTTTTTTGCACTGGATAATGCCTAGTATACCGTCAATCAAAGTGAACAAAAAAAATTGACAGTGAGCACCAAAGTCTAGAGCTATACTTGAAGCTTGCTTTGGAAGTCAAAGCCAGTTTCGGAGAAGTCAGTTATGTAACATTTGTTAAAGGAAGGCCTTGAGAGCGAAGGGCAGCGTCATGAGAATAAACGCTCGAATTAACGGGTAACGAACCCACTGAGCCAACGCTCACGTTACGAAATACGCGTTTGGCAGGCTATATTTTGCTTGAATTCGAATACGTTGGACAGAAAAAATAGTACTGCGCTGCGCACACCTCTTCAGTCAAGTGCCACTCACGGATGCTTTTGAGCTCAGACGTGCCCACTCACGATGTAACAATGGCATCTTCGGGAAAGCCCATCAAATCCCCTTTTTTTCTGGGTGACTTGTTCTGTTATTAGGTATCAGTCTTGGCGAGCGCTCATCATACGTTATCTTTGTCTTTAGTTTACTTCCGAAACATTGCAAGCACGATTGACGAGCGCAGCCTACGCATGCGTTTACGTTAGCCCGATTTCAATTCATTTCAAATTCCTCAGCTTACCTTTTTTCACGGAACAAAACACTGCCTATCTAGGGTTACTGCCTACAGGCATGTCAGTGACGCATCGCGACGTTACAGACTGCGCTCACTAGGGGGAGATGAAAAGCTGCAGCCGGCACTTGTTAGCCACAGAAACTACGTAAAGGCTGAAAAGAGATCGTTTGAAAAAACCGCTATACAGGCCTCTATGTGGTGAGGAGGTTTCGGGAATTGCATGTCGCTGGTGGGGTCCTTCATGCGAATTTTGTGACGTAGTTCGTTTTGAGGTTGACTCATACGTAAACTAGCCTGATAGTCGTGCGTGCTGCAAACAAATGACATTGGTGTTTTTTTATTTCTTTGTGTGGGTGTGCGTGTGTGCGAGAACCCTGTGTTCATTTGATGATGATGATGATGATGATATTGGCACCTACCCAGTCTGGGGGATGGGCCATGAGTGGGGCGGATCATGCATATTGAATTTATGATTCATATTTATCAAGAGCTGAAATAATTTTGTGATGATTGTTTTTAAACTGTAGCGTTAATTATGGATCATTGTAATTTCAAGTTGTTGTGTCCCGTTTAACTGTATGCGGTGAAAAGGATGGCTGAAGGGTGGGGTTGATAGCCTGAATAAGATCGCATTCTGTCCTCTAGAATGACTGAATTAAAAGAAATGGAGCGAAACAGAGAAAGAAAGAAAGAAAAAAAGAGAAGGAAAAACAGAAAAGAAAGAAGAAAGAAAGAAAGAAAGAAAGAAAGAAAGAAAGAAAGAAAGAAAGAAAGAGAGAAGAAAGAGAAATGAGATGAACAAACAATCCGTAAACCAGCCAGCCACTCGAAAAAAAAATTCGGTGAAGCATCAATTCCTACGAATCAGACTTTCCCACTCTTTGCGCGTCATTGCTCGGCGCGTCTCCTTTGCACGGGTGAGCTTAATGCACCCAGTTATCCTCATACGTTGGCGTCACACACACAAAAGCACTCGGTACTTTTGTGCGCCGCAATCACGCCCTCCTAGTTAGCTCGGATGCCACGGAACGAAGAAAAACAAACAAACGAACGGACGGACACGATATGTCCCAGCCAGTAAACAATCCGCAAGCTTGAACAGCAATCGCGTTGCTTTCTCTTCGTTTTTCCCTACGCGTGTACGTTGGAGCCGTATATCCCTACATTTTCCTCTGCGCCTAATTGATCTCCACTTGTTGGCCTAACCCCTGCGCTTAATGCCGGGCAGCTAGAAGGCATGCACTTCGGCGTGTGTTTCACCATCCCTCTATCTCTACTCCACCCTTTTCCCTTTTCATGGGTTGTTGGTCGGCACCAAGGAGGTCGGCACACACAGTCCCTGTAGCACGGGATGCCATGCCGACGGGGCCATGCCGGTTTCAATTACACGGCGAGGCCTGGCGCTGCAGGCTTAAGGGCGTACATGAGGGCTCGGTCTTTCCGAGAGAAAAACACTCGCGTGATCCTCGAGAGAGCGAGGAAAGTCGCAGAACTTGTTGAGGAAAAGGATTAGAGAAGAACGACCCGCGTGGTCGCTGGAACTTCGCGTTTCGCTGCTGGGTTTGTGTCGCAGACGCGATTAATCGGCATTTTGCTCTTTTCTTTCTTTAAAGAATGCTCGTTGTGCAATTTCGGTGGCAGTGGCGGTGTTGCGATAAAAAACCCGGCTCCGTTGTGTGCATCGCAATGTGGGCCTCGATCACATATGCGCATGTGTACGCGCCGTTTTTCAATTATTGATGCTCTGTCCATCATTGGCTTTTCAGCGATCAGCAGTTGCCGATACGACAATAAAATCTTTTACCGAAGTCACTTGTCATTTCACGAAGCCACGTCGCACTGCTGCATTGCTTGGTTGTTGTGCATGCTTGTTACAAATGAAGCACTAGCACTTAAGCTTCGGCACAAAGTTTCGATTCCCGGAATGAACGAATGAAACAAGTAATTCAGAAGAATTTGATGATGTGACAGAAAGAAAAAAATGAGAAAAGATCAATAACAGTTCAAGCACGAAAACGCTAGGCTTCGCTTGTTACCACTCTCAGAAGAGAAAAAAGCTTTTTTTTTCTTTTTTACAGCGAAAACCATTATGAGATCTCAAGGTTCGCGTGCGCCATAGTTGTCTGCTGCCGCTGCCGGCGTCCGTCATCTTAACCATTATCGCGCCAAATAAAAGAAAATAAGTAATCAAGGAAAAACCCCAAGAACACCCTGGAATTTGAACCCCGGTCCCCCGCATGGCATCCCAGTGTTCTACCAATGAAACACGCTTGAACTTGAAATTTCTCTACAAACTGACGCTAGGCGGGCTTGATGCCGGGAAAGGAATTGCGTCAGTACGACCAATGAAGCGTTTTCGAATCGCGTAGGAAAAAATCAGGCGTCAAACTATGAATTGCGTAACAAGTCGGTCGTTGAATGCTCCAACCCATTACTGAAAATTAAGAGACAGTAGAATCGGGCGTGTTGGTATAACACGATAAAGAGTGCTTAACAGCGCAAACGACCGAAGGGGATAGAAGAGACGAGACAGAGCACTGAACTGCCAACAATATACAGTTTGCAGTTCAACGCTCTGTCTCGTCTCTTCTATCCCCTCCTGTCGTTTGTGCTGTTTAGTACTCTTTACCATTACTCAAGTTCCAAGCGAAATTCTTTATCGTCGTCAGCCACAGCATCACAAGACTGCACGAAATTTCTTAGCGGGTACCATGCTTCTCCGTAGAATGACGGAGGATGGCATGGAGGATTCCTTCTTACTACACGCAAATTATGATGATTTATGTCGTAGTGGGTACTCTGCAAGTGTGCTCGTAGAATTTGAAAAAAAGAGTCCTTTTTAAAGCCGTGGGTTATCTGAACAGGAGAGAGAGAGAGAGAGAGAGAGAGAAAGAGAGGGAAAGCAAGGGCGGGAGATAAACTAGATATTGGCATTCTATCAAAATAAAGGTATTTCGTTAAAACTACCTGGTTCTTGGCCGATGCCGCCGCGTCCTTGTGTGCCACAGTTTCCCGGCTATTCTTTCTCATCCGAAAACGTCGTTCCGTTTTGAAATGTCATTTTACGCGATGCATTTACTTACTAAAGAACGTTAGAGGCGCACTTTTAGCGCATCTGTATACTATACACTTTTTTTTTATAAGAGCAAACAGCCAGTCGAAGTTATCAGTTGCGAGAAGTTGCCAATAGCACACAGCAGTGGGAGTGTTCCAGCAAACAGCTATGTCAACCATACACTTCGTCAATATATTGATCAAGTCTTTATATTTTCTTCACATGAGTTTGCATGATCATTTGTAAGCCTCACTGCTCATTCCTATTGTTTTTTTATGTTTACTAAATGGTTTACGCACTACGTGGCCAGCATAGGTCCATTTTCCTGCTTGATCTTAATTAGGAAGCCTGCAACCTGTGTTTGTTCACTGAACCACATCGCCGTACCCACGATTTCTTAATGTTACTCCAGTAACTCCTCGTTTCATTGCACACGGCGTGGTTCTCAGTCTTTTTGTCTAGTAGCTTTATTATCCTCCACAATTCACTCCCATGAGCTAAAACTGGCTGTTAGCAGTGATTGTAAACATTTTGATTGACATACGTTGGCAGATTACCTGACATCATCTAGGAGCGCTTGCCGAACGCGCTGCAACCAGTTGAAAATGTTAATCCCAACCAAGTAACGCTCCGACCAAAACCATGAGATTGTTGAGCGCCGCCTGCGATGTACAGTTACGCCCAATATAAGTTGCTCCATGAGGCCCGTATAGTCAAAGTTGCTCCAACACTGCACGGTAGCTTCGATATACAAAACTACCAGTGACATAAATTTATGGTCTTGGTAAATACATCGCCAAAACCAATTTCACGCTTGCCGGTGCAACAGTGTACGCTTGGGGCCCCATCGACTGTGGGCTCCACGTTGAAACTCATTCAGCGTTAGAACAGCCTGTTGTAATCAAGAGAGCGTGAAATCGGCCAGACTAATCGCTGGGATGGTTATACTATCAGGAACTAATCCAATTGTAAGGTCACCAACACATTCCATGTGGCCTCGACATCCTCCTAATGCCGCGTAATATTCGATGCTACCTAACATATCCACGACACTAACCCATCCTCAGTGACATTCCTATGCTATAAACCCCCGAAAGCTTTGGTTGAAAGGCTGTGAAACTCGAGAGCGTCTTTTTCGGGGAGCGAAGAGGCTGAGTGACGCGAATACGGGTTAAGCAGAACGTCCCCTCGCATTTCCAGACAGTCCAATAAAGCTCAATGACAAACGAACTAAGTTAGAGCGCAACGGCGACAGCGTGGGTCTGCCTCGTTCGCCAGGAAAAAGTTCGCGTTTGCACAACCCCGATTCGAACGCGCTGCTCGCCCTGGAAGCCTTCCCAGCTGCCGGTTCTGGATTACGGTTAATCCCCGAGGGAACGAATTCCTTTGCCGCGCGTTTCGTGTTGACACAGTGGCGTATCGTGCTTACCCGGCAAGAGTTGCATCGAGTGCATGCACTTCTACCGCGCGAAATGAGTACAAGCATCAAGCGCCGGAAACTTTGTAGTAGAAGTTAGCAGTTAACAGTAGAAGATAAGTAATAAAGGACAAGGGTTAACCGGTATGTGTGTATGTGTCAATTAACGTAGCCAATTCGGATAGCTGCGTCGCTTACTTTGTTTTTAGTGTGCTCTTCATGCGCTGGTGGTCTTGAGTATGTGTGAACCGTCTGTGCGGCAAAATCTATCCAGGTTTTAGTTTTTTTTTACATGTGTATATGCGTATGCATGCATTCTTTGTGACATTTTTCATTATATCACACATCCTGTTCACAGACGCACTTTCATATATTAAATTGTAATCCAGAAACTATGCTGTGATACGTCGATGCTCGCTTCGTACGTTGCTAATGTTGCACGTGTGCATCACATACGAATGTTGATCATCCGGCTGAACCATCAGTCCATACTGTATTATTGTTACGGGCCTGAAATTACGGTGGTGAACATTTCCTCCTTAAGGGGCCCCTGATACACTTTTTCAGCGTTGTCAGACAAAAATCGATAGTCGACAGTGTCATAGCCAAGGGTGGCACACGAGATCCGTGAGGCTTTGAAAGGTCGCTGTTCGAGCTTTCGCTGTGACAGTGGTGCGCGTTCTGCGCTGGCCTGACGTTTTTTTTACCTTAATTTTTGAAAGTACCGTGTAACTTAACCGAGCCACCAGTGCCTCAAAACCTTCTTCCCCGCCTCTCAGGTCACCAGTCGAGAAAGCTCACGACCATCCGCGCATGTTATCAGCGTGACATGACATTCTTGATGAGATAGTGGCACGAATGCGAGTTATTGCGCCGGCACCTGCATGGTGGCCGTTTGGAAGAAGATGGTAGGACGCTTTGGAAAAAAATACGAAGGAGAGTGTCGCTACTTATTCGATATTAAGGGACTTCACGGGGAACACCACCGCGGCGGCTTCTCACGGCTACCAGAGAAGTTTGATGGCACGCACTTGCTGCCAAGGGCCGAGCGACGATTCCGTGACTAAAATACGTAACTCTATACGTAACGGCACGCGCGAATACGTAAACGGCACGTGTGATAAGATTACCTAGTAGTGATATCTCCTGGCAAAGCTTGCCGTATACGCGTTTTCACCGCCTTAGGAAAGCTTTCAACAAAGGCGAAGCCCCGCCGCGGTGGTCTAGTGGCTAAGGTACTCGGCTGCTGACCCGCAGGTCGCGGGTTCAAATCCCGGCTGCGGCGGCTGCATTTCCGATGGAGGCGGAAATGTTGTAGGCCCGTATACTCAGATTTGGGTGCACGTTAAAGAACAGCCACGTGGTCTAAATTTCCGGAGCCCTCCACTACGGCGTCTCTCATAATCATATGGTGGTTTTGGGACGTTAAACCCCACATATCAATCAATCAACAAAGGCGAAGCGGCACGCACCGAGCACAGCCACTTGCGATATCATTGCTTGGATATTTTGTGGCGAGTGCTAAATCGACACAGTGACTTTTCTGGCGTTCCCAGTGTGCGCGCAGTTAAAGGTAGCGAAAGCGCAGGCTGGCAGATGTACGAAAGGGTGCGCGTGCGCAATCTGCACTCTCGAGCTTCTCTGGTAGCCACGAGATGGCGCCGCGGCGCTGTTCACGATGTGCTGCCGCGGTCTCTTAAATTTTGATCACCACTGCACTACCACACTGTCAGAGAAAAGTTACGCCATATTTCACTAGCAGGGGCTCATTGCCTAGTGTCCGGATCTATCATTACGTGTAAGAGCATTCTTGAAATTATTGTACCTAAAGTGTCCATTTTTTTTCGCCATCTTCGTCTTTTTGTTCTATTCTTCAATACCATTTCATTGTGATCATTTGACATAGAACCAGTCAACTTGGAAAAATTGTGCAAGGGAAGCTGGTGTAGAGTTTTAAGAAGTTTATTTTCTTGCTTAAGGTGGTTTGTGCCATGGTTGCGTAACAATTAAAGAAGTACTGAGAGTACGCATCAAATTTAACTCAGCTGTGTCGTTTGTATACTCGTAGCGGGCTGTAGCGACTATAACTAGGTCTTCAGGACATCTTCACCGAACTTGATTTCGGTTGGGTGACTACTTTCCTTTCAGTACTTGGGCCATCGCACTTCCCTTACTTTGCACCCATATAAACTTCTCGCGATGATCTAATTGCTACACATGTTTCTTCTAGGCAGCCCATCGTGAAATTAAAACTTGTACAATCACAGTAAGGTGGGCGAGTTTGTTTGGGTGAGTAATGAGATGAAAAGGGGCAGCGCTGGTATGAATACAAAAGACGAGACGACGACACATACTGTCGTCATCTCATTTTTTTATTCGGCCAATTGTTACCCATTTTCATAAGATTTGTAATGTTTGCGCGCCACAATCGTTAGTTGTACGTAAAGTTGGCTTCTTCCACTACACAAGAGCCTGAGAAGGTGCACCCTTTACAGGACTGTTTGGTTTAAAACGATGATCGAAAGCGTCGCTTTAAAGGGCCCCAATACAGGCGATGAAAATAATTATAAAAACTATTACTATTCTTATTAAAAGTAGCCTTTTATAGAGAGTACTAGCTAAGTGGCTCAGTCAGACAGCGGGCCCAGCGGAAGAGTGCAGGGGCCAGCGGAGCACAAGAAAAATGCAAGAGGAATAGCTGAGCGATGACCCGCATCTTTAAGCGGAGCGCATTGCTGCGCCATCTGTTGAGCAAGTTTGAAGTTGTCAATCGAGCAGTGGCCTTTCTTGGAAAACGCTCGCACGCTCGTCCACTGTGCACGCTTTGCTGACGAGTCTAAATGAGGGGGTGAGTGGCTCGCTCCGTAATGACGCTATGCCAGCGGACCGCGAATTCGCAGTTGGCGTCTCCATTCATTCGCTGCGTCCGCTAGCCTGCAGGGCCGCTCTGCTATCACTTGATAGTAGGAAGCTTTAGAATAGTGCACTGCGAGCCCTTGCATGCATTCGCTGCCACTGCGCATGCGTCGTAACGCGAGTCGGCGTTCGCGGACCGCAGGCAGAAAATCCGAAATCGCGTGCGGCGATCGCGGCCCGCATGTTGCCCGCAAGCGCTGATTTCAAGGCTACGGTGTTACTGCAATCGTGCGTTGCGGTGCAGCAGGGCAAACGATATTTTAGCTCACATGGCGCCCACTACGCTCGCATCGCCCGCAGCGCTTGCAAACGGTATTCTAAAACTCGCTATTCTCGCCCGGCGTTTCCCGTTCTTGCGGCACAATTCGCAACTTCAGCAGTTTGTTCAGTGACATCAGGATGAAATAAGCCCTCGATTGTTCGATATGCGAGAGACGTCTGCTGGGAATCGTTTCGAGCTCTGCTTTATCAGACAGTCGCATGCTCGTTCTACCTTGTACTAGAACGCCTTCAAGGCGCCACTGCAACGTCGCCACAGTCCACCGTGAGGAAGGAACCAAGTCGCTTCAGGAACGTGGGGCTCTCACGTATTTTCACGTACTTTATTTCAGTTGGAGTTAAACTCACCCAAGCAACCACGTTAGTTAAAATAGCTTTCCAAGTCTACCTTGTACTGCATGACTATCGTGAACAATATACTGATTTCACTGCGTTCTTTGCGTTTGCGACTGCACAAGCAGATATAACAGCGTGTAGGTAGAACATCCAAACTGGCTGAACGCACAGTGCTGACATTACAAATGTTTAATCTTGTAAAAGTGGCAAGGAGAAGACAGCGCTTGAAGGAGGGGTACTGGAGGCAAGAAGGAAACAGCTTTCTCGTCCTTCTCATTATTATTGTGTTTAACGAAAAAAAGCGAGCCTTTAAATTCACACTTTTCGACCAGACGAAGCGGCAAACACGTACACAATGCACCTTGTGTAGCACCTTTCGTACGTCTTTTTTTCTTCGTCTGGTCTTTTTTTCGCTGGCACTATTTCACTGCGAATATGAAACAACTAGCGAAAATGTTTGTCTCGATGAAGTTAAGTTAAAGTTAGGCCAAAGTTGAGCCGAAGAACACTTCATGAGACCTGGAGTGAGCTGATACGTGGAAGGTTAGCTCAATAAACTTGTTTCCGACACAATTAAGATTTTGTTAAATATAATAAAAACCTACGCTTCTGAATGTAGCCTGATTACACGAAAATATATTGGTACCATACGCAACAATCGGACTAAACAAGTAGTGCGCATTTCGTTCCTATTGTTACTTTTGCGAGATTAAACACTGAGGATCTAGTGCCAGTGGCAGACAGCTAAGCTAGGATTGAGGATTACCTCCAGTATTTTTATTTTATTGGCGCATCCGTATAAGTGCCATTTAGATACTCAAAAGCTCACTTACGATAGCTGAGCGTCCTACAATAGAGTTCGGTCCGTTGAGTGACACGAGCCGATCCTTGATGGTGAAGAAAACTTCGCCCCGGGAATCGGCCTCGACATTGCCCAAGTCTCCAACGTGGCGCACGACGTCCACCCGAGCCCCATGCCAGCTTCCCCTGCCAACGTCGAAATGGGGGCCCGTGCTCAAGCAGCCTGCGATGTAACATTGGGCAGAACATGACGTCTCCTTCAGATGAAAGAAATCCGAAAACCGGCAAGAAGCGGAAGATGGAAGTAGGCAATTGGGCCAAAGGTAACTTGCGATAAAACAAATCCGTAAACAGGGTAGGTGTCCTCAAGGCTATGACAGATTCGACAACTGCACTTGTCTTCCTCAAGGCAGGAACAGATTCGACAAGTGGAGCTGTCTTCCGCGCGGGTAGAACAGAACATTTGTATTCTAAGCTTGAGTAAGACAAGTCAACTTTTCGAAACATTGACTCGAGTGCATAAACTCTTTAGTAAAGTGTGATGTTGTGTGAGTTGGTGCATAGCTTAGCAAAATATTTGTAGCGGAACTGATACAATCAAGCGAAAAAGAAGGACACAGGATAGGGCGCCATAAACCATGTTTACGGACTTTATTCATCAGACGAAGAAAAATCTTATAAAAGCGAACCAACAGGAAGCATCAGCTTCCGTAGAAGGCTTTCCAGGCCAACACAATTATCGGACAAGACACACCTTTCCTCATAGGTAGAAGTTCAGGGGAAGCTGGAAGATTGAAGCGACGAAACATTGGCGGACATGGGCTCTCGCGGGAGATCACGTTTCAACAAGGATCGAAGCAGTTGCAGCTAGGACGAAGACTAGTCAGCTTGTTGAAACGTCAGCTCAAGCACACACACACCGTTTACGATTTTTTTTATGTTTCCTCAGTGGTGTTCTTAAATCAAATTATGATCAAATTAAACTATATTCATCCCTAGGAAGTAGAAGCTCGCATTCGTCTTTCTTACACGCGTCTCAATTTGCCATTGTCTTTCACACAAACACGTTAGAGCAGTGATAACTCCTCTGCAAGCCAATTGACTGGATGTTGTAGCACTGCGCCAGCTTGACGGGACTGCGTATCCTCACCTCCCTTTACTTACCGTCGTCATTCACTACTATTTCTACCCTCCTACTCTTCGCCGATGTATCGCAGCAGGCTGAAGCATACTGTTTGTCTGGCCAACCTGTCTTTTTGTAAAGAATCGCCCTTCTTTTTTCTCTCTCTTTTTATCCTCACAATGAAATGCAGAGCAGATCAAACACTGAGAAAACTTCGGGGGCATTCGTGGTCCGAATAATTGAAGTACGCAGTGTGTCACGCAGTTTATTCACGTACAGACCTACTGGAAGGCCGAGGAACGCCAGAAGAGCGAGGAACGCCAACAGGCCGAAAACACAAAACAAACGCAAGCTCGGGTCGCGCGTGCACCAACGCTGTGGCTTGCCGTTTCATGCTGCTTCGTCGTCGTTCGCATAGTTCCCTACATTGGCCCCCGGTGAATAGCGTAGCCAACCTGGCGTCTTAAGGCGTAGTCACTATAGCGGGGTCGTAATACGGCTTCAGGCGACTCACATGCACAATTTCTCGGCCACGACGGCGTAAGTCATGAGACTGTGTCAATGGCTCAATCTCATAATTGACGGGTGACGTACGGGCGAGAATGCGGTAGGGCCCGTGGTATCGTGCCAGTAATTTCGACGAAAGGCCAGGAGTGCTCGGTGGAACCCAGAGCCAAACGAGAGCACCAGTCGTGAAAGTAGAGAGATGTCGGCCGGTGTCAAGCCGTAGCTTCTGGTGGCCTTGGTCCTCGGTTGTCAGAGAACGGGCCAATCGTCTGCAATCTTCTGCGTACCTGGCAACATCAGAAATTGCAGTGTACTCAGAGGAGTCGGGTGTGTATGGGAGGATAGTGTCCAGCGTGCACAATGGTTCGCGTCCGTACAACAGAAAGAAAGGAGAGAATCCTGTTGTCGCGTGCGTAGCGGTGTTATACGCATACGTGACGAATGGAAGGACAGTGTCCCAATTAGTCTGGTCTGAAGCTGTGTACATCGTCAACATATCACCGAGAGTGCGATTAAATCGTTCTGTGAGGCCATTCGTCTGCGGGTGATATGCTGTCGTCAGGCGATGAACCATGTTGCACTGAGCGAGCAACGCTTGAATGGCGTCAGACAAGAAAACACGCCCCCGGTCGCTCAAAAGTTCGCGGGGAGCACCATGGCGAAGAACAAAGTTGCGCAAGATGAAAAACGCAACTTCCCTCGCGGTTGCTGCGGGTAGTGCTGCTGTCTCCGCGTAACGCGTGAGGTGGTCCACGCCGACAATTATCCACCTATTTCCAGAAGACGACGTGGGAAGTGGTCCGTATAAGTCGATACCGACGCGGTCAAACGGACGCGCTGGACAAGGCAGAGGCTGAAGTGTACCGGCAGGGCGTTGAGGTGGGACTTTACGTCGCTGGCATGCAGTACAAGCACGTACGTACTTGCGGACAAATGTGTACATGCCGCGCCAGTAGTACCGCTGACGTAGACGGTTGTACGTTTTGAGAGCGCCAGCGTGAGCGCTTTGCGGGTCGTTGTGGAAAGCAGTACATATTTCCGAGCGCATGTGGCTGGGTATCACTAACAGCCACTTCCTACCTTCAGACGTGTAATTCCGCCGATAGAGTAGGTCGTCGCGAATAGCGAAATGTGTGGCTTGACGGCGGATAGTTCTTGACACTAAATTAGCTAACGGATCAGTCAAAAAGGCGAGGAGTTGGGAAATCCACACATCTTTGCGTTGTTCCGATGCCATGTCTGTGAAGTCGATTGGTGTTATGACAGCTGAAGAAGGTGACGAGGAGGCTGGGTCAGCCGGTAGCGGCGAGCGGGATAGCGCATCAGCGTCGGAGTGCTTGCGGCCGGATCGGTATACAACACGAATGTCGTATTCCTGTAGGCGAAACGCCCAACGACCAAGGCGCCCCGACGGGTCTTTGAGCGATGATAGCCAGCATAGAGCGTGGTGGTCCGTAACGACTTCGAAAGGGCGGCCATAAAGGTATGGGCGGAACTTCGTCAAAGCCCAGACAATTGCGAGGCACTCTTTCTCCGTGACGGAATAATTACACTCGGCTTTCTTGAGGGTTCGACTCGCGTAAGCGACCACGTATTCTTGGTGCCCTGGTTTTCGTTGAGCCAATACAGCACCAAGACCGACACCACTGGCGTCGGTTTGGACCTCCGTAGGCGCATCAGGGTCAAAATGTCGTAGAATTGGAGGTGATAATAATAACCGCCGAAGCGCGGTGAAGGATTCGTCGCACTCTTTTGACCAAGCAGAAATGCCTTTGGAAGTTGTCAACAGGTTGGTAAGAGGCGCGATGATGGAAGAGAAGTTGCGCACAAATCGACGAAAGTATGAACACAGGCCGATAAAACTTCGAAGCGTCTTGATGGAATTGGGCTTCGGATAGTCGGCCACGGCGCGGAGTTTCGCCGGATCCGCGAGAACACCCTCTTTGCAGACGACGTGACCCAGTATGGTGAGCTGACGTGCGGCAAAATGGCACTTCTTGATGTTAAGTTGAAGGCCAGCTGAGGTGAGACACGTGAGAATAGCACGAAGACGAACAAGGTGAGTGGAAAAGTCGCGAGAAAAAACGACGATATCGTCTAGGTAGCAAAGGCACGTGTTCCACTTGTAGCCGCGAAGGATGGTGTCCATCATCCGTTCGAAGGTAGCTGGGGCGTTGCAGAGTCCAAACGGCATGACGTTAAACTCATACAGCCCATCAGGTGTTACAAATGCAGTCTTCGATCGGTCAGGATCAGCCATTGGAACTTGCCAATATCCTGAGCGTAAATCTAAGGAGGAGAAATATTCTGCCCCTTGCAAGCAATCGAGAGCGTCGTCGATGCGTGGCAACGGGTACACATCCTTCCGAGTTATCTTATTGAGCCGGCGGTAGTCGACACAAAATCGGATAGACCCATCCTTTTTGCGCACAAGTACAACAGGGGACGACCAAGGGCTCTGCGATGGCTGGATGACACCACGCTTGAGCATATCGTCGACTTGTTCGTTGATAATACGGCGCTCTTCCGCTGAAACTCGATATGGTCGTTGGCGTAAGGGAGCATGAGTACCGGTGTCAATGTGGTGCGTGATGTTCGCTGTGCGACCCAAAGATGGTTGAGCGCAATCGAAGACAGAACGGAACTCTCGCAGAAGGGACAAGAGTTCGCTTCTTTGTGTCGGCGATAGCTCAGCGGCAACAGAGGGCTGGAATGAGTCTGGCGCGGGCACTGTGGCCACAGGTGGCGTCATAGCATTGAGCTGGAGGTGAGGTGCGTGTTCGGCGAACTCTAGAGGGCGCAAGAGGTCAACGTCTTGTATGTTACCCAAACATTCTCCGCGAAGTAAGGTAACTGGCGACGATAGCGAGTTCGCGACGAGCATGGCGGTAGCACCGGATTCCACGGTGAGTACGGCAAAGGGCAGGTGTAGGCTACGGCGGCGGGTAAATACGTCAGACGGAGTGAACAAAACAGTTCCGGCAGGAGCGGCCGTACAGGTCAGGGCTACAAGGGCGGATGTTCTCGGTGCTATTTCCGTGTCTGCAACAACGACAAGTTTGTAAGGTTCAGGAAGAGAATCCACAAAACAAGAGGTTGGCAGCGGTGTAAGGGCAACTTCTGCACGTGAGCAATCTATGATGGCCCGATGACGCGAAAGAAAGTCCCATCCAAGAATGACTTCGTGGGAGCAGGATGCCAGCACAAACAATTCAATGGCATAAAGTTCACCTTGGATAATGACACGTGCAGTGCACACAGCTGTAGGTTCTATGCACTGCGAGTTGGCCGTGTGGAGCATCAGGCCCGGAAGAGGCGTCGTCACCTTTTTCAACTTGCGGCATAAGGGCTCACATATTATGGAAACGGCGGCCCCTGTGTCGATAAGCGCTTGTGCGGCGGTCCCCTCAACATTGACGTCAATAACGTTTTGCGGCGAGAAAGATGGAGGCCTTAAGCAGTTCGAATTGTATGCAGCTGTTGCCTCCGGAGCTGCAGCGATCAGTTTCCCTCTTCCGTAGCAGGTCGGCGACGCATAGGTGACAGGGAGCGTCGTCGTGGCGATGGTGACCGATGGTTTGCGTAGGGTCGAGGACCGTCAGTGGTGTACCTTGATGGCGTCCTAGACGACGACGCCATTGGCCGGCCCACGGCGTCGACTGGAGGGGGATCTCGGCGACAGTGGCGGGCGACGTGTCCAGCGATACCACAGGCGAAACAGATGGGCCTATTATCTGGCGTCCTCCAAGCGTCTGAGCGACGGTAAAATGGAGCTGGAGATCTCGCGTAGGGATACGGCGCCGCAATTGGGGTTGTAGGCACGACATAGGGTGGCGTGGCAGGTTGAGCATACGGCATACGCTGTTGCGTAGGCCGAGCAGCGACGGCGGCGTACGTGAGAGGCGTTGTGACTGGTGGTTGCTGATGCACCGGCGGAAGGGCTTCAGCGACTTGGGTCCGAATGACGTGTTGGAGGTCCGGTGCCAAAGCTTGCGTGGGCTCATGTGTCAGTGGCAGCAGTGACAGCTGGCGCGCTACCTCTTCGCGGACGAAGTCCTTGATTGTCGAAAGCAGCGGCTGCTGGTCGGTAGGATGGGCAGCTAGGTGCAAGCTTGCGAGCGTGTCTGGCGTCGTGATGGCTTGACGAGCAATTGCGCGCTGCCTACGCAATTCATCGAAGCTTTGACAGAGGGAAACGAGGACAGCAATGGTGGGGAGATTTCTCGCGAGCAACATCTGAAAGGCGCCGTCGTCAATGCCTTTCATTATGTGCCTGATTTTTTCTTCCTCAGGCATGGTAGAGTTGATGCGGTTGCATAGATGCAACACATCTTCAATGTAGCCCGTGTAGGTCTCGCCTGGTTGCTGCGCACGGTGACGTAAACGGTGCTCGGCTTGAAGCTTGCGTGCCGCAGGTCGTCCAAAGACATCCGTAATAGCCGTCTTGAATGCAGACCACGTAGTAATGTCAGCTGCGTGGTTATTAAACCACAGTTGCGCGGTGTCCGCAAGGTAGAATGTGACGTAGCCAAGCTTACTTGGGTCGTCCCATTTGTTACTTGCGCCGACTTTGTCGTACCTCGCCAACCAATCTTCGACGTCCGACTCAGTGGAGCCCGTGAAGATTGGAGGGTCTCGTTGAGGATACACGGCACCGCAAGTGACATGGACGGTCGAAGGTCCCACCTGGAGAGGCGTCTCGGTGGCCATGTTCGTGTCACGTAGAGGGGGAAGCTTACGGGAGCGAAGTTCCAGGTTTGTACGGGAGTCCACACACCTCCACCAGATGTCACGCAGTTTATTCACGTACAGACCTACTGGAAGGCCGAGGAACGCCAGAAGAGCGAGGAACGCCAACAGGCCGAAAACACAAAACAAACGCAAGCTCGGGTCGCGCGTGCACCAACGCTGTGGCTTGCCGTTTCATGCTGCTTCGTCGTCGTTCGCATAGTTCCCTACAAGTGGAACACTCTGCAACGACGTGCATGAGAGCATCGACAGCGACCCCATAAGGGGCGCCAGACCTTTGTAGGCGGAGTACAAGCTTCTAAGGCAACCCGCACGGCAATGAGATTCCACCATGACCAACTACGCGAACACGCTTTTGCGCGATAGAGGGAGCTACGTGTAACCATCCGGTGAAAAAAAAAAAAACTTCACATAGAGCGAAATGATCGATCTGAGGTCAGCATATCCGTAGCTTCGCCTATCCTTCATAAGTGCATGACACATGGCGATACGAGAAATGTGAGCTTCGTACTCGTGTTTACGTTGTATGTTCAGCCTAGAGATCGGACTATAGGGTCCGGGGCAAGAACCTGTCATGCTGTCTGTACGGGGGGAAGTGCATGTCTCCCCAATTGGTACGGGAGCAGGCAGCTTGTATCGGCGCACTCTTACGAGTTCTTAGTATTAATTCTAGGATATATAGCCATATAATGCGTACAAATAGGCTACAGATGCTTATGATTCTGTCTGTCGTTACGTTCCAGGGTTTTACATTCTAAAGCGAAAAGTGTGACTACAAAGTTTTCTGTAGTGGAAGGCCTATTTCAACGACCTGGGTTTTACAACGTGGATATACAGGAGTTCTTGAGCCAGGAGTGTTCTTGAACCCATAAAGAAACGTGGCCACCGCGAGCCCTTGGCAACACGAGGTGAAAAATAAAAGCTGTCGGGAGAATATTGCCGAGAGAGCAGCTTGTTCTTCGTCGTTACCTATTGCGAAAGACGCTTGGTTCCCACATCGGTTGCATAGTCAGTCGCCTGTAACGCGTGCACTGGAGATTGAGAGACGCTAATTGGAAGCGTCGAAGCTTTGTTCAGCACTATTTTCGACATATGCGAAACTCTGTACTTTATAGTGTGCAACGTGTATCCTTCATAAGTTAGATGATGAATTAGTACCAATTTTTATGTTAAATAGTCAAGCAAGTTATACAATTGTCATTCTCAATAATCTCGATTTAAATTAATAATTTAGCAATTCGCTGAAGTACGCCGGTTCTGACGAAGTAAACTAGAAAAAAATGGCACAACAATGAAATTTTGGACCTAAAACGTTTATCATCATCATCATAATATTCATCGTCATCATCATCGTCGGGACTGCAGCTACTGCAGAGCAAAGATTCTTTTCATGTTCTAACTGTCAATCAACGTGGTCCTGTGCTTGCTGCGAGCACGTATACCACAATGTAGCTCATCTGCCCTCCTGACTGTCTTCCCTCGCGCCTTAACCTTCTATTGGAAACGAGTCTGCTGGTCTTAATTAGCAGCGGTTATATTGCTTCATTTTGAATCATTTCTAGTAGCTTGTATAAGCAATCTCTCATCTAGTAGCTCATTTCTAGTAACCTTCTAGTAGTTCGTCACAGAATATTTTTCTTTTGTTTTTGTGGCTGGCTGAGTCATTGTAGGAATAGTCGTAGAATCTGCAGAACGTCGTAGAAATGTTCTGACAGATCATCTACGCCTATAATCTTCCTTGAAGTTCACCGGACAAACTTCTAGCGCGTTGGCCACGGTTGCCTGTAATTATCGGCTGTGATTGCAACGACGTCGCGTAGACGACGCCGACAACACTGCTCCTGAAACACCGGGCGCGTCATTTGTCTGACTCAAGGCTCTCGTTTTCTCCGCCTACTGGCGTTGCAGTGATTTCCTCATCAATCATTTGCCCTCTGCAAACTGTCGGCGGATGAAAATGTCTGGACCACGCTGAGAAAAACGTGACCATGTCATCCGATTATTTTCTCTTTCGCTCTCTTTTGTGCTGTATACGTCTGGTCGCAAAGCCGGTCGGCCTTGCTTGATTAGTGGTTGCCTCTGCCCCATCCCCCTTACCAATCTCCATCCCTATATTCTTCCCCATCAATCGCGCATCCACTCAAAAGTTGGCGCCTGCATAATTGTTTTCAGTTCTGCACGTGGAGCTCACTATTCAATAAAAAGATGGCCTTTGCCACGCAGGTATCACCTATAAACACGTCCCGCAGAGAAGAGGGTGGTTTCCGGCAAGCTTACGCTTTTCGAACTTCCCCAAGCGTAGGATAGCAAACAGGACGCGCGTCTAGTTGAGCTTCTCGTCTTTCCTTCTTCCTTCCTTCCTACGTTCTTTTTAACGTAATCCACAGTAGATGCACAAAGCAAGTTAAATATACCTTTTTAAATACGTGTAAGTTAGCTCACACAACCTGTTTTCGACACAATTACGATTCTGTTAAATATATAAAAAAGCGATGCCGCTGAACGTAGCCTGGTTGCACGACACGGTGACAATATATTGGGGGCCACATCCAACAACTAGACTATACAAGTAGCACGCATTTCGTGCCGTGATGTTACTTTTGCGAGTATAAATAAACACACATATATTATAACAGTTTATGCCGAAGTTCGTTATATGAGAACGCTTACACGTACGCCCGCTGCGGCTATTGCTTGATCACAGTTCATGCATACTATATTAAGTGTTGGAGGCAAGGGGGGGGGGGAGGGGGTCACGTGAAATTCGAGAAACGACGTGTTCTTACCGTGAGTAAGGTCACCCCGCAGATGAATGTGGAAACCGTGAAGACCCGGAGACAGCCCAGTGACGTCACCAGTAATGGTCACGAAGTCGTCGGGATCCTGCAGTGACGTCAGTAGTGTCTGATCAGTCACGAAACTGTCGTCATAATCTATTTATTCTTAAAGGTCCATATTATTAAGTGGTGCTTAACGTCCCGAAACCACCATAGTGAAGGCTTCCGGATATTTTTATCATATGATGTTCTATAACGCGTGCTTATATACATCGCACAGCACACGAACCTCTCCCATTTCGCCTCCATAGAATTGTGACCGCCGGGGCCAGAATCGAACCCGCGACCTTTTGGTCAGTAGCCGAGCTCATAAGCGCTGTTCACACACGCAGATATCCTTAAAGGCCCTTTTCAGGGCGTTACACAAGAGGAGGGAGGGGAAACACCATCAATAACTGGATGTCGCTATAATGCAGGTGACTACAACTGTGCTTTCAGTTTTCGAAGTTACACATTTGAGTTACTTCCCCTAGGCCATCAAATGTGGCCGCCTCAAATCCAATGCCTCGCTATCACAGCACAACGTTGATGTGAACTAACAGACAACACTGCCGAGGAAAGTACAGGGTATGTTATTAGTGTTATATGTAATGCAATTGTGAAGAACGAAAAGTGGGCGAAAAGAGAACTTGCCTTGGCCACGGACTGAACCTGCGACCTTCAAATAACACGTCCGATTCTCTACCAACTGCAGTGTTCTCACCGTCGTGGCTACCGGCGGCGCTGACTGACAACCCCACTCGATGCTACTTCCGGAGCCCTAGGGGGGGGGGGGGGAGGGGGAGATCGTACTCGGGTCGGCTATATGCTCTCCCATAGTAGAGTATCTAGTACTCTAAATCGTTACCCACTTTTTCTAAACACGCCCCATGCTTAAAGGGGCATCTCTACGCCATAAGTGCACGGGAGCAAGGCAGCCGTGGCTCAGCTGGTAGAGCAACAAACGTGCCATTCTAAGATCGCTGGTATCGTCCCTGCCGACAGCAAGTTGTTTTTTGATCTACTTTTCTTTCTTCGCATTTTGTATTACACTAACCTCTAACAACAACCCGTATCCAAGGCACTGTTGAGTGTTGCTTACCGTTGATGTTGTTTCTAACAAGGCAAAACGAACCCTGAAAATTTCCACTTAATTCCTTCACTATTAGCAGAAAATACAGCGTCATAGTGATTGTCCTATACCGCAGAGGTTATGACTTGCGCCTTCGACGTTTTCTGATTCTAGGATATACATGCAATATATTTCAGTAACATGTTACTCAGTTTTCAGTCATGTTTTTTGGTGAAAGGTTAGGCGTTACCTTCAAATAGGTTACTTGTGGAAGTGAATTACGTCACGCCAAGTTTTTTTTTTTCTATTTCTTATGCAAAGATACACTGTGTAAGCGATGAAACGTGATAGTTATTTGGGAGCTGAGACGGTAAGCCGGGATAAAGTATAAGTGAATTCCGTTGGCTTTGCTTTTCCGTGAGCGGAATCATACCATGCGCACAACTCGGGGAGATAAAAGCACTGGAACCAAGTTTGAGTCGAAAGGTTATGTAAAAATTGCGCAGCAAGAGCAAGATGGCTTGAAATCATCGAGCCAATTTATCTCTCTCGGCACAGGACCCGTGAAAAACCCATTCGTCAGCTTGTTTAGTGACTAGCGAACAGTTACCGCAATTACACGTCGCGTCATAGTCACTTGGGTTAGGGGCAATATTTCCTCGTTTGTGTGGCGCACTAGGTTGGATATGGTTTCGGCCACTAACCACTAAACGTTGCTACTGAAAAAAAAAAGCTGAAAGATGCTTCATAGGCATTGCGCATTAACGGTTCATCAACATTGTTTTGTGCAGTGTTGCGTCGGATGCGAAATGCACGCAAGAAAATCTGGCACAAGTTGCAAGGCCTACGTCACCTTTTGGCCGTAATTAACAATGCGTGCATCATTTCCAAGTAACTGTTTAGCAAGTTTCAGTGTGTTTGTTGCCAAAGGATAGACTGGAGAGGAACAACAAATTATTAGGAGCACGAGAATATTTCCAGTTTTGAATGACGTGTAGATAGCAGTCCATTTTTTGGGTGTTCAAATCTAACAGATGTCATTCGTAAATACGAATATTTTTGAAAGCATTTCTTGCCATGCGAAGCATATAAGAGCTGTGCACTATCAGACAACTCTGGAGCATCTCTGCGTGCGACATTCCTCAGGGTAAATTGGTGTGCGCAAAAAACAGACAAACGACGGCAGAGAAGAGACAGGGACAAGCGCAGACTTTCAACTAAATTTAATTCTTCGTCAACCTTCATATTTACAGTCGCAGAACATAGTCAAGTGGTCACGAGGACAGAACCTAATAGTTTACAACAGGCCACGCAAAAAATGACGCTCACTATCAAATAGCGATATGGATGTATCACTAACACAGGTATTGCCTCTAGCAGAAATATAAAACGCTTCCATCAGTTCGACATTCCATCCCGCTAACTGTAATATGCTGACATGAAACATCTTTCCGATACGGAGTATCTTTTGCTCGCGGGTGTGTCACGCGTCAACCGGCGTCGGCACTGATACTACGCATGCGCGACTCTCCTTCGCTCTCTCCCACAGTTGCATGTTACTCTCTCCACTTCTATCTTACCACCTGCTCGTGCTCACTCCTCCATTGTGCATGCGTGACTCTCCTCCTTCCCTCTCTCCCAAAGTTCCATGTTACTCTCTCCTCTTCTCTCTTACCACCCGCTCGTGCTCACTCCTCCAATACGCATGCGTGTCCTCTTCTCTTACGCTCCCCCACCCTCTCTCCTCTCCTACGCTCCCCCACCTTCTCTCCTCTCCTACGCTCCCCCACCTTCTGCCTCACAAAGCCGACACAGGCAGCGTCTGCTAGCGAATTGCTTGATTTAAAAAAAACTGAGTGCTCGCGCTGCACAACTGTTCATTGGCAGTTCACTAGCGCATACATGGGCACTGGATCTTGACCTCCAATGTAGTGCTGGTGGGAGATTTCCCCTTTGTGTTCTTGAATAAAAACTTGCAGCGTGCGCGTATACTAAAAAATTACAGCATCTCCACGAAGGAAACCACGGGGTGATGTGGAGCATCAGGGGAGTTTTCTCAACACAACGTTCACGTGATGCGTCGTAACGATCCAAGTTAAGAACGTAATAACACTCCAGGTAGAGTGTACTAGAATGGGGGAGTGGGTCCACTGAAGGCTCCACGCTGAGGCGTTTTTTTCGGAAAATCCAGGTGGCGCTACCATCGCCTTCACCTGAAGACTTAGCCGTGGTTGCCATGGTTACAAGTCCCCTTTGCCACGCGGTTCGCGACGGGTGGGTAGTCTGATAGTTCGCGCGGTTCGCGTGCTGCTCGCGCGTCTGGCGCAGTCTCGCAGCGTTGTTGCTTCGTTCGTGCGTGCGTGGCCGTGAACGGCGTCGCACCGTGCTTCCGCGCCAGTTCAACAAAATCTAAATGTTTATATTGCGAAACGCCCTGCTCGTATAGGTAGTCACGCACGCAAGTACCGTGATTTCCACGGTAATTGTTTACAATCAAGAGCGTAAGTTGAATTTGGCTTTTGCGAAAACGTACGCATCGAAAGTGTAATATGAGCATTAACTGCGATGCTTTTAAAAATGTCAATATAACTGGGATATATAAGTAAGTTTGCGTTTGGTGCAAATTTAGACTCACGGCAGCAAATTGAATATGATGCAAGACTAAAGTTACCAGCTGTTATCACGGAAATACAAACCTACGCGTTCACGAAAAAAAGCATACATTTTATTTCATGTCACTTGTTTTTGTCTCTAATAATGTGTAAAAAAAGAACCAGGAGACAAATTGTGAAAACAGCGCACGAACGACGGTGCATCGAACAGACGACGGCGCGTCGAGCAGACGACAACATCGAGCGCTCAGCGTCCCCGCCAGCGCGTCGTGCGGCCCGAACCGCCGCACGACTCGCACGCTCCCGCCGAAACTGACGTCACTTCAGGAGAAGGCTACTGCAGCGCCACCAAATTTTCCGCCGTTTTTGCTTCACCCGCACCGCTTGCCGCCGGCCACAGTGGACCCACTCCCCCATTCTAGTACACTCTACTCCAGGTTCACCGCAAAGGTAACACCACAAACCGGTAAACACCGCCGTGAAGAACACTGCTGAAACTCACCGCGATGCTCCACATCACCCCGTGGTTTCCTTCGGGGAGATGGCGTATTTTTTCGGAAACATTTAACGAGCTTTCAGTGTGCGAATGAACTGATTATTTGTTCATAGAGTGATATACAACGTTTCATAACGTGTACTCTAGCGAGAAAGACCTTGCTAAAAATCATATTGATGTTTACTCATACAAACTCTTGTACGCCAATAAAGACATGCGTTCCGTCGTTCACGAAAATACTGACGCGACGCATTAAGTTTTTTTTATAGATTTTGTTACGTAATGTTTCAAGAGTGATGCGAAGTGCTTCCTCGGTCAAGTCTACTTCCGCTTATCTTCATCACTGTCTGCGGCCGTGCCACAGGCTTTGGCGTTACTGCACGCAACTACAGAAAAGCGTGGTCGGTTCTATCGCGTTACGAGAGCACGCAGGCGGGTCGAAAGCATCAGTCGAACTAACGAGGCGTAACGCAAAATTTTACGGACCGCAAGAGTGAAAAAAAAAAGAACAAGGAAGGTACTGGCGATGTGGCCGGACTTCGAGCGTAGGAAAAGGCTTAAAAGAAAAAAAGGGGGGGGGGAAGCTGAAAAAAAAACGCCTTGTTTTTTGGAACGTAGGTTCGCCTAAACTACTGCGAAAAAAGCCTCTGAACTTTATGATGTCGTTGACCTCATTCCGGGGGATGTTTAGTACGTTTTGCTATTGATTGCGGTAACAGCCGCAACTGCGGCGTTCTAAAATCTGCGATCACAAACTGGATTGTCATCGTTCGACCTCTATACTTATATTATTTGACTTCCGGCGTAGTTTATTTTTACGCTTAAGAAAGCGCCTCGAAGTGATACTTTGAGGCTGTGTCGAAAAGCACAACGCTAAACCTTCGGAACGCTTTGCCTTGACCTCTGTTTGTTTTTTTCTATCACCAGTTAGAAAGGCGCAAGGCGAGGGCAATTTTATGAGGCTTTCGTGGCCGAAATTCATGGCCGAAATAACTTTCCTGAAAGAAGAATCAAGCTTCGTTATAGTGCTCTTGCAATTATATTCAGAACGTTGTGAGCACCCTAAAGACCTTGATGTTACGGAGGTGCTGTTACAACTCTGTTACAGCTGCGAGCTTTGGCCCTGCAAGACAGTGTGTGGCAAGCAACAATTTTGAACGCTAGGATGACTGTTTTCATTGGCATTCTCGCTATTTTGTTTTCTTTAGGTATAAATATTTGTGAATTTATTCGTACATGCCCTGTGGACTTGTTAACAGCGCAACACTTGAAACACAGGACAGGGAAGGAGCAAAAGCGAAAAAAGAAAAGATGGCACTTTTTTTCTGTTCTGCTCCTTCCCTGTCCTGTGTTTCAACTGTTGCGCTATTACCAAGATCACGATGGATCCCAACCAACTGGCCTAATTTACTGTCTTACTGCCCCTGTGACGTGTCCTGTCGCACCACTCCATTCATTCCTATAAAAATAATCTTCGCTGACTAGTTTATACTTGTACTAGCATTCTCTGATATAGGCGCACACCCAAGATTTTTTCAAGGGTTGGGGGCGTCACGGGTGTACAGTCACGCTCAACGTGACTTGCTACATGGGAGAGCGTGGCTTCATAAGCTCAAATAGTGCACATGGCTTGCCCTAGTCCTTATTTCCATTACTAAATGCGTTTTTATCAATTGGATATGATACTTAAAAAGAAGGTAATATTTAGTTGTTGAAATAAAAACAAGTTGATGCCATGCGCAACCTTTGAACTCGTGAGTCCACGCGTTCCCAGTGTTGCACTACGTAATGAGCGAGACTGTACTACCTTCACTAGGGCAAACGTAAACGACACCCGCTGTTCACCGCAAAGGTGCGTAAACTTACACAAGAGAACTTTACAGTGTGCACGCACTGATATGCTTTTGAACTAGACCACGGTCTCGCGAGGAAAGGAAACGCATGAAGGACAAGGTCAAGAACAAGTTAACAATACGCGACAGTCTGATACGGAGATTACGGGTGTCTAAGAGTATGTAACATCGTCTGCTACAGTTAGATTTGGTAGTGTAGGGGTTACGGTGCCCATTTGCTGACCCTAAAATGCTGAGTTCGGTGCTGGCCATGGCGTTTGCATGTCGATGGAGGCGATGTGTTGGATGCCCGCGCACCCTATGCGATGTTACTGCACGGTAAGGGACACGACGCCCCTCATAATCATTCCATATCCAGTACGTAACGCTCCATGCATTCATAAGGAAGTTTAGAATAGCGCACCGCAAGCCCTTGCGGTGCGGTCGCTGCCACTGCGCATCCGTTGTAACGCGAGTCGGCGTTCGCGGACCGCACACACAAAAAAAAAAAAAATCTGAAATTGCGTGCGGTGATGGTGGCCCGCAAGCGTTGGTTTCGAGGCTATGATGTCGCTGCGATCGTGCGTTGCGGATCGCAGCAGGGCAAACGCTATTCTAAAACTCTTATGGCACCCGCTTCGCCCACAACGCCCGCAGTGCTTGCAAACGGTATTCTAAAACTCCATATTATCACAAGTGGTTTCGCGGGAGTTTATGGTCGCTCTGATAAGTGACATTGGGGACGCTGCGCGGCTTGCGCCCCGCCTGAGTCCTTGCTAGTCTTCTGCTATCGTAAATGAATCGCAGCACCCTAATTTATAACAAAACTAGGAACTTTCTAGAACATAATCATAACGCAATAAAAAAAAAAGAGTCGAACAGAGCTGAAGACGGTTGACGTAAACGCAATATGCAACTAGCTCGCATCAGGAAAACAATATCGTTACTCGGACGATGGCACTCACCTTCTGCTGAAAGTTGAGCACGCCGGTGACGTTGCTTCCTTGGGACGGACGAAGGACGCAGATGGCGTCCGTCACGTCGGGTTCCTCCATGCGGCGGGCGAAGAGGACGTATTCGGGGACCCAGAACCACGGCTCCGGAGCGCATCGTAGTCCACAACAACGCGAGCAGCAAAGACGCGAAAGCGCACAGTGTAGCGTTGGTCGGCATTCTTTCGCAAACGAACATGTCTGAGAGATACGCGAGAACACTAAATCAATCAATTATTTGCGAGGACGCCGAATTTAGAACAGTGTCCTTGCGAGAACCGTAAAGTGTCGGCCGATGACAATGGCTCCAAGGGAGGAGTGTGAATGTCGTTGCAAATTCCAGGGAAGGCTCACTCAGCTAAATGAAAATAAAAAGAATACAACTTACCCGCCCACTCGTCCCGCGAGACATGGGCAGATACGAGACTGCACGAGAATATCGCTCGAATGGCATAAACGTCACACATACGCGCATGCGCAGATACAAAGACAAAACTTTCGATGCATCAGCCATTCATAGAAAAGTGTGATGGCCTGTCTGTGATGTGAGCACGTGTGAGATGAGTGGCAACTGTAAATAGCGTTTTTTTACGTGGTGTTTAGGAATGACGCAGTGCACACAGGCGAGGACAAAAGAAAAAAACGCATTTGCTTTTATATGCGAAGCAGCATATGGTCGGGGCTTGTCTATTGTCCGTTGTCGTAGCCACGCTATAGTACTTGGAGCACCCACTAGATGACTTTCCCGCACAGTTCTCGCCCCACTCCAGCGCGTGCTCTAGTATGAGCGGAGACCACTAGCGGCGTTGCGCTGGCCTGTATAATAAAAGCGCTTACTCTACTTTCTCTCTCACACACAGCGTAGTAGTATGACCGAAGGCATGAGGCGCGGCGGAGGCGAGGGCTCACAATACGGCTGTACGCGCGGCCATGAACGTATATGGTAATGTTCAAGAGCTAAGTTATATATATAGGTTAGTACGTCACGTCCAGTTATGAATGAAGGGCACCTATTTACAGAAGTCAACGCGTGTGGCTGCTTCGCATAGCTGTAGACTCACAGTACCCTTTACGGGGAGATGTGAGAGATTTTTTCAAAGTATAGGCGAGAGAAAGAGCACAAAATGGCAGGGAGGCAAGCTATCTGGGTGGGAAGGCAAACGGCAACGTTACCAGCCCAACATTACGGCACCGAAACCAATACGTAAAGTAGCCGATAGATTGGAAATCTTCAAGCAGAAACACTTGCCTTCGGAGAGCCACCTGCGCAGCCATGACCCTCTGGCGTTCGACCACCAGGAGGCAGTTTGGACAGCGGCAGTCCTTCCAACGACAGCTTCTCTTGTGACCCTTGAGGCAAGAGACGACGCCGTGGTTGCGACAGCGGGCGCACTTCGGGGTCCTCAGCGCCCGACCAGGAGGCCTCGGAATAGGAGGCGGAAGTGAGACCGGAACTAATGACTTCAAGCCTCCACCGCCGGAAGACGACGACGTGGAAGACGTCGTCGAGATCGACGGTGAAGAGGACGGGCACGAAGACGTGGAGAGTGGTGACAGCGGCAGCGGCGACGGTACTCCGAAGAGGATTTCGGTAGCGGTTGACGCGGTCGTCGACGACGACGTCGTCGTGCTAGACAGGTCGTGCGGGCGCGCTCCGGAGGAGTCCGGCTCTCGGTACGGGGACGTGGAACACGGAGTCGACAGTGACTTGGAGTAACTGGAAGCTTCGTCGGCTAGTGGCACTGCGAAGAAGATACAGAAACAAGAGAATGACTTTATTGTAGTGTGAACTGCTGTGTTCAATACAATCGGCCCTTCGTTGTTAGAATATTAGTGTTTTCTCATCCTAGTGGAAGACAACGGATTATGATAGCTTACTGCGGTTCCTTAACGTGCACTCAAAGGTGTTGGGAACCGCCAAGTAATCGTTGAATGACCTCAGTGTCGGAGTTTATTGCGTCGCGAACCAATTGCTGGAAAATTTTTTGAACGCGTCAAGAACGAGCAGAGTAACAAGACTTGTCATACGCTTTAGGCACTTGCTCTTGTTCCGACGAGCACGCTATGCTACTCTAGAAATGCTGGCAATGGGAAAATAATTTACGTCACAATGCGTCGTGACGGTTGGCGCGTGTGATGAAACGCGATTGTTTTGACATGTTGTGATGAACATGCGCGCTAGCGTTGCTAATGTGTAAAGTTAGCTGACTATAGAGCATGGCGTGGGCTTACGGTGGCATACATGACGTGATTAAAATGCCTCTTTTTATTCATCTCTATAGTTGAGGGATGTCAAACAAGAGGCGTCGGCAGCTACGAAGGGTGTTAACACAGGCCTCTGTATGATTGATTGATTGATTGATTGATTGATTTGTGGAGTTTAACGTCCCAAATCAACAATATCATTATGAGAGACGCCGTAGGGGAGGGTTCCGGGAATTTCGACCACCTGGGGTTCATAAACGCGCACCCATATCTGAGCACACGGGCCTACAACATTTCCGCCCCCATCGGAAATGCAGCCGCCGCTGCCGGGATTCGCATCCAGCGACCTGCGGGTCAGCAGCAGAGTACCTTAGCTTTTAAATCACCGCCCCTGCCCCCTTTTTGTATTAAAGAGTGTGCCTAAAAGCGTTTCGAGGGGTGGTTCATGGCCCTTTGAAGTTTAAAAATAAATGGTCGTTGACTTTCGCTTCCATCAATATGCAGCCACCATAAGCAAGCATCGAACCCGCGTCCTGGTGCTCAGCAGTGCGACGCCTTAGTCTATAAGCTACCACAGTATACGTCCGTATGGTTTGCTCCGCAGAAAACTTTGTTCAATCTGGTCGGCACTTCTTGAATCACTTGAATATCTTTTTCCCTCGTTGACAAGCGACTGAAGATCGCACGCCCGAATCCTAAAGCTATTATTGAAGAATATAGTAAGCTCACCCTACAATTGTGCACGGCTGACGATAAAAATGCCTTATCCTGAAAATGCTGTAAATATTGAAGGAAAAAAAATTGAAGCGTTGAAATCGCATCATCGGGTTCAATATGGTTTGTCGGTACAAGCATCTGGTCAGCGCTTGTCCACTTCACAAACAGCAGACTGACCCGTCATTTCTACCCCAGACGAAATGCCAGATACACGTTCAGTCAGCTAAAAAGACTTTGTTTCTTTGTTATCTACTTTCTTGTCTATTGGCAGGGTTCTTCTATAGCGTCTGCCAAACCAGCATCGACATAAGAATGCTTTCAGTCGCGGCTCCTCGAGAGGGTTCCTCACCATCAAGCAAATGAACAAAGAATACACGTCAAGAAAAGTGGCCCTTAAAGTGCGGGCCGCCTATTCAGAGCGCTATAGCTTCTGAATTGGACAGAAGCGTTGTACCCAATGCATTTGCGAGTAAACCAGGACATCCTTCCTGGCATGCATGCATGCCAAGAGAAGCACCAACTTAGGCGAGTGTCTCGCAAACTGAACTTTCTCTCTTTTTCTTTTTACATATTTTTTTGTTACAGCGAAGCACTCTCTATACGAAATACGGCTGTGCTATCTTCGGGCGTATGGCCTCGCACTGTATTTTTTTTTCTGCTGCAATCGTGAGCATGGGTTGCCACGGAGGAACAGTGGCCACTCGTCTGCTGACCCGAACCGGGTCATGGGTTTGATTTCGGCAACGGTGGTCGCATTTTGATGGAGGGAAAATGGTAGAGGTCCGTGTACTCTGCGGCATCAATGCACGTTAAAGAAAACTCCAGATGGTCGAAGTTTTCGGAGCCCTTTACTACTGTGTCCCTTATAACAATATCGTGGTCTTGGGACGTAAAACCCCCGATAATAGCGCTTCTTCATTTGGTTACGAAAACCGTTGCGTAAAACATACCGTCGTTGTAAAACACATAAGTGGCGAAGACTTTAGTGGTTCGAATGACTAGTTTATCAAAAAAAGATCGATTAGCTTTCCGAAGAATACTTCAAAAACCATGGTAGCTTCATCTATCGCAGCCGTTCCTCCTAATCAAGACGCCCCGAAGCCCCATGTGAAGGCAGTTTTCGCTGCTGCTGCTGCACTACGTGTTTTACAGTGCAAATCAAGATAACTATACGTGACAAAATCGTGTTTTTCCTGTTATCGCAATTTTTAGCGCTGAGTCTCAGTGAGACACCGTTCACATCACTTATGCTTGTATTTAGCATATCACGGTAAAAAGCTTATCAATAAATTCTCGCACCCAGCCCCACAAGCCTGACTTTGTCTGCATGCGGGTGTGTTTTACAATCGGTGTGCACCGTATCAGGCGAGATACGCCTGATAAGAATGCCTCACAAGTTGCTTAGAGCAGAAAAAGAAGTCCGTTCTTATGTTTACCCATTTCGCGATGTTCTTTGAATCACCGAAAACAGTGTGCGTATATAGCAGTAGCCGCAGGCACTATGCATTATGTTATCGCATCCTGCCTTCGACTGCTCCTCTTGCGTTATGTGGCTATTACGAATTCATTACGGCGAGACAGATGACGGAGGGCTCTGTCAGAGGAACCCGGCCTGTCGTATGTTGGCTTCCTCGCGATAGCAAACAATAATCGAGTGGCCCATTGTAAACTTCCGTGCCGAGACTCTTATTTTGATTTTGGTAGGAAGCGCAGCGACAATTACACGGAACACACAGCACAAGCGTTTATTTTGCTGCGCTTCCTACCAAGATGGATTCATACCAACTGGCCCGATACAATTGCTTATTCTTATTTCGAGCTCATTAGTGGGGTGCTTGGTCTTTACAAAAGAAAACGCAACCATGCAGTCAGCTGGGAATTATTCTATTATGTACACGTTCGACCTTCGGCAATGGCCCCGCCGCCGCACTGGTCTAGTGCCTAACGTACCCCGCTGCTGACCCGCAGGTAGCGGTATCGAATTCCTGTGGCGGCCGCTGCGTTCCCGATGGCGGCGAAAACGCTGTAGGCCCGAGTGCTCAGATTTTGGTGCATTGTAAAGAACCCCAGGTGGACGAAATTTCTGGAGCCCTTCACTATGGGGTCTCTTATAATCACATGCTGGTTTCGGGAAGTTAAACCCCAAATATCGATATCAAACTTCGCGTACGAATAGCGTCACACCCACGACTAGTAAAGGAGTAGTATTGATTGATTTGTTTTGATATGTGGGGTCGGGCTTCTTCGGTGAGCTGAAGGTACTCACTCACGTTGAGGTTTTATTCGTCAGGGACAGTGGGTAACTAGGCGTCGAGCGTCGTTGTCGGGGTCTTTCCTAATAAAACGTGGTAGGGTTATAAAACAACGACCCGGCGTCACAGAATGCGAATAGTGTAATCAGGCGTCACACGATATGAACTGTATTACGAGTGAGTCGTTGAATGCTTCCAATCCATTAAAATGGCTCAACCATAATTCTTCATCGTCATCAGCCACTCAATCAACTGATGGATTGGTGAGTACCTTGCAAGCGTACTTCTGTTAGCAGCAGCAAGACAGTTCACCGCTTGTCCATCTCGCTAGAAGAGTGACTACAGTGCTCGGGTGCTGATTGGAAGGTCGCGGGTTTGATTTCGACCATGGCGGTCGAATTTCGGCGGAGACGAAATTGTGAAGGCCCATGTATTGTGCGATGAAGGTGCACGTTAAAGAACAACCAGATGGTCAAACTTTGCGAAGCCCTTCCCTTCGTCTCCCATAATCATGACGTGGTTTTGGAACGTCAAACTCTAGATACTATCATTAGTTTGCCGCGGATTCTATAACTAGTGTTCGTCCAGCTTTCGCTGTGACTTTGGCGTGCTTTGCGCGTATGCGCCAGGCGTTTCTTTCGCTAACTAAATGCCACCTTCACTGCGCCCTGCAACTAATGAAAGGTTCATTTAACAAGAACGCGTATCCGGGCGCGTTACGCCGTAAGAATGCACTGAACTAAATTCTAAGGGGCAGTTGGTGTGCTCCGATCTCCACGGTTCTCAAGTTACCCCTTAGAGAGCGTTCATAACCTCGGCATCTCCCATCCACTTCCCCCGCATCCTCTTCCTGAACAAAATACGCCCGCTCCGAACCTCGCAGGTTGCACAGGGCTACTTTGTCGGGGTGAAGCGTCCCGTAGTGGGTGGAGTCCAAGCAGCTAGTGCTCTTTCGTAACGTACGGTATAAGTCTGTAGCACAGCGCGCCGTAAACGACGCGCGGAATGGCGATAACCTTTGGCGATAGCATAGCTGACCTACCCCACTCTAACTCCTCGTACACGGTCCCTATATACCGTCTGTCACGGAGACGAGGAGCCAAGGCACGTTCCTGGCATTCTTTCCCGCAGAATGGCTTCCCCGCACGTGATTGGGCTCTGGTGCACGTGTGGATGCCGGGTCTTTCCTTTCTTTTTCTTTTGGTTTATATATTACCAGGAGTAAGCGGTAAAGCGGGCAGTGGCCGTTTAGGGAGTGTGGGAGCATTTCCAGTGATAAGGTGTCTACGTTCCTGGCGTTATATCTCTATAAAGAGAGCCGTTTATGTGGTCCGTTTCGCTCGCAGTCAGAAGTTGTTTCCGGTGCGCTTCTTCCGAGGTCTATTACTTTTGGATGTTGCCCGAGGTTGCCGTTTGCGGCTACATTGCGCCAAACTGGCTACATTATGACCCCCTTTGGCAATAAATATTTCAAGTTGGTGCCTCGGCTACTTTTTGGCCATATTGAACTTCTATTTTGGCGAATTTAATAGTAATTATTTTTAGTATTTGATTATAAGAACCCAATCAAGCCTGATCATTACTTTTCTTTTTCTAAGCTTTTTTGACGTGTCAGCCAACGCAATCAAAAGTGTGGAGGGGGGGGGGACATGCAGAGTGCTGGTAGGAAAGAAAAATCAAAATGACATTGTAAAGTGAAGAATATGATGGAAGAATGTTGTGCAGATTGATTACAGATGTAGAGTGCAATAAAAGTTGTGGCAATAAGATTGTAATGCTGGTTAACCAGTGGAGCGTGCGGTTCCCCACGTTGCGCCGTTACTTGACTCACAGGGTCCTCTAATCTCCGGGTCCCTTGCCTAAGATGACTTCAAGATGAGAGCCATGCTGTTCTTATGTTCATTCAGTGTATCCATACTCCCTCTTCTCGATCCCTCCGAAATATTTCTGCACCGAACGCAATGCCTCTAAGATCGAAGGCACTGGGAACCTTCGGTTCCTAATTGCAGAACTTTTTGCTGCCTAGTTGGTATATAACTTCGGAGAAAAAACGCCAGGCATGTGCGGATTGCGCAGTACATTCACAGCGAAAGCTAGAAGGGCGGCTTTTCAGAGCCTTTTCAAACACTCACTGGGTAACTACTGCCAGTACACTTGCTTGCTAACCACTAGGTCATTAATAATAAATTCGCTATGCTATTTTTTGCCATTCTTCTGAAAAGCGTGGTATTCGCTAAACACTTGCAAGGAAATTTGTGCCAGTTCGGGCTTTCATCTCCCCCAACCCCCTCTCATGCGCAAGGTAGCAAACCGGCTGCCTATAGGCTGGTTAAGCTCCCTGCCATTCCCCCCCCCCCCTATTTTTCTTCTTTTTTTTGTCCCAATTGTTCATTATACTGGCTGACGACGATGAGGAATCATGGCTGAAGTGGGTACGTGTCACAGTTAATGGGGGGGACAAGAACAAGCTTTTGTAATGAGTTGGAGCATTGAACGCCCCTCTCATTACGCTAATCGCATTGTGCGACGACTGGTTGTTCTTTCACGGTTTCAAAACGCGTTATAAGTCTTATTACGTGAGTGCTTTTCCGACATCAAGCCTGACTAAGGCATGTTTGCCAACAAGTCACAAACACCGGCGTAGCCTAGTGGTAGAATACTGAGCTGGCACTCAGTGGACCAGGGCTCGAGCCGCACTGCGTCATTGGTGCTAGGTTTTTTTTTTTCTAATTTCGTGCAGTGTGCTTATGGACACCAGAGGCGGCGGCAGCGGATAACAGCGCGTGACCTGAGTTGTGATCTCATAACAGCTTTCGCTGTAAAAAGCTTAACACCTAAGCACCACCACCAGCAGAAGGTCATGGTACCAGTGTAAAACTCCTTCTTTTGCACTCTTCTGGAATTGGCCTGCCTTTTACGAAGGAATGATGTCCCAGGATGACGTCATGTTAACTACACATGTTTAGCTATATGTGACGTCATTTTGAGGTCACGTGGTGGCGTCATCACGTGGTGATTATCTTCTGCACCACTCGAGTTCATGCTGCCGAGGGTCAATTCTCATGTAATATGATGTGTCTAAGATTTTCAACCGGTAAATTAGTACAACTACCTTGTTATATTAGGTGCATGCACATACGCTTGTTTTCTATACGCGCGAGACGTGGTTATGAGATTGGCAAATGTGAAACAATCATTACCGCAGCCGTAGCAGTCGTCCTCGTGGTATATAGATGAAAAAAATACCGCAACGGGCGTTCCAACGTCAAGTAGGGCACTAACTGTTTTCTTTGCACGATTTGACGAAACCATGTGATGGTATGCGGTCACGGTGCTGGTTACTATGTCGAGCGTGCTGACACTGGTGAAATCAAATGAACTACACAATGTGTTAAACATTGTGTTACAATGTGTTAAACGGTGTGTTAAGCGGAATCTGCGAAACAAATTAAATGAACCCCATTACGTATAGTGTAGTTTAGAAGGAAAGAAGTGTATCAACGAGAGTTGTGGTTTTATTTGCATGATTTAATTAAAAAGCATGTGTTGCAAGTTGCCGAGGTGCTGCACCAGCTAAATGAAACAGCGCTCAATTAATTTCTGAAAGAGCTCTGATTAGCTAAGTGATAGTCATTGATTACAAACCTTTTATGTGACTTAGGTTTATGGGCTTATTTGAACGTAAACGTACTGTAATATCTTACAATTAGCAGCATGCGCTGTGATGAAGACGCGCGCGTACTTTCACGTCTCTTTCTCTACAGACGAAATCAGCGTCGGCAAACTCCCGGAATGTGAAGTCAGAGGTCGCTCATGAAAAAGGCATCAAGTACGCATATATGTATACATTTGCCTGAGAAGCTTGCTACTTAACTTTGTAACTGGGTAACCTATAGGCATTGTTGGCACGACTTAAGTACACAGCGAGCTTTGACGAGGCTTCGTACACATCACAACGAAAGCTTCTTGCTTGTTTTTTTTTGCATTGACACCCCGTTCGTGTAGCATGCATGTGTGTATGTGCATATGTGTTCGCGTATGTGCATGCGCCCGTGTGTTTTAGCAACGCAAGTTAGCGAGAATCCTATAGCGAACAAAGGCCGGTCTTTCTGGTTTAATCTCTCAAGTTTCCAACTTGAGCCGCTTTGAAGGATCCAATTACTAGCCCGTCGCGATTTACCAACATGTGCGCCTGCGTATTGAGTTTCTTCCCTGGTGGGCCGCTGTTTGTAACATTAGATGTGCTCTGCCTGACTCGGCAAAAGTAAACACCATAAATAAATCAAGACTGCAACGTACACGCCTAAGGACTCTGCGTATAGCATGCCATTGCAGTCCATCGCCTCGTGGTGCTATACTTCCTAGAAAAACAAAACTTCCTTGAGTGACATGCACTTGCACAACCGTCGGTATTGCATCCGTGCTTTTCTCGTATTGTGCAACACTTGTTTATCAGTCGTATAAGCTCAGATATACAAGCGTTACGAGACTTCCGCGTTTATATGACAGCCATTCGTTACATAATGTCTGCAATATCCACAATGAATGAGCGGGTCGGCAAATTCAGTAATAAGAGTGATGAAATATCATGTTTCAGATAAAGAAAAATAACTGCCCGAGCACTTCGTATACGACAGATTTACTAGCAAATCTGAAACGTGTGGCCCTGGTGCCTACGGCTGGGTTTATATGCATGGTTTATTGATTGATTGATATGTGGGGTTTCACGTCCCAAAACTACCATGTGATTATCAGAGACGCCGTAGTGGAAGACTCCGGAAATTTCTACCACCTGGGGTTTTTTAACGTGCACCCAAATCTGAGTACACGGGCCTACAACATTTCCGCCTCCATCGGAAATGCAGCCGCCGCAGCAGGGATTCGATCCCGCGACCTGCGGGTCAGCAGCCGAGTACCTTAGCCACTAGACCACCGCGGTGGGGCTAATATGGTTTATTAAAGCGATGGTTGGTTCAATTGTTGTTCACGTCTGACCTCAAATCCTAATTGGTCGTTTTCTGCCCACGCGTTCCATTCTTCCTTTTCAAAGGGCCGATGTTGAGTAGTGGGATTCACCCGATTTCGCTGGCACATACGTTTTGTCCCGTGGACGGCTCATTCGGTTTTAGCGAACCAATGGGGAGCTCGGTGGGGCTTGCCAAATTTAGGTGACGCGTACGCGACATAGTAGTTCTTGCGCGCAAAGGAATAACATGATTTAACACAATTAGCAAGATTAATAGCGCCCTCAGTGAGGCACGAAACAGTGCCAATCTTAAAGCTAAGGTTAAGAATGTTGTATAGCCGGCGGATCTAGCTTTGCGTAATTTGCAGGCAATTGCCCCGCCCGGTTTCCTCTTTGCTAATTGTAGCTAATGTACTGTGTTTGTTTTTTAACTAAGCACGAGCAGACTTTTAAAATAAAAATCGTGCATAGCGCGACGTAAGCCTGCATAAGACCGCGGCCTTTGTTCTATTCTACGTGCAGCATTGTACCGGTAGTCTATCTCGCTGCTCTATACGCCAAACAAATTTTCACTTATCACCAGTTACATGCGAGGTCTGTAGCAATCAAAAATGTCAAGAGAAGTCATGACACCTGTTTTCTGAAGATCGAGGAACCACGCGGAAACATAATATCAGTCACGCTGTCACACGGCGAGCCTAACTGTTGCAGTTCCTCAAATGAACCTTGCCTTTCATTCTTAAGCTCACGGCATTTAAGCAAATTGTTTTCTATATCACCGTTTTCCTTGCACTTCGAGCACAAGGGCGTCGCGGAGAGTGCGATCTTGTGGAACCATGCTGGTGTACGCACTGATCCCGTTCAAATGCGATCTTGTCTCCACTATCTCTACTACAGTTTATACCACCACGATAATAAACATTCCCGCCCTTACAGTGGCTTATTTTAATGCATGATGGAGAAATTTTCAATAGGGAGTGTTTAACTTCAGGCCTTTGACCCTCATTTCGAACTTAATTGGTATAACATGCTTGCGCCCCTCTCCTGAGTTCTGTAAATACTATGCCGAATATCATTTGTTAAGGAAATCTTTGCACGCGTCTTGGGGTTCCTGAGCTGCGAACAGCTCTCCTCCTTTATATATGCTTCGTCTGCGCTCGTCTATTACGCAGCCTGCTGATTGATGCAAAGAGGCTAGCTGTGTTCCGTGGATTCTTCTGAACTTACTGTGGTCCCGCAGGAATAAAGATGGGGATGTATATTTTTCCTCCTCACTTTATGTGTGTGCTTCGGGACCATAATGGTAAAATACTCGAAAATGGGCTGTCGTATGGAAGTGTTTCGTAATTTACTTTTTCGTATACTTCTATATTCTAGAACAGAATTCTCAAGAACATGTCGAACTGTAGAATGTCCTCCCAGTTACAATCTTTCTTACATTCTAACCTTCCGCAGTTATTCCTCATTTTCATTATGCTATTGTGCCTGATTTCATGCAGGTTTCCTTGTTCATTTGTCTTACTTTTCTTTTTTCATTCTGTACGCTCTTCTTTCAAAGTATATCTGCCTTAAACTTCAGGCATGAACACACATTTATTCGGTTTTGGGACTATCTTTCCTTTCATTGTCGAGTTGCTACTCTTGCAATATGTTCTCAAGGTGTTTCAGGTACATCTCTAAGTAAATAAAATGATGCGGTTATGGTATGGTCAAAAACGTTCAACATCGATGACACTGGCGTTCGCTCCATTGAGTAACAGCAACGTGTTTCAGACGCCTTTGAGCTATCGCTGCTGGTGCGAGAGCACATCTGCATTGAGTGCCACATGCACCCCATTGATTCCTTGATGTCTACTGAACCTATTTTGTCGCTACTTCTGCAACAAACTACAGTACTTCACTTTAAGGGTAATACTTCGGCATATAAAACAATCGCAGCGATAAGAGCAGGAATACTCACTGATTGTTTGTCTCAGAGTAACTTGTGAGGGTAGAAGTTGATCAGGGTTCCTCCTCGCCTAAGCTGCGCTGACTTGGCACCATCAGTTTCACAGAGTCACCAAGGCTGCAGATTCATGCGCTGAAATAATCGACGCGGTGATTCACGATGTTCACGCACATTCCGGCACTTGGAAACGATGGCGACTATTTTGATGCCTCCGCACTTTTGGACTGTAGTTGATCGCTGTTCGCCAAGCAAGATTACTTTGAAGACTTCCTCAGACTTCACAATAATTTAGGTAGAAGTGTCTTGAGGTTTGACAGAGATACCTCATCACCCGTATGGTTGCACCCCATGTTCTCTTGCTGCACGCAATGATCACCCGTATTTGTTATGCTATTTTTCTCACGCCATCCAAGATTCAATTGAAATGAACCTAAGACGAACTGCTAGCTCACAGGGTTGTTGTTCCCTGCGCATTTCAATAATAGCGCTGCAATGGGGTTTTTGTGGTGCTCTAGATTCCAGAACGTTTCTCTAAGCGTATAGAGTTGGCAACAAACCTTCCTGGGTTGCTATGCCTGCTGTTAATATCCGCCTAGTGACGTTAGCACGTCTCCTTTAGAAACAGAGAACGCAACAATGTCATCTCAGTCTGCCTTTGTCTTCTGCTCTTGCTTAGTCCCTGATTCATGGTCAACAGGAACTTTAGATAATCGTCGAAAGCCCTTTTGTCTCGGTCTTGTGTCACCACTAATCGAACCAAGGTTAAGGAAGATGAACCCTTCGCTTCTCTTCGAGCTTCTGCACCGAAAACGCAACCAATCATATGCTCGTCGTTGTCGGGGCTTGTTAGCAAGACGTGTGCGAGGTTCTGGCAACTGCTCCTCGAAGCACAGGTCTCCCAGTGTCCTGTCCCGTACCAGAGGAGCTCGGTTACCTTCCCAGCTTCACCGGTGGCGCTACCTATTAGTACGTCACGCCTAGTAGCTGCACTATGGATAACGAAACGCGCGCTGCTTATCTCGAGCACTTTTCAGAGGCAAAAAAGAGTCTCATTAAGCGTGGCTCTATATCGTACGGCCCGATCGCCCGGTCTGCTCACCCGGCAGTTTTCACGCTTTCTCTACGTCGTCCGCCGTGCTTGGGGGATCGTCTCCATCGGAGCCCCGCGAAGAAGGAACCACGACGTCGCTCTCGCACTATCACGCGCGGATCTCGAAGCGGGGACTTCTTCGCGCACCGGCAAGCAGACGACTAGACACCGGCTACGACCAACGGCTAATGACTCGCGGCCTCCTCTCCCGAGCGCGGCGTACCGTCTGAAGCACGCCTTTACTTTCAACTGGCACGGACTATTCTTTAAGCCTGCCACTCGTAGGGGCGCCACGCGAAGCCCTAGCGTTGCGAGTGTAACGGACACACGGTCGGACCCTCGAGGTGCTAGTGCTTCTCTTCATCTCTCCCCGACCCTTTCTCGATCTAGCTTCAGGCTTTGATTTGCTCCTTACCCTCGTTCAACTCCCTCACCCCCATCAACTTCACTTCCTCCGACTGCCTCTCGGTAGTCCATCGTCTGAAATTCAGACCCGCTGCTGACGAAAGCGCGTTATTTTGCGACAATCACCGCACTGTCGCTTTAGCAGGTCGGCAACTTTTGCGGGCCGACCTGAACGAAAGGGGCCCCATCCGTTCGCCCCCGTCCTTCCTCTCTTCACCCTTGCAGCAGTGACGCGTCCCTGCGTGGTCCACGAACACTGCTTTGCTTGTCTGCTAGCAGTACGGCGCTTCTTTTGGTCTCGCCGACTCCTTGCTCTTCTCGGGGCTGAGGTGATACACATGGTTTAAGGAGCACGCCTGCGGTCGTCTCTCTTAAGTCATTCTTTTCGTACGAAGTCTTTAGAGAAACACAACAAACCGCGGCGCGCTGCGGAGTCGCAAATGCAAGCCCAGAAACGATCTGTCATTACGAACCCCCGTTCCCCTCTCCACCCTATACGATCCTCAAGCCTGTATCTTCAAGCGCCACCCGCTTCATCTTCTTTCGTTTTCCTTCTTTACCGCGCAGTTCACGGGGAAGACGTTTTTCTTGGCTATGCGTCGCTGGTGAGTTGCTTCTTAAACAACGAGGCTGCGCTGTGACTCGGAAGACGGCTTGTACAGGAATAGAACACGTGGTGAGCCTTCGGGGAGGGGGAGTCTTGATGACTACTGTTACTGGCTGCTACCGAGCCGAAGTCGACAACGCGACGGCTCGTGCTTTCTTTTTTTTATCCGAGTGCTCTCGAGAGTGTAGTATAGGCTGCTGGCGCGAGAACGCGTTTTTATGAATGGAACAGCTTTGTCGCGTCTCTCTGTGGGCGGAGTGTTTGCCCAGGGACGTCCGCGCCTCGTCCGAGGCGTGGCTTAGGAAGTCAGAAAGCGGAAAAAAAAGGAGGGGTGGTGGTTTCATTGGACGCTATGTTTAGACAGAGTGCGACAGGAGGTTTGCTGTGGGTGACGATGCGTTGCTCTACATGCTATGGGGTCGGAAGGAGCGCTGGGACTACGTGTTGAGCCAGGGACGCCTTTAGCGTATAGGGTGGATTCGAATGTGTTATTTACATTAAGGGTATACTACGATTTGTCGAAGGCCAACGCCGAAGCTTTCATCTTTAGTACCCACACTGGTAAACACTCCGGTTATCTTGTTAAGTAAATAGTATTAATATCTGAGCTTTTACATCTCGAAACCACCATATTATTACGAGGAACGCCCTACAGTGGAGGGCTCCGGAAATTTCGACCATCTGGTGTTGTTTACCATTCACTTACATCGCAGCGTGCATGGAACTCTACCATTTCGCCTCTATCTAAATGCGACTGCCGTGGCCGGGGTCGAACCCGTGACCTTCGGGTCAGAAGCCCAGTTTCTTAGCCGCTACACCACTGCAGTGGTTTCCTGTCGAGTAAAGTATCAGTCGTATACGAGCGACGTCGTACACAATACCAGTTTCTCATATAGTGAGGTTTGAACGCCTCTAAAAGCCTATCCTTTCGAGAAAAACGCCCCGGGCCCAACACGGCCCTGTGAACGTTGGACCAAATACTACTCGTGCATTCACAAATTATGACTGGAAGGTCGAAGCCATGGTCCCTTCTTCTTTATCAATCAGGAGTAGAAATGCGCGTCTGGTTCGCATATTGCCCTTTGTAGAGTGCGTGGAGAATGTGCTTAAACATTGCGGGTGGGGAGAAGAGGGGGCAGAAGTTCCCAGGCTACTGTTTCACGTATTTTAATGGAAGCATGGACTGGGAACTTTTCACCAGCAGGACTGTGCGTGGCTTTGTCAATCTTCCAAGTTAGGAAGAACATGGCGCCAGACGCCGGCTGCATCGGAGAGAGAGTTGGGAGAGGTGGTAGTTGTTGGTACTTGGGTAAATAAGGGGAAAGCTAGGAATGTTACACGATCCTTCGTAATTTGATGATGATATGGCAATGCTGAATATGAATTACATCTGATCTTTTTATATGTCCACTCGTTTAGTGATTCTCGTGGTGTGGTGCATGTGTGGATTCTGCGTCTCTGTCACGCAGTTTTGCATCTGTTGACACGACACATTCCAATGACATGACAGCTGTACAATGGCCTTTTCCGGAGGTCATTAACAGACAATGATGTGGATATGGGGTGGTGTGGTTGTCTACCATGCATAAAGTGTAATTGTGATAGCGACTGTGTAGCTGTCATTTTTGTGTTTGGCTTCCATCGGGATTTTTCGTTCATGAATAGCACTGCCCATGCTGCATTTACTGGCGCGTTTGTCAAATTTCAATATGATATTTCAGTAAAGTCATTGCATATACCGTTATTTTTTTGCTGGCTAATAGCTGTCTGTGTATACAATATGCGTCTTGACTTGGAGGTACTTCCTGTAATGCTATCGTTCCTTACATAGGCTGTCCAAAGGTAGCTTGCTACATGCAGTGAAAACAAGATCCAATGAATTTCGATTTTATCACGTTTCCAGCCAAACAAAGAAGTTTTGATTACCCGGAAAACGCCCATCAGGTTCAATGTTTTCATTAATTCAAGCTGGCAAATTAAATTGGCCAACAAACTCAATCTAACGAAGTTTTTTTTTGATAACTGGGCAAAAAAAAACGGTGATTCCTTTCTAATTTTGACAAACACTGTTTTTTTTTTCTTGAGGAAAGTGATGTTGCGCATAGGACGGTATGAAAAGAAAAACACACATGACATTTTCTTTAACGATTCGTTGATGTTGCCCCATATGCATATATTCGTGTGGAAGTGTGCGCTTACATATGTGCGTTCTGGCGATTACGTTTCCATTTGTTTTCTTCAGTTGTAATCCCGATCTCCAATCAAAAGCTAAGGAACAGCTGGTGCATTATTTGTGTGCCACACCTGGTTTTAGATGATGCCGATTCACGCACACACGCGCACACACACACGCACACACACACGCACACACAGACGCACACGCACACACACGCACACACACACACACGCACACTCACACACGCACGCACACACACGCGCGCGCACACACACACACACGCACACACACACACACGCTCACGCACACACGCACACACACGCTCACGCACACTCACACACACGAACACACACACGCACACACATACACACACAAAGAAACACACACACGCACACACACACACAAACACGCACACGCTCACGCACACGCACACACACACGCACACACACACGCACACGCGAGCACACACACACGCACACGCACAAGCGAGCACACACACACGCGAGCACACGCACACGCACGCACACGTACATGCACACACACGCACACGCACACACACGCACACACACACACACACACACAAACACACACACACACACACACACACACAGGGCCCAAATTCAACTCAACAACACATCACCCTATACACGTGTTGCACCAGTCGGGTAAGCTAGTTCCGTCTTTGGTAAAATATGAAAGCTGTTCTATTACACTGGTCATTTAGACTTGTAATAATACGGGCTTGGATTATGAGACGAATAATTTAATCCTTGCTTCTCGCTGAGACCACGCACTGGTGTAGTTATGGTGCATAGCTGCATCTGTTACCGTCAAGTGCCAGCCAACCTACAGTACTGCTTTTAACGTTATTTGCGTGTTCATGAAGCCGGGCCTTGAGACACCGACAATGGTTGCACAATAAACGTCTCCGGTAGACAACGCCCGCTGTACACTTATCATACAAATTTATCTTAATGCATCTTTTACTTACTCTAGCATTTCGATCGTGCATTTTGCTCACTTTACAAGATAACGTCACCGAAATGCACGTTCCGAAGTACGTGACCAGGAACAGATCTACAGACAGGTCCCGTCTGTGCAGGCTAACCTCGCAATGCCATTATCCAAGGTAGCCTGGGCACTGCGAGAGCTTCAGATCATCGAACTACGAATCGTGGAATTCCAACTAAACGTAGGGCAGCTCCTAAACTAAATTTTACATGATGAGTCAATAACGCTATTTGCGGCATCATAGCCGCTGAAACCGCCGGGATTAGGTATACGGAACCACATGACGTTTTTTTTTCTGTAACTTTTTTCGTGCTCTGCAAGTGTGCTGAATTTTTTGTCTAGTAAAACAGTTTTGAAGAGAGTGTGAATAGTATTCTTCTATGATTAAAGGGCTCAGCGCAAAAAAAAAAACTTCAGACAATGAACACAGCAGACAAGCACCAGCGCACAGATCACAACGCGCTAGTTCTCGTTTCTTGTGTTTGTTGTCTACAATTTTTTTCTGCTGAACAGTTTAATTATGAAATACCAACTAGCCTGATCCCACACTTCGCTTCTCTTATGGATCATGCTGGTCGACCTTTTGAAGAAAGACTAGACATACAAGCCACCTTTTTGACTTCATAGTTCTGCCTGGTATGCAAAGTGTTTTTTCTTCTTTGCAATGTTTTTTCTCACTGGAACATGTTTTTTTTGTTCACGTGTAGTTGTATGACTCAGGGTTTAAAACACGGATAACAACTGACTATAATTATAATAGTTGTTAGGTGCGACATTTCAAAAACCACGATATGATTATCAGAGATGCCGTATTGGAGGGCTAGTCAAATTTCGCCAACCTGGGGTTCTCTAACGTAATCGTGAATCTTAGCGCACCGGCACCGAGCGTTGCGGCTCCGTCAAAATTTGGCCACTGCGGCTGCAATGAGATTCCGGAACCCTCTGATCGGCAGTCAACCACCGTAACCGCGCGTCGACTCCGGTGCGTCAAAAACTGAAGGCAGTCGGCACATCGGATTGTGCTATTTGTGCACTCTAGAAAGAGACAGAGAGAAACGTTATCTGGATTGCGCGAACAAGGATGGATGGATGCAAGAAGAGACGAAGAGGAAGAGAGAAGCGCTGCCTCGTCTTCTTAGCGTTTTTAACGCTTCTTTTTGTCCTCTTTGTTCCTTTCAACGCGATAGTGTTGAAGAGTTCATTTAGCAGTTCTGGAGTTGGCGTGGACTTGTGTGGTTGTGAGCGAAAAATCGCCATCTTGTGCTTGACCGAAGAATCGCTGATAATAGTAATAGTATCTGGGGTTTTACGTCCCCAAACCATGAGTCCCCAAACCATGATATTGCTACGTGCCAGTGCATGGAGGTGAAGAAGACAAAGCATTTAGACTGGCGCGAGCTAATCTCTGTGGCTGGCACTGCTCGCTTAATCAGCTGTAAAGCAGGCGCATCTCGCATCAGTTCCAGCGCCTGCCAAACACCGCTGCGACGTCCTCGTGTCTCGACACATATCATCCAACAAATATGTTACGAGGAGGAGACCGACTCGGAGGGGTAGCCACAGATGTATTTACAGCCGGTGAAGCGAGCAGCGTTAGCCACAGAGATTAGCTCGCGCCTAGTCTATATGCTTTGTCTTCTTCATATCCATGCACCATGGCACGTAGCAATATGATTATGGGAGACGTCGATGTGGAGGTTTTCGGAAATTTGGACCCTCTGGTGTTCTTTGACTTTCGCTGACATCTCACAATACACGGACCTCTACCATTTAGCATCCAACGAAACGCGACCGCTGATGCCACAATCGAACCCGCGACCTGCGGGTCAGCATACGAGTTCCACAACTGCTATGCTACCGTGACTGATATCGAAGAATCGAAAAAGATACATTATAACAATTAATTACATTTATTTATTTATTTATTTTCAACATACTGCGAATCCTTTGGAGGGCTTTTACAGGAGTGAGAGTAACAAGAAAAGCACAAAAAGCAGCCACATCAAAAGTAACAACACAATACAATTTGGTAGGAGCAGCGTTGATGAGCAAATAAATACAAGTTAAGAAGAACGAAACTGCATGCATATATAAGGTGGCAGCCGATGCATTATTAATTTTATACAAACCTAAAAATTTGGTAGAGAAAAGTTTACACACTTGTATCAGTTGGTGTAAATACAAATACTGGCAATGAACCCAGTACAAGGGGCCAGTCGTAAAATGAAAATACATGAATAAATGCATGAAAATAAATAAACGTTTCCGGTTCTGACTGGTGATTGAACGTAGGTCGTTACCGTGGCAAGCGGGTGTTCTATACCACACAGCCATGCGTCTGCTTGTAATTGTAGTTAAAATAACGTTGATGCGTTCCAAACACGCGCGTCCTGTATACAGGTTTCACAATGCAATATCGCAATAATTTTGCGTGGTACAAGCGTACATCGCCATCGGGCGTCAGAAAATGTGATTTTCGTGATTACTTCGTGGTTCAAAGCCGTCCACCCTTTACAAAAGGCACCCCTGTTAATGCGCGTGTTCCCTCATTACCACGTAGTGGGTGAGTGCTAAGCAACTTCGAAAACATTTCGCGTGGATAATTTGTCATGGCTTAAAGCGCATGTTAAGCTTTACACAGAATTCAGCCGTATGCATGCGCTTCACTGATAAAAGCCAATTTTGTTACTGTTTGCAATATAGTTATCCACAATTGAAACTTCTCGAGTATGTTCATACGATAAAAAGTATGCACACAAATGGTTTGAGTATGGATTCGGCACGGGAAATTGCTAATGCGTTCAACTCTTGAAGGCGATGCTTAAGGGTTTGCCAATGTTTGCATTCGTGTTTGATTGGGCTTTCCAGAAAGCGTTTCCACTTTGATTGACCAGCAAGCCTATTTCACTACCCTCGTCGAGAGAGAGAGAGATAGATAGATAATAGAGAGATCTCTGCCTGTGCAAAAAGATGTCCGACTCACATTTAGGAGTAACAAATATTCTTTTTTGTGTTTCTCTTACACACATTTCTGTTTAAATATGGTTTCTTCCCACTCCTCTAATAGTAGAGGGCTGAGAGTATATCAATAAATGAAGTAAAATGAAATGAGTTGCTTGATAGATGACGTAGAAGGATAGAAGCACCAAGTGTAGTTGGTAGAGAGCGGCGCTTGACCAGTCTCTTCCCTCCCTTGCGCTTGTTTTCTGACTGCGTTTTCAGTACATCGTATAAAATTTTACCGCGCGCACGTTAGAACCATCTGATGTCTTCGTGTCGTTCAAGCTGCCCCGTGTGGATGGATTTGAAAATAAAAACCACTTAACAGCTCGACCGAGCAAGTGTGATGACCGTCGATCATAATACGCCTGGTGCCAAGGAGGGAAAAAAACAATGGAAAGCGCAGGGTTAGCCAGTTCTCAGACCGACTGGCTACCCTGGGCTAGGTAAGGGGGGTAAAAATGAAGAAAGACATGTTACAAAGAGAGAGAAGACCAAAGATAGCGAAAGAGGAAAAGCCTATAGTGACATCGTTTTTACATTAACATTGGCGCGCCCAGCAGCTGCATATGTACGACTGTACAGAAAACCTGAATAGCCCTCTCAGTTTTCCCGGTGAGCCCCGTCCTATTACATGCCTGAAAACCATCTTCTGTAATGCCTGCAACCAACCACCAGTCCCAGTGTATTTTATTTTGATTGATTGATATGTGGGGTTTAATGTCCCAAAACCACTATATGATTATGAGAGACGCCGTAGTGGAGGGCTCCGGAAATTCAGACCACCTGGGGTTCTTTAACGTGCTATTTTATTTTATTTTTTTATTTTATAACGATTTGAGGTTTAGACAGCTCGGCAAGTTTTTTAAACGTGTAAATATGTTTATAGTATGCACACCCCCTATTTCGCTTTATATGACGCGTTATTTACAATATCTGAGAACCGACATGTAGATACCTACTGACAATTAAGTCGCCGTGGTACACAGCTTGGCGAATGTTGAGCTTCTAATTAAGCTACACAACGCTGGTTCTATTTCCGGCCGCAGAGGCCGTCTCTTTATATTGTCACGCCCGTCTGTCAAGTTCCGTTACTGCGGGTTCTGCCTCGTGCAAACCGTGCAGATGGACGAAGAACCACCGAGATAATCGTAGAACCTTGCGGTGCGATTACGCACGCAACGCGAACAACACAGATCGTGCTGGAACATACGTGACCGCCAGCGATAACGCTGAGACGTTCGACGGCACATGTATAAATGCCGGCATTTACAGATCGTTCTGGAACGTGCGTGACCGCTAGCGATAACGCTGGAACATTCAACGGCACATGTATAAATGCCGACGCGCATCACCGCTTGTAAATCGATCAACGGCTAACGCTTAGTTCGCCGCTATCAGTGGCAGTGTGTATCACTGTAATCTGACTTTTCCGTTCACCGGCCTTGAGTTCGGCCAAGTAAACAGTTTAATCTTGGGCTTAAAGTGTGCTCCCTCGACCACGTCACGTCCCCGTGACAATATTGTTACGGGGAATAAAGTATACACTGGTGAACAAATGTGTACTGGCGAATATACTGGCGAGCTAATGCGTACGACGCTGCTGCACTCCGAGCACGTTCCCGTTCAGCACTTCGTCGTCGTCATCCTCAGGCATCTACTTAGCCCGTGACATTACCCGCCGGCGGCAGAAGCACCGTCCCGGTGCGATCAATTCTCGAGGCGTGAAAAGTATGGCTTAAGCCGTGACACGTGCACTATATCAGTGGGGACTGAAGCTGGTACTGACGTGGTACGGAGTGGAGCTATCTCATAGGTCACGCTGGTGACCTTGCGTATGACGCGGTAGGGGCCAACGTAACGAAACATTAGTTTTTCGCTGAGACCAACACGACGTGATGGTAACCACAGCAAGACGAGTGACCCCGGAGAGTACTGTACGTCGCGGTGCCGGCGATCGTAAGCACTCTTTTGGTTAAGCTGCGAGGCACATAAACGATCCCGGGCGACTTGGCGGGCGATGTCAGCTCGGGCCAGGGCATCACGAGCATAAGCAGTCGATGAGGGGGCGTCAGATTGGAGCATGGTGTCCATGGGCAAAGGCGGGTCATAACCGAACAGTAGGTAAAAAGGGGAAAATCCAGCTGTATCATGACGTGAACTGTTGTATGCGAAGGTAACGAAAGGTAAGTGGATGTCCCAATCTTTGTGATCCTTGGAGACGTACATCGCTAACATATTCGTCAAGGTACGGTTGAGGCGTTCCGTGAGGCCGTTGGTTTGCGGATGGTACGCTGTAGTGAAGTTGTGGTGGGTAGAGCAGGATCGCAGGAGCTCGTCGACTACTTTAGATAGAAAACAGCTGCCGCGGTCGGTGATCAACTGACGAGGAGCACCATGACGCAGAATGATGTCATGAAGAAGGAAATCGGCTACATCAGTAGCGCAGCTGGTGGGGAGGGCGCGTGTAACGGCATACCGCGTTGCGTAGTCGGTAGCAATAGCAATCCACTTATTACCGGTGGCTGACACGGGAAAGGGTCCTAGAAGATCGAGGCCGACTCGGAAAAATGGCTCATCTGGTACTTCAATGGGCTGGAGGGTACCAGCAGGTCTCAGAGCAGGTGTCTTGCGGCGCTGGCAGAGGTCGCATGCCGCAACGTACTGTCGCACAGAATGGTAGAGGCCAGGCCAAAAGAATCGGCGGCGAACGTGGTCATACGTGCGTGACACCCCTAGGTGTCCAGCGGAGGGGGCATCATGGAGCTGGGCCAATACGTCTGGGCGAAGATGCGCAGGAACAACGAGTAAAAGCTCAGCACCATCAGGGCGGGTGTTGTAGCGGTGCAAGATGTCGTTGTGAAGAACGAACAGTTGTAAGGAGTGGTCAGGGTGGGGAGAGTGCAGACCATTGATAATAGCACGCAAAGAGGGGTCGCGGTGTTGTTCAGCAGCTATGTCGGTGAAGTCGGTAATTGAAAGAACGAAGGCCTCTTGCTCATCTTCCCTCGTGTCAGGGGGATCGACTGGGTAATGGGACACGCAGTCGGCATCCTTGTGAAGTTGTCCGGATTTATAGGATACGGAAAAAGTGTACTCTTGTAAGCGCAGCGCCCAGCGACCAAGGCGTCCCGTAGGGTCCTTGAGTGAGGAGAGCCAGCAAAGCGCATGGTGGTCCGTAATAACTGAGAATGGTCGGCCATACAGGTACGGTCGGAATTTCGCAATGGCCCAGACGAGAGCTAAGCACTCGCGTTCTGTGATGGAATAATTTTGTTCCGAGCGCGACAACAGTCGGCTTGCATACGCGACAACGCGGTGCATGCCTTGTTGCCGCTGCGCGAGCACTGCGCCTATGCCGTGGCCACTGGCGTCAGTACGAAGCTCCGTGGCGGCAGATGGGTCGAAGTGTGCTAAGACTGGTGGATTGGTGAGAATGTCAACCAGCGACGAGAAGGCGTTTGCTTGCTCTTGGCCCTAGGTGAATGCGACATCCTTTTTGAGGAGGCAGGTTAGAGGACGGGCTACTTCAGCAAACTTCTCGACAAAACGACGGAAATAGGAGCACAGTCCCAGAAAACTTCGGACGTCCTTGGCTGAGCGGGGTGTGGGGAAGTCGCGAACTGCTCGGACTTTTGCAGGGTCTGGTTGAACGCCCGCAGCGTTAACAAGATGGCCGAGTACGCAGATTTGGCGTTGCCCAAAGCGGCATTTGGACGAGTTAAGTTGCAAGTTGGCACGTCGAAAAACATCAAGCCCTGCGGACAGACGGGTAAGATGGTCGTCGAAAGTAGTCGAAAAGCAATAACGTCGTCAAGATAGCAGAGGCAGATGGTCCACTTCATGCCTCGAAGGAGAGAGTCCATCATGCGCTCAAATGTCGCGGGGGCATTGCATAATCCAAAAGGCATCATCTTGAACTGATAAAGTCCATCAGGAGTCACGAAGGCCGTCTTCTCTCTGTCTTTGTCGTCCACAGCGATCTGCCAGTAGCCTGAGCGAAGGTCTATTGAAGAGAAATATTTGGCACCGTGCAAGCAATCGAGTGCATCATCTATGCGCGGTAGGGGATAGACATCTTTCTTGGTAATATGGTTGAGATGGCGGTAATCAACACAGAATCTCCAGCTATTGTCCTTCTTTTTAACAAGTACAACGGGTGAGGACCAGGGACTAGATGAGGGTTCGATTATGCCCTTATCAAGCATTTTATCGACTTCTCGCTGTATAATAGCACGCTCCGGGGCTGACACACGGTAGGGTCGTCGGCGAATGGGTCGAGCGTCACCGGTGTCGATGCGATGGGTTACCACAGATGTCTGGCCCAAATTACGGTCGCCGAAGTCAAAGATGTCCTGATAAGAAGCAAGCACACGGCAGAAAGCAGAGACTTGTTCAGAGGTGAGCTTGTCAGATAGCATTGGCTTGAAAAGGTCAGAACAGGAACGTGACGAGAACGACGTTGATGAAAAATCGGGTGGCGAATCGGTGGTTAGAGCGGAAACTGTGTGGTCGACTAGTGGTGTAAGATGCGCAAGTGACATGCCGCGAGGAATAACTTGCGCTGAGAGGCCGAAATTGAGGACGGGAAACGAAGTTCGGTTGTCCTTAACGGTAACCACCGTGTTGGGGAGTGCAACATTGCGTGCCATGGCGACGTCAGAAATTGGGGCAACAACATAATCACCATCGGGTACTGCAGGATATGGCGAGAGTTGGACTTGGACTGCGGCTTGCGGCGGAAGTCTAAGGAAATCGACAGAGCGTAGACGAGGTGGGCTGGTAGAGACGGTCTCCGAAAAGGATGGTAGTTCGAGCCGAAGAAGACCTTTGGAACAGTCAATGAGCGCAGCGTGTGAAGTCAGAAAGTAGAGTCCAAGGATGAGGTCATGAGGGCAATTTTCCAGTACAGCGAACAGAATTGTTAATCGCGCAGTGCACATTCCAAGTACAGCAGGAGTACTCCCATCCGCTGTACGAACGGTAGGTGCAATTGCAGGCGTCAGAACTTTTTGGAGGCGGCGGCGGAGGTCTGAGCTCATCACAGATATTTGTGCACCGGTATCAATAAGAGCAGTTATAGGTAAACCATCAACGAGAATTGTAAGGAGGTTGCACCGCTGGTCGGGGGTAATCAGAGGATTTGCAGTCCGAGTCGTGTATGCAGCGTCACCTCCGGGGGCTGCACCGGCTAGTTTTCCGAGCGACGGTCGTAGGGAGACCGAGAACGGCGGGGTTGGGGCGAGCGGGACTGACGACGCATGGGCGATGGCGAGCGGCTGGTCCGACGTTCTGGATTATGCGCTGCACCTGTCTCAGCACGGTAGGACGGGGCATAAGGTGCACGTTCAGAGCGAGGGCGCCAATCATAGAAGCTCGGTCGAGGTGATGAGGTCCACCGGCTGCGGCAATGGCGAGCGATGTGTCCTATCCGATGGCACGTGAAACATATGGGCCGATCATCATGAGTGCGCCATTCAGCTGGGTTTCGTCGTGGCGCGAACGTGTGGTTCGGAGTGGCAGCCGCAACGACTGGAGCCGAGCTGGAAGTAGCAGGGGCATTTTGATGAGGTGGCGAAATGCCCATATTCGCGATCTCTTGGCGAACCACGGCCTGAATCATTGAAACAGCACCGTGGTTGTGTCCTGGCGCGTTGACGCTAGACATAGCGGGAGCCATAGCCTCGAGTTCCCGACGGACTATTCTGGTGACGTTTTCTGGCGCTGGTGGTTGATGTAGTGTGGGCAACTCTTCGCAAGAGGACGTAGCCGCCGTGTTGGGAAGGCGGTCAAATCGGTGAACTATGCGCCTACTTTTTGCCTGTTCGAAGCGACGACATGCTTCGATGACCGACTCCACCGTCGCACCTCCACCAATGATGTTACGGGGAATAAAGTATACACTGGTGAACAAATGTGTACTGGCGAATATACTGGCGAGCTAATGCGTACGACGCTGCTGCACTCCGAGCACGTTCCCGTTCAGCACTTCGTCGTCGTCATCCTCAGGCATCTACTTAGCCTGTGACAATATGCACAAGTGGATTTCCCATTACGTTGTTCCTTGTAATAACACCCGTATTTCTTGTCCGTGACGTCGTATAATTGCAGTTATGAACCATGATGAACATATTGCTTTGTTTCAATTATAGAAGCATTTCATTACGCAAAAACGGGAAGCAGGTCCGTACGGCTCACCTTAATTATCTGAAAAGCTCGGGCTTTTCTCGAAGTTCTTTACAATCAAAACATATAAAAACTAGGATACTTCATGACACGAAATGTTCATTTTAATTTATATTGGATACGCGTGATATTGTGCAAACGAAGAGCCCCGAGCAATCAAATGAGAATTGCCGTAACTGCAGCGCAGAAAGTGGGTGCACTCGCACACAAGGGCGAACCTCACTTCTACAGTAACAAATGTCAAGTGGGAGTACGCGTATCACAAGTAAGAACTAAATAATATTTCCAGGGCACACTTATGAGAAAGTCCGGTTCATTAGAGAGCCATTGATTTCTTGCCTTAAATAGGGGCTTCAGTCGCTAACTTCGGTGCTTTTCGGGAAGTAAAAATAGAAGAGCGTTGTCCCAATACGCTGCAACTAGCCAAGGCCCCTCGGGCACCGCTCGAGCTGTGAATCGGTGAGGTATATAGAGAAAGCTAGAACCTCCATATTTGTTTTTTTTTAATTTTACTCTGGAACTCTCAAGGAACGTAAACATGGCGTAGAGTATCGATCTTCAGCCCCGAAATAGAAAAGACAGCAGAGATAGCGGGCCGTGCTGTTAAGCAGTAACATGGATGGATTGGAAGAGCCTTCAGACAGTGACGTTGGCGGTGTTTTCGCCGTCACTGTAGCCAAGAGAAAGGAAGAGGTAAGAACTTTCCGAAATTTTACAATTTATAAGCACACACATACTAACGCATGGGCAAGCTCAATGTTTTTTTAGGCTTGTTGCTTGAACACCTCCGAAGAAAAGGTTGTAGCGCAAAACACAAGGACAGGTAAGTAACACGGGACTGAGACTCTTTGTCTGTCCTTGCGCTGTTGCGCTGTTTGCGCTGTGTGAAGCACGAACGAACACACATAAAGGGTAGTGCCGAACCCAGTGCCTTCTTAGGTATCTAACAGCTGCATCTTACCGGTACTTACCTACAGAGCAGAAAACTGGAGGATTACAGAGAGGGTTCATCGTAAGTTGAGGATGACTCAGTGAGCAATGGAAAGAAAAATGATAGGTGTAACCCTAAAGGACAAAAAAAACTGAGTGTGTCAGGTAACGGACGGCTGTTAAGGGCGTCATGGCCGAAATCAAGAAGAACACAGGGTCATGGGCAGGGCGCGTAGCGCGGAGGCAAGATAACCGCTGGTCATGAAGGATCACTGACATGAGAGAGATAAATAGAGAAGAAAGGCAGTGAGGTTAACCAAGCTTGGCACGGTTCGCTACCTACCCATGGGGTGGGGAAAGAGAGAATAATAAAAAGTAAAGAGATAGAAAAGAAGAGGAGTAAGAAAGTGAACAATGAATAGTCAGATCACTGACATGATTTTAACAGAAGGCAAGCGGGTGAAGAGGAGACAGAAATTTAGGTGGGCAGATAAAATTAGAAATTTTACGGGTATATATTGGCAGCAGGATGCACAGGACCGATTTGACTGGTGAAACATGGCAGAGGCCTTTGTCCAGCAGTGGGCGTTGTGAAGCTGATGATAATGGTGAATGGAACGTCTCGCAGGCGCTACGCTAACGGTGCATGTTTCTCGTACGATCGTTCGTCATGCAAAATATGCCGAATTTATCTGTAAATGTTGTAAATTCAAGAAGAATCATAATGAACGCTCGACGGTCTGTTTGATATGATGCACGAAATGTTTCGGTCAGAATCTGGGTTTTTACGTCCGAAAACCAGGATATGATTATAAGGGACGCCATTGTGGAGGTCTCCCGAAATATTGACAACCTGCCGTTCATTACGTGCACTCACATCGTATAGTACACGGACGTCTACCTTTTCCCCTCCATAAAAATGCGATCGCCGTGGCCGTGACCCCCGAGCCCGTGACCTTTAGTTTTTTTTTTTATTCATATACTGCAGCCCATTAAGGGCTATAGCAGGAGTGGGTGAAAAAAAAAACAGAGCAGTGAATTACAAAAGTTAAGCAGCCGAGCACCGTAAACATTACATTAACGTAATGGAAATATTACAAACACAGCTACCAGTCTTCAATCGTTTGTAGGTTGTGCTTAAGCACACTTTTTTCCGTTTACGAATGTTCGTCAGCTTCTTAATAAAAATAAAATACATTCAGACGGTCCCAGCACTGCAGTTCATATCACTCCATAAAGGGACACTGAAGATATTACTTTTACACATGTTGCGGGTAATAGTAATAAATTACCTGATCACTGTTACGAGAATAACAACACTCCTGCTGCGTATAAAATGACTAGGCATGCATAAATTGCAAAGAAAGAAGAAATTTCGATAACGGCGTTGCATTTAAGCCTCCTGCACTTGAGGCTCGCTGTTACGTCAGGAATTTCACTAGTGTATTTCAGGGTTCTACAAAGCTTTTTATTGCAAAAAAAAGAAGAGAGTTACCTCGGAGACAAAGACACACACAGTTGCAGGAATATTTATTCTGCCAGTGTCACCAAACTTTAAAAAAGAATAGTGTGGAATACATGACGTCATGGTTATGTTTAAGTGCTAAGCTTGGGCATGGATTCAAGAAATGAAATTTTGCATTGGCTTTCTAATCTAATATGCGACACTGACGCTAGAGTACCCAAATGGCTACATATCTCTCAATTGATGTGATGTATTATTTAGAATATTTAGCGTTTTTTTTGTATAACAGTATCGGGTACGTTTGGCTGCTTCTCGAATGCAACAAATTACATTCTAATTAGGCGAGTTGCTGCCCAACGGGAGCGGCATCAGTTCAAAGGTGTTACTCAATCTAGTAAACCGAGTTTTTCTGCTGTCACAACTTCCTCGGAACTACGAGAATTTTCAAAATTTTCTTGATATTTAGGTTTGCAAACTCTTACAGTGAAACAATTTTGCCTCTTACAGTACAGCATACAGTGACTGGTGGCATACCGTATTTACCTGTTTAAAATACATCACTTGTTGAACTAATTGTTCAAGCTTACATCGTCGTTGCTTGACCGCAACCCGCTTTAGTCTTCTATACTGAACTCCAGTTTAATTTCACCACTGGGAGTTCACCGCGCTGGTAAAATGGCTACAGTGTCCGGCTGTTCACACGATGCATGGTTTTGGCTTCGATTCCAGCCTCAGCGGTCGATGACAGTTGATGCTAAATGTCACGGGATGATCGAAATTTCCGTAGCCCTCCATTACGGCGTGTCTCATAATCATATCACTTATAGTCAGTCCGTGAACTTTATATATTCTCTTCAGAAACCGAGCCCCCTTAAGAGGGCGGGTCGAGTGCGGGCCTCAGCCATGTTGGGACATATCGCGGTTGTCGGTACGTAAAACCCTAGAAATTATTTTATTAGGAAACCACACGGAACGAAGCTCCAGCCAGTGGTCACGAATGGTTTCTCAGTTGCTTCGTGGTTTGAGCCTGATGCTTCTGGATTTCAGCGGGCAACTCAGACACTGCGGAGGCTAAATAAAGTCTTGCATCACGTCACCCGGAGTACAAAGAAGCGGGTTTCACATGTAGTAATTATGCGTAATAACTCTCATCACCTGTCATGCAAAGCTATATTTCACACCCCGTAGCTGCACCGGATGCGACAATAGCTCATCGGTTGTGCTTTTTTCGCAATCTCATGCGGCCATAATTCCTCTTAGCCACGAAAAATCACCAAAAAAGCCATAGTTATTACACCGAAAGGTAAATATGGCTATAGGAACTACCAGAAACCACCCGGCATTGGTGTCACGAGTGGCCTCCATTGGCTGTGCTACCAGTTCTGTCGTTCTCAGCGTCGTACCCAAGCACGTGCGCCATTGGCTGCTCCTCAAGTGACGTCATTCATCCCGTCGCAGCCGTGGCGCCGAGCACACGCGCACCTGATTTTACTGGAAGCTTTCAAATAGGTAAGCCGCGGATCCTGTGGCTTACCCATGTTCGGAAGCTAGGAAGTTCGTATGTTTGGAAGTTAACCATGTTCGAAAGTTCGTATGCGAACTTCCGAGCAGTGAAGAACTTCCCAAGAGCGCTGACTGTAGAAATATGCGAGAGTTTGCATTGGCCAGGCCGATGCTGCATCCCCGGCACAAAGACGGGTCCGGGAGGCCGAGTGCTGGCAGCAGCTGCGTACCAACGAACCGGCAGCCTTCCAAGTCAAGCTAAACTGAGAACGGGAATGCGAGAGTCCGTGGCGGGAGGATACATGAAAACCACGCCGCTGAGTTAGCTCGCGATGTCAGACACTTGCAACAGCATCACGCTGGATAAGCGGGATTGCGGGCTCAACAGCGTCAACGTCACGATTGCGGGAGTGCGTTCGCCTGAGCAAACGCCCGCTTTCGGCGGGAGTTTCTCCAGCAGCATTTTGGCTTTGGCTGCGACATCTGTGTGCTACATGTGAAACAAACGCAGTGATAAAACCAAGCCAGACGAGTGTCTAATCTCATTAGAAAGTACGAACATGTAACCAATAACTGCGAATGGCTTCAGTGCAGCGTCAGTTTGAACCCACTGCTAAACACCGGAGGCACACATTTCAGTTTTCGCAGGTTAACTATTTGTACGGAGTGCTTGGGTGGTGACTTCTTTTATTCGTTTGTGACTATGATTACACCATATATCCCTTAAACATACGGGTGCTCGTAGCGGGCGATCTAACATCTTTTACACGTCCTTAATGGTGCATATATTCGTAACAAAATAAAATGTACGATCACATGTGTGCAGAACGAAGCCGCAAAGAAATCCATTCATATTCCACAGAAAGAAGGCTCCTTAGTTGCCGAAAAATTCATCGCGGTCCCGGATCCATTTTCCACTTCTGAACCCTTCCGCCACCTTGCAAGCCGGATGCGGCAGAACTCATTCGCTAATATATTTTTGATGTGCATGCAAATTTTAAGCGATCAACTACGCTGTGTATATGATGGGTGACATTCAAAATGGCGAAATTCACTATGATGAACGATTGAAATCCTCAAATTAAGAACACTGAAATATTTAAAAAAGCCGAACCGGCGAAAATTCGAAAAATGAAATGCCACAAAATCAAGAGGGCTTTACGACAACCATTAAGCCACGACTTTATTGCACGAACTCACATCGATTGGAAAACACACACACACGCACGCTCGCACGCACGCACGCAAGCTCTGTACTTCGCAGTCATTCGTTTGCATTCTATGTTTGCCAAGTGTTAGATAGATAGATAGATAGATAGATAGATAGATAGATAGATAGATAGATAGATAGATAGATAGATAGATAGATAGATAGATAGATAGATAGATAGATAGATAGATAGATAGATAGATAGATAGATAGATAGATAGATAGATTTCGCAACTTTATTTGCAGGATATGGTGACATCTGCTGATACAGTGATCACACGTACTCACACAGATGATATGTACTGTCACACAGGTGGAAACTGCAACAACATAAGACCAACACCTCGCTTCATCTTCACATTCGGCAGCTACACGCAGCTTGCATTAGCGTATTCCCCGACGAATAAAGTGAAAAGGTTTAAGAGAGTTTCTAGACAGGAATAAGTGCCTCAGACAAGCGGACCGACGGTTCGACAGGTGGATCTGTCTTCGTGCGTAACTACTTCTGTCTAATCCTTCTAAGCTCCTAACTCGCTCGCGGCCTCGCTTCCGGTCTAGATGTGGTGTCGTCACAGCGGGTCTTTCTGCGAACCGCACTTGTTGGCCGTATCGCACGCGAGTTTTCTTTTCCCAAAGAAAAAGAGAAAGCGAGCGAATTCAAGGATTGTTCTTGCGCTGTGGCGTCGCTAAACGAGCTTGCCTTTATTGAGACAGAGTATCTGTCCCCGCCTAGTGCGTTGGTTATCTTTTTTACGTGAGCTTACTTACGACAGACGCTCCTGGATTCGTGGTCGGGTTGGAAGCGCAGGAGAGGGGGGGCTGGAAGAGGGTGTCGAGGAGAAATACAGATAGCGGCTTTGGCAGATGGGGTTGGGGTCTTTTTCTCAGCGGGATGAGGGAGGCTGCAGGGGTGCACAAAGACGGGAAACGGCTGTCGCAAGACACGCGCGGCCCGTCTCCGCACGAAGAGCGCAGATGCGGTGGCGACGGACGAGTTGCGGCAGGGAGACCGGCGGAGCAGTAAAAGAGGTCTCGTAATAGTCCAATTGAGAGAGGGTAAGGAAGGAAATAAGAGAGAGGGGAGTAATAGAGGAAGCAGATAGCACCTCGTTACGATAAGGGATTCACCTTGTTTTCGCCGGCGCCGGAAGGAGAACGATAAACGCAACCGGAAGTGGTGTTTCGCGTGGTGGCGGGAGTGGGGCGATTGCGGTTGCGTCTCCTTATGCCACTGTTACGTCGTTTACAATTTTGACTTCCTTTTTTTCTTTACCTCACTATGCCTTGTTACAGGGTTTGTTAAAGAAAGACTTTGTGCGGCCCTTTTTCTTCATTAGCTTTTTTTTAAACCTTGAGTAACGGCGAAGGCGGACGGTGAATGGTAGTTATTCTTGCGTAGGGGTGAATGGGGTTAATTGAATACGTAACCATGCTCGGAATCTACGGGACTACAGCAGCCTGACATTTCTCAGATGCAGTCTCAAGATACGGAAGAGGATCTACATTGTACCGACTTGTATGATTTCAAAATGAACAGCAATAAATTGTTTATCAAAAAATACATTCCGTAAACAAAACAATAAAATTTCTTTGCCGAGCAAGGATTTATTCAATAGACTTTTTTTATAAGCCGCAATGACGCTTACCTGCGCTGAATATTCACACAGCTAATGGCGGTTCATGTCGTGTTTCAAGCGGGGGCATTTCACGCAATGCTAATCAACCATATGAGTCGCATAACTCCCCGTAGGTTTGATGTATCGACCTCCGAACACGTCATTGCCCCATCCCCCCCCCCCCCATCTCACGCACCCCTATCGGGACGCGCCACCTGTTGATGTGCATGCCCACTATTGAACACATTTGTGTTTTGTACCGCTTTCAAGAGCGGATGCGGCGAGGCAGATTCGTCAACTGGCCCGCAGTCTCACACTGACTGAGTGGAACACACCAAGCATACGACGTACACGACTGCACGAGCTCGACCCTTCACTACAACTCCGGCCTCCACCCGGCCTACATCGACGTGAGGCTTCGCTTCTCTATCGCCTTTGGCTGGGAGTTGCTTTCACGAAAACTTATACCACGTTAATCAGAATTACTGACAGTGCGGCGTGCGATGTTTGCGGCACCGACGAAATATCGAACACCTGCTGTGTCATTGTCCTCGATTTGCCTCAGAGAGACAAGTACTTGCCAACGCAATGCGGCGACTGGATGATCGGCCTCTTTCTGTGCAGGTGCTATTACAGCAACGTACACATGCCTCGACAGCCCACAAGGCAGTGAAAGCCCTGCTGCGTTTCCTGAGAAAGACAGGCTTGTGTGAACGCCTCTGACATGCGGTAGAGTTCTACACGCTGCAGTGAAATTACTGTCAGTCTCTCCCCCACCCTTTTTTTTCTTTTCCCTCTCTTCTCTCTTTCTCGTCTTTCTTGTCCCCTTCCCTAATCCCCCAGTGTAGGGTAGCCAACCGGATGTCTTTCTGGTTAACCTCCCTGCCTTCTCTCTTTTTGTTGCTTCCTTCCTTCCTTCCGTGTTTCGTGTTGCTGCTCCCAGGTGGTGCGACAGTCAGCTAACTTTCGAAAAATAAGGCCAGCTGCGTATCCGGATTTTGAAACGGAGTTTCTCGAATGTTATGATCTGTGCAGCACTCTAATGGTGTGTGGAGCGTGAAGATTAGCTCAAATTTTTCTCTTCAGCAGTTTTATCGCAAGACGGTTTTGGACATACGGTCTGTGGCCTTTAGTTTGATTTTTGACGTGTTCTCATTATTTAAAAACTAACGAGACGCCCTTCTTTGGAACATGAAGTCCGTATTGATTGATTGATATGTGGGGTTTAACGTCCCAAAACAACCATATGATTATAAGAGACACCGTAGTGGAGAGCTCCGGAAATGTCGACCACCCGGTGTTCTTTATCGGGCACCCAAATCTGAGCTCACGGGCCTACAACATTTCTGCCTCCATCGGAAATGCAGCCGCGGCAGCCGGGATTCGAACCCGCCATTTGCGGGTCAGCATCCGAGAACCTTACCCACAAGACCACCGCGGCGGGGCCAAGACGTCCGTGAGTCTCGGTCGAATTTTTCTGTTTGTGTTAGATTTCTTTCTCCCTTTTTTCCCGATTTTTAATGTATTCTGATATATGTTGAGCACATGAATATTCGTACCCCACATTTTGATGACATGAAGAATGCAAACTGTATCTAGTCTGCTTGTAGAGCCTGCATGCACAGCGGTTTGATCATAATCTAAGTTACAATTGAGGATGTCAAGCCTCACAATACTAGGCCCTACATTATGCGGCACCATCGACGCGCTACTAGCATGCACTAATTAAAACGAGAAATACAGAGATTTACATACGAAAACAATGATATAATTATGAGTCACATCTCAACGTGTATAGATATGCGACTTACTTTTGAGAAAAGCTGGGCTTCTCTAACGTCACAGAACTATTAGAAAACAGACAGTCATGCCAATGCCCCAATAGCTTGTTAATAAAATCACAAAAATTTTTAAGAAAGTAAAAGAAAACTTGGCTGTTAAATTCAATATATTTTCATGTGCGGTGATCGCTGTATGTCAAATGGCATAGGGATTTGTACAAACGCCAGAACATAAACCGATGAGCAGTGGAAGGCACTGATATTGGACCCACGCCAGAAAATTCAGTGCAGTTTGATTGCACAGGCACATGAAATGGCTGTGGTCTTCGGCTACCCGGAATAAGGATGTTGCATCCACCTTGCTTGTACACTGTGTCTGCTCAGAATAAAAGTTCATCCCCCTTCCCTCTGAGCTACAGGACATGGCCAAAGCAAGTGATTCAGAGAAATGATGTCATTACATCTTCTGAAATCGATTTGTATATCAATGTGTCTGGATATATCTTACTAATAGCGTTTGAACTCGTATAAGCATTTTGAGAAGGTTGAGGCTTGGACAGGTTGGTCGGGATTCATTTCAAAATTTTAACAACGCGTAGAACTATTAGGAAAGTACATTGGATTAGGAGTTGGAAGTCAGCGCTCTCTGCTTCTGTTATTCCGTCATTTTTCTACTCGTTCTATGCAGATAAGTAACTTCCACAGACTCTGACAACTGAAGAGACTAGTGAAGACGAGTGGTTCACTACACCATTCATTACTCCAGAAGACACGTGACATGGCAGTATAAGGTTAAATCTCGTTGTTTCAACGTGGCATCCGCTTTGTCAACGTAAGCGACGTGATAAAAGTTCATCATACGGTTTTCCTCATAGCTATACCATGTCTGCTAGTGTTTTGGAAGCAAACGTTAGCTAGAGATGTCGTCTGGTAGGTTTCCTGTCCTTTCATTTATGTCTCTCAGATGCAGGCCTCGCGTGTAGCCGTTCATGCGTGCCACCGAAGAAGCGTTCGGTAAAACCAGAGTTGCGAATGAGCAAGTCTATGTACTGACCACATAACATTTGTCTCACTCTTTCCTTTTTCTTCCCTTGCAGTTCTGGCGCTCAGTCCCAGTTTTAATAATTAGATCACAATCTCGACGTGTCAAAGCTGACTCGTTCTGGCGGTACTAGGTGTTGCTGGAGGGAGGGGTCTCGTCAGGGCTTCATTACGGCAGTTCTCTTTTGTTAATCTGAATATGCGCACTAACGCAGACTCGTTTTTGTCAGTTTCACTGCCAGCTGCACTTTAGCCCGGCTGTCCCTCACGCCATAAACTTACTATACCAAAAACTCGTCGGAGAGGCTATGTTTGCGCACTCGACGGGGCCCTCAGTACACAATCTGTAAAGGCGCGTGAATCTTCTCCCTAGTACGACAGCAAGCCCCGTCCCGACGCTATCGTGTACGTACATACGATTTACTGAGTGTCCACATATATGAAGCGAAAAGCAGCGCGTGATACTGGCTGCGCAATGAAGCGCGTTGCTAGGTGTTCCAGCAGGGTGTTCTGTGCATGCGCGTACGGTTGGAGGGTAGCTATACCGACCACTACGCCTGGGAGTGCTTATGAGAGCGCCGTTGCGAAAATTTGACGATCGGCGAGGAGACGTCGCCATTGTTGTGTATAAGTCGCAATGAAGGCGATGCATAACATGTAGATGATACAAAGTGTGTTGAACACTATCTCCATATAACTTGCGCGCAGGTACGTTTGTCTATGCTGAGTGATCTTGGGCAAAAAAGAAAAAAAAAGAAACGTGTGAGATCCGTCGCGCTTGAAAGATTATGTTGGTGTCTAAGTGTTCAGATTCATGGATATAGGCTTTCCCATCTGTGTGCTTTATATACGAATGCGCTGCCAAGTTCTGACGCAGTACCAGAAACATAATAACATCTGGGACTTCACGTCCCAAAAACAGCATATCAAGAAGAGAGACACCGTAATGAAGGGCTCCGTAAATTTCCACCGTCTGGAATAGAAGAGAGGGAAGGCACGCGAAGACGACGAATTAGATGTGAAAACTCACGAGTAACAACTGCTTCATTCCTACCCCCTACTGCCTCCCTCCATAACTCCCTCTCCCTTTTTGTTACTTTGTTTCTCGGCGCATGCGCGTCAAAGATTAGCTTGCTGCCTTATCCCATTCCACAACTCAGTTTCTGTCGTGAAGGTACAGCATCGCACGTCGTGTTGCTGGAAGCAGGACAAATTGACGATGGCTTTGCTTTAGCGATCAACGCACCGAGAGGCGATTGCTGTGTGCTCCGCAATGCATTCGGCCGCATCATCCAGAGTGGACACACAGACACACTGTCCTCCTTACCTCTGCTCCGTCTACGGCGTCGTGTTATTCAGAGCTCGCGCAATCAGTGATGTGGTTCCTTTTGGGCCCCCGTTGGCTGTGCCAACAAGCTAATGCTGTGTAGCACAGGAGCGTGGGTTGGTTCCGCATTCGTATCATGACGATGGCTCATCGCGCTCGTCGGGTAATAAGTGGCGCGCATTCAGTGATGGACACTGATTTATCGCTGCGTGGGCGGCAGTGTTCGGGCGGAGGGGGGCTCGAGGGCGTTTCTGTCGCTGTCTCGTTCTCAGTGACAAGAGATGTTGCGTTGAAAGCGATTTCTTGTTTCTCGAACGAGTGACTGCAGCCTCAAGGGTTGCTGTGTGCGTGGTAGTATAGTGTTTCTCGTTCAGCAAGGTCTAGCAACATTTAAGGACGCCCGGAAAAAAGATTGGGTGTTGCATATCCGCAGGCTCCACATAGGACAGGCAAGGTACGCGTTTAAGTCACTACTACTACTACTACTACTACTACTACTACTACTACTACTACTACTACTACTAGTACTAGTACTACTACTACTAGTACTACTACTACTACTAATAATAATAATACTAATAATAATAATAATAATAATAATAATAACAAGAAGAAGAAGAAGACGAAGAAGAAGAAGAAGAAGAAGAAGAAGAAGAAGAAGAAGAAGAAGAAGAAGAAGAAGAAGAAGAGAACAGAAGAAGAAGAAGAAGAAGAAGACGAAGAGAAGAAGACAGAAGAAGAAGAAGACGAAGAAGAAGAAGAAGAAGAAGAAGAAGAAGAAGAAGAAAACATTCAGCCCCTCTTAACATTTTTGAATGACCTGTCAAATTGTCAATACTCATTCAGGGCCCATTTTTTAGAGTGCGTACGTGCCACTGGTATGGAAGGAAAAACAAGCAAACAAGCAATCAGCAGATGCTGTTCTTAAAAATTGTATTTCGAGTGTAGTGTAAAAAAACGACAGGAAGGACACGATGGAAGTTTGTGATATAAAAACTCGTAAAAAAAGAGTCGTGGCCTCGAGCCTACATTTTGACAAGTTGTAGTCTTCAAGCCTATAGAACTTCGAGCCTTGAAGTTCCAGCCTTCAAGAATACAAGTTGTCAAAATGTCAAAATTGAAGAAGACACTTAGTCAAAATGTCGGCGCCAACACACAACACATGTTTACGGACTTTTGCATTCCCCCGCAGATACAGTCTTATATCTGTCTCAACTATGCGAAATTGAGCAATGTACTCGTTTTCCTCCGCACTATGATTCATTGCCACTACGCAGGATTGGAAACAGTTCCAACGTCTAAAGCTTCACGACAGCACGAGTTCAATGTGACAAACGCATTTTCCTAGCAGTTCAGGGTGGCTGGCAAGCCAGAAGTTTAGCGGGAGTCAGAAGCTTGAGTATTGTTAAAGACGGGTACTCACTTGACGCAACGTTTAGACGAGCGAGCTTGTCTTCCTCAAGGCTTCAGGCTGCAGCCTCGAACGCGAAACCACATGTGGAAGCTTTGATTTCACTGACACCTTGTGACCAAAGAGTCCAGCAACACTTTTTTCACCTTGGTCGCGAAAGGACGGTCAAGGTTCCCCAGAACACTCGACCTAACCATCACAGCGCAGCACGCGGCCTGTAACGTATACAAATAATTCTCAATGTCGGCTAAAAAATCGCTCCCTTTCCTCTCCACAAATGGAATATACCGAAAAACTGCGCCATACAACAATGTACTTAGCTGTTCGCTGATTTGAGTATCGCGAGTTGCATAATTACTGTGGCTACCTCGGAATGCCGCTATGGAACTGAAACTACACCACGCGTTCGAACAAATAGAAAAAAAATTGCCCGCAGCTTCCCTCGGGGGAACACTGAGGAGGATGCGGAGCATATAATTGGTTAACGGGGTGTTAAAGTGCGACTTACTTGGGTCGATGGCTAAATTGGTTAACGTGGTTGTGAAATGGGGTGTTAAATTGCGACTTACTTGGGTCGATGGCTAAATTGGTTAACGTGGTTGTAGGAGGGGGTGTTAAATGAGTGAACACGTACACACGTATGCGAAAGGGCGGCGCTGGTCGAAGGGACGTCGATCATTGTGTTTGTGGATTCGTTGGAATTCATTTCACCGCGACCTTGGACGTCGACGCGCCGTACAAACCAACCGACGAGCGGCAACTGAGCGAGCGAGCACCGACCTTGAGTATATATACAGCGCGACGGCGCATGCGCTGTCAGCTGTCGAATGTTCTCGAAGAAGAAGCGCGCGTGGCACAGATGGTGGGCGACGGCGCGACGGCGCATGCGCGCGCGTCAGCTGTCGAATGTTCGAGAAGCGGTGCGGACGGCGCGGACGGCGCACTACAAGGCGCGAGTATAAGATGCTTCCGCATCTAAAAAAGTGCTCGTGGTCATGACCCGCGCTGACGAAGAGACGCATCTCCTTGGCCACTCGACATCGCCCCCTCCGTGCGAAGGCCAGTGCAGCACTGGACATCAGGCCCCAACCATAGAAGCTCTACAATCCTTCTTTTCCTTTTCCGTTGAATTAAGTTTCACTCCCTCTCTCTCTCCCTGGTACGAAAGAAGAGAGGTAAAGCACTCGAAGTGTGTGACAATCCCCTATAACTCCGCTCGTACTAGAAAGATTCTGGAAACTTTTGCAGCAGTATATAGACTTGTTAGTCAACGAGCCCTTTTAAGGAAGACATTTGAATATTACTTGGGGAGACTACGTCCTCCTCTTACAACGTAGTTCTACAGAGAGACTGCAATTGTCAAAGTAGTTTATCGTCATGCCTCTATCATATATAAGCGAACTGCAGTGATTCTGCTTATAGTACTTGCGTAATCGAAAGAAGAAAAATTACGAAAAAAAAACGTTTCTAATGTTAGGCACTCGTATGAGTCGAACTGTATGGCCTTACAGGACCACTGGCCATTGACATCACACTTCAACTTTATCGTTGTTTTGTTGGGCATCAGTGTCCATTCATGTTATGATTAAAGCAGGCCTGTACCCACTGACTATGTTAGGAACGCAAGTCAAACCTGTTAGTAAATACATAGATACATTCATTGATTTGCAACATTCGAGTGACCGTATTGCTTTACATTGTGCGTTTTCTTTTCTTCTTGATAGCTTGCCGCAATTTTTTTATATTCTTATAATAATTATAAAAACTTAACGTGCAAAACCACAATATTATCATAAGAGACGGCGTGGTAAAAAGCTTGGAAATATTCGCTTTAACGTGCACCTAAATTTAAGTTCACGGGCCTAAAACATTCTCGCCTCCACCGAACTCACGCTTGCCATGACCGTGGGATTCGATCCGGCGACCTTCATGTCAGCAGTCGAGCAATGGAACCACTAGACTACCGTGACGCAGTTCCTTATTTAGAAGCCCTACTTCTTAGCATACCGCTTGCGAAATCACCTAATCGTGGAATTCTAGAGCTATAGCTCCGTTGATTTTCTTAAAGATAATGTTACGGGTAACTTATTTAATAAATTAAATGCGATGCACTGTGCTCGGCGAACAAGATGGCGACAGTTCATAAACAATCAGCCACCAACGTCGTCTTTCTCTTTCTTCCAGACAGTCTGTGCCGGCTGTTGCGTATCATAACCCCCCGGCGGTAGAAGCACCGTCTCGGTGCTTGAGCAACTCGGATGCGGTAGAAGGAGGGTGATAGGGCTTGAGTCGAGCTATGTGCACGATGTCACTCGAAGGTGACGATGATGACGTTGAATCGGCTGGAACGATCTCGTATGTAACGTCAGTCACCTGGAGAACGACGCGGTATGGTCCAGTGTAGCGTGACAGCAGTTTTTCAGAAAGCCCTACACGCCGAGTGGGGGACCAGAGGAGGAAAAGGGAACCCGGTGAAAAGTGCACGTTTCGATGATGGGAATCGTAGAGCTGTCTTTGGTGCTCCTGTGAAGCCTGGAGGCGGCTGCGGGCGAGTTGGCGTGCGTGGACGGCTCGCGCGATGGCTTCGCCGGCATACTCCGTGACCGAGGGCAGCAAGGTGTCAAATGGTAGGGCGGGTTCTCGGCCGTATAGAAGATAGAATGGTGAATAGCCGGCAGTGTCGTGACGTGACGAATTATATGCGAACGTCACGAATGGCAAATGAACGTCCCAGTCCTGGTGGTCGGCCGCTACGTATTTAGAAAGCATGTCGGTTATGGTGCGATTGAGGCGCTCCGTAAGACCGTTCGTTTGTGGATGGTACGAAGTGGCAAACTTGTGCTTGGCAGAGCAAGATTGATTGATTGATTAAAACTTTATTTTTGTCCTGAGAAGACGCAGGGGAGACCCCGCGCCACCCGGCTAATCCCACGTTGGGACCGTCAAGCCGAGCTTGGCGGCCCGTTCGCGGGCACTCTGGGCGGCCAGGGTTTGATCCTTAAGTTCGGGGCTGCGTAAGAGCGCAGCCCACCTGTCCTCGCTGAGGGTGGGGCCGATAGCTTCACATTCCCACAACACATGATTTAATGTGGCTAACAGTCCACAAACGGGGCAATCCGCACTTGGATACCGTTCAGGGTAGATGGCATGAAGAACCGCAGGGTTAGGATACGCACTGGCTTGCAATAGTCTTAGGGTGACTGCCTGCGCCCTGCACAAGGCCGGGTGTGGGAGAGGGAATACCCTTCTTGACAGATAGAAGTGCTTTGTTATTTCGTTGAACGTAAGTAAGGGTTCCCAGCGAGGCAGAGGGACTGTGGAGGCAGAGCGGTCAGTGAGTCTTCGCGCGGCCTCGTGGGCGCAGAGCAAGAGCGCAGGATTTCATCCACGACAGCTGATAGGAAGGTGCGGCCCCGGTCAGTGAGAAGTTGGCGTGGAGCTCCGTGTACTAAAATATATTGTAACGCGGACTGAAAGAGCGAGGAAGAAGAAGAGATCGGACGCGCTCGAGCGATGGTGATTTGGCAGTGACGGTAGAGCGCTGCCATTTTTCATTGTAAATAAACCCATCACATCCGTAACACTTTTGGTGGAGCGGTGCTGGGTAACTTGCCATCCTGGACCCCGCAGCAGAAGTTCTTCGAAGAAGCAGACGCTTAGCTGGCCTACCTCCGGACAACATCAGCATGAACGACGACACAGGAATCCCATCGACGTCCTACGCTGCTGCATCCACCAGTGCCACCGACACGGCGCAAGGTGGCCGTCGACATCGACAACCAGACTACTGGGCACCTGAGCCACGAATTTTCTCAGGTAAAACTGACGAAGACGTGGACGCTTGGCTAAAACACTTCGAGAGAGTGAGCCGCTACTACGAATGGGGCGCACCGGCGAAGCTCGTGAACGTAGTATTCTTCCTTGCCGGGACAGCCTTGCTCTGGTTCGAAAACCATGAACATGTCCTCCTCACTTGGGATATATTTGTTAAGGAACTGAAGGCCTGCTTTGGGGACACGAGTTCCATGAAAAAGAAAGCTGAGCAAACGCTGTCACGTAGGGCTCAGTTGCCCGGCGAGACGTGCACAACCTATATTGAAGAAGTGCTGAAGCTTTGCGGAATTGTCAACGCAAATATGTCTGACGAAGACAAAGTCGGTCATTTGTTGAAAGGCATCGCCGAGGACGTGTACAATTTTTTGATAACAAAAGAAAACTTGAACACTCCTTCGATTTTCAGGCAGCAGTGTCGCGCATTCGAGGCGTTGAAGACCCGAAGAATTTTACCCAAGTTCGGGCGCTTGGACAATGTTCCCACTGTCGCAAGTATGGACGTCGCCACCTGCGAAGACATTTCCTACCTTGTACGTCGGGTAGTTCGAGAAGAGCTCGTACGACTTCAAGCAGGTGACGTTCACCACCAATGCTCGTTCGCCGCGTGCCCCGAACCACCTCCCTACTGGATGCGAGAGCGTCATGTCGAAAACCGACCACGCACAGAAACTGCAGATTTTACCCCGCGGCTTCCGTTTTCCCCGACGGGTCGTGGCCACCACCGGAGGTCATCATCTCGACGTCCCGCTACGGACCCCCGACCGTCGTCAACCAGGCCTCTACCAGAAGATTACTATGCTTCATCACAAAATGTTCCTGCGGAGCACGACCCGTCTCCGCGTACTTCTGCCACCTCTGCTCCGGCTAACGTAAGTCGACAAGTCCCCGTTTGCTACACATGTGGTCTCCCAGGACATATTTCGCGCTTCTGTCCCAGACGGCCGCCTGCACCGCCACGTTTTTCGACGTATCCGGCTCGTATGTACGAAACGCCTGTGCCGCCACGTTTTTCGACGCACCCGCCTCGTATGCACGAAACCTGGACCTCTCACTCGGCCGACCACCGTCCTCGACAGCAATGGCTTAACGAATTTCGCAGCGAGTCCCCTGCCTCCGAGAGAAGCCTGACGCCGCCTCCGACACGGTCCCGCCGGTCGCCGTCTCCGCGTCGTCGGTCACCTTCCCCGCATCAGCTGGGAAACTAACTGGTGCGACCGATGGAGGTGCGGTCGCGGGACGGTCAGTTTCGCCAATTCCTCCTTCTGCTGTGATGTTGATGAACAAAGTGCGTGTGTGTATAGACGGTGTAGATACTCTTGCTCTTGTAGACACTGGTGCTGCTGTTTCGGTTATGAGCCTTCGTTTCAAACATCGTTTCTTGGGTCACAAAGTTATGTTCGCGTGGAATCGTAAAGAAACTTTTCGTGGAGTTGGAGGCGAAACGTTATGCCCTGTTGGTATTTGTTCAGTTGTACTCACGATTGGTGGACAAAATTTCCGAGTTGAATTCACCGTACTGGCTCGCGCAACTCATGACATCATTTTAGGGATAGACCTCCTTCATGAATGCGGCGCTACGCTTGACTGTGGAACTGGAGAGATTCTTCTACCAAGTACGTTGCCCGCTGCAATAGTTGACGATTTTCCGACTCTGCCCATCGATGCTCTTTCGTTGTCTGAAGATGTGACGATCCCTGGTCGGACAGCAGTGTTTGTACCCGTATGCTCTTCTCATGTCCGCTCAGGACCCTGCACTGGACTTGTGGAGCCTGATCATGCAAACGCCATTAAGAAGAATGTGCTGGTCCCACGGTCTGTCCTTACAGCCATCGACGGACATGCTTGCTTGTGGGCACTCAACGCAGCCTCAGAGCCTGTTGTTCTACCAGCCGGATTCAAACTGGGTACGTTCGAGGAGCAGGCCACAATTGACGTGAGAATGGTCTCAGAGTCTCCAGCTATCAGTCAGACTGCGCCCAACTACTCAGCCGAGATTAAACGTATGATCAACAAGTCGTTGCCTTCTTCCGAGCAGAATGTCCTTGAGGAGGTACTTACACGCTACGCGGGAGTCTTTGATTTCGCTCAAAACAAGCGTTGTTTCATGTTGCCCGAATCCCGTATGCACCACCGCATCAACACGGGAGATGCTACACCGATACGCCAGAAACCCTATCGCGTATCTCCGTCAGAGAGGCAAGTGATCGCCGATCAGGTCAACGACATGCTGCAGAAAGGCGTTATTCAAAAGTCAAGCAGTCCCTGGGCAGCTCCTGTTATATTGGTAAAAAAGAAAGACAACTCTTGGCGATTCTGTGTAGACTACCGCCGTCTCAACGCCGTCACAAAGAAAGACGTGTATCCGCTACCACGCATCGACGATGCTGTTGATTGTCTGCACTCGGCCGCATACTTTTCGTCTGTCGACCTAAGGTCTGGATACTGGCAAATACCAATGCATCCGTCTGACAAAGAGAAGACTGCTTTTGTAACGCCTGATGGATTATTTGAATTCAACGTTATGCCGTTTGGCTTATGCAATGCCCCAGCTACCTTCGAACGATTCATGGACTCCATCCTTCGCGGTCTCAAATGGGAGATATGTATGTGTTATCTCGATGATGTAATTATTTTTGGCAAGACATTCCACGAACACAACCATCGGCTTAGCGTTGTTCTAGACTGCGTCAAACAAGCTGGTCTCGTTTTAAACGCAAATAAGTGTCATTTTGGTGAGCGTCAAGCCCTTGTGCTTGGATATCTAGTTGACAAGGACGGTATACGACCAGACCCGCACAAAATCAGTGCTGTCCGAGACTTCAAGCAACCGACGTCTTTGAAGGATCTCCGTAGTTTCGTGGGCCTGTGTTCTTATTTTCGTCGGTTTATCAAAGACTTCGCCCAGCTTGCTCATCCCCTGACAGAGTTGCTCCGCACAAACACTCCATTTCGATGGACCATTGAGTGTGAGGCTGCTTTCGAGCAGCTGAAGTATTTGCTTACTTCCGGGCCCCTCTTGCGCCATTTCGACCCGGAGGCACTCACGGAACTGCATACAGATGCTAGTGGTATCGGAGTTGGTGCCGTGCTAGTTCAATATCACGATAGCCGGCAGCACGTCGTGGCGTATGCAAGTCGTACTTTGACTAAGGCGGAGAGGAATTATACGGTCACCGAACTGGAATGTCTTGCAGTTGTTTTCGCCGTCCAAAAGTTCAGACCTTATTTGTACGGCCGGCAGTTCAAGATCGTCACAGATCATCATTCGCTTTGTTGGCTTGTCGGACTACGTGACCCAGCTGGTCGGTTGGCTCGCTGGGCCTTACGGCTTCAAGAATATAATTATTCTGTGACCTACAAGAGCGGTCGATGTCACGCAGATGCCGACTGCTTATCTCGTCTTCCATCTCCAACTGTGGATGCTGATGATGATGATTTTGACAACTACCTGGCCGCAATCTCATCCAACTTCCCAAATTTGGATGTCTTTCGTCACGAACAACAGCGTGACCCTTCACTGAAACCAATGATTGATGTGGCTCGTAGCTCTAAACGCACCACGCCATTCGTGATTCATGACGCCCTACTATATCGCAAGAATTACTCCAGCCATGGTTCCACACTACTACTCGTCGTGCCAGAATGCCTGCGTCTTGCGGTATTCCAAGCCATGCACGATGACATCACGTCTGGGCACCTTGGATTTGCCCGAACGCTTCACCGTATCCGACAACGTTTTTACTGGCCTCGACTCTGGAAGACCACCAAGCACTACGTCGCAAGTTGTGATGTCTGCCAACGCCACAAACAACCTACCACACCATCGGCCGGCCCACTGCAGCCGGTTAAGCCACCGACATCACCATTCGAAAAAGTCGGCATAGATTTACTGGGCCCTTTCCCCAAGTCTACCACCGGCCGCCGCTGGATTATTGTGTGCGTAGATTACCTGACGCGGTATACCGAAACGATGGCGGTTGCTTCAGCCACATCATCTGATGTGTCATGGTTTCTTCTACACTCGATCATACTTCGTCACGGGGCCCCTCGAGTGGTGATAAGTGATCGCGGCCGTCAGTTTACCGCTGACGTTGTCGAAGAGTTGCTACGGCTTTGTGGGTGTCAGTATCGCCATTCCACGCCATACCACCCTCAGACCAACGGCCTCACTGAGCGCACCAATCGTACCATCATCAACATGCTTTCAATGTACGTCGCAGCGGATCACAAGAACTGGGATGCCGTATTACCTTTTGTTACATACGCCTTTAATACCGCGAAACACGAAGTCACAGGTTATACGCCTTTCTTTCTTCTCTATGCTCGTCATCCGCAAAGTTTCCTTGACACCATACTTCCATTTTCGACGAACGAAAACGCCAGTGTCGCGCAGACTTTGTGTCGCGCCGAAGAAGCTCGTCGACTTGCTCGGCTCCGAACTCTTTCCGCCCAAGCTCGCGCGAAAGACCGTTACGACGCAAAACACCCGCCCGTGACTTTCGCTACAGGTGATTTGGTCTGGCTGTGGACGCCTGTTCGAAAAAAGGGACTTTGCCAGAAGTTTCTTTCTAAGTACTCAGGACCGTTTGTAATTACTCAGTGCTTAAGTGACATCACTTACGCTGTCGCGAGAGTGACAGCTCAGAACCGGCGTTCGCGCAAGACGCAAATTGTGCACATTGCCCGATTGAAGCCCTACAACAATCGATCGCTTCTACTCGCTCGGTGAGCTTCGTCTTGCCCGGAGGGAAATGTAACGCGGACTGAAAGAGCGAGGAAGAAGAAGAGATCGGACGCGCTCGAGCGATGGTGATTTGGCAGTGACGGTAGAGCGCTGCCATTTTTCATTGTAAATAAACCCATCACATCCGTAACAATATCATATACAAGAAAGTCCGCCACATCGGTTGCGCAACTCGTCGGAAGGGCTCGTGTGATAGCGTACCGTGTCGCATAGTCTGTGGCGACAGCGATCCATTTGTTGCCTGAGCTGGAGATCGGGAATGGGCCAAGCAGGTCGAGGCCAACTCGAAAAAAAGGTTCAATAGGAATGTCGATCGGCTGAAGGAATCCAGCTGGTAGAGAAGACGGCTTTTTGCGGCGCTGGCTGGGTTCACAAGCGGCGACGTAGCGTCGAACAGAGCGGGCAAGACCAGGCCAAAAGAAACGACGACGTACACGGTCGTATGTGCGAGAGACGCCCAAGTGGCCCGCCAAGGGAGCGTCATGAAGTTGGTTGAGAACAGTCGCACGAAGATGTGCTGGTATGACGGCGAGCAAGTCATGGCCATATGGATCGAGGTTACGGCGATACAGGATGCCGTCTTTTACCAGGAACATTTGTAGAGATGCGTCGCGAGGCCTTGACTCAAGTTTGCCAATGATGGTTCGCAGGGAAGCATCCAGGCGTTGTTCGTGCCCAAGGTTGAGTAGCTGCGTCACAGACAGCAGGTCTGGAAAGGTGTCAGTTTGGGCAGCCTCTTCCACGGGGTAGCGTGATAAGCAATCAGCATCTTGGTGTGACCGCCCTGTTTTGTACGTTACGGTGAACGTGTATTCTTGCAATCGTAGGGACTAACGAGCGAGGCGTCCTGTGGGATCCTTGAGTGAGGCCAGCCAGCAGAGCGCGTGGTGCTCGGTGACTACCCGCAATGGACGTCCGTATAAGTATGGGCGAACCTTGGCACTGTCCACACAAGAGCGAGACACTCACGTTCCGGGATTGAATAGTTGCGCTCGGCTGTAGATAGCAGGCGGCTTGCATATGCTATAACACGGTCATGTCCGCGTTGATGTTGCAATAGCATTGCCCCGATGCCATGCCCACTAGCGTCAGTGCGAACCTCGGTTGGAGCTGATGGATCGAAATGGGATAAAATCGGCGGTGTTGTAAGGACCGTCGTGAGCTGCGAAAAAGATGAAGCTTGATCAGCGCCCCAGAAAAACGGGGTGTCCTTCTTCAGGAGGTTTGTGAGTGGGCGTGCAATGATGGCGAAGTCCTTAACAAACCGTCGAAAGTAGGAGCACAAGCCCACAAAACTGCGAACGTCCTTTGTTGACTTCGGAACAGGAAAGTCCGTGACGGCGCGAATTTTCTCGGGATCCGGGCGGACTCCTGCGGCATCGTCGATGTGGCCAAGTACGGTTATTTGACGACGAGCGAAGTGGCATTTCGACGAGTTCAGTTGAAGTCCGGCTCGACGAAAAACTTCAAGAATCGCCGATAAACGCTTGAGATGGGAGTCGAATGTGGGCGAGAAAACGATAACGTCGTCTAAATAACATAAGCAGATTGACCATTTAAACTCTTGGAGCAACGAGTCCATCATTCTTTCGAATGTGGCCGGCGCATTACAGAGACCAAAGGGCATAACTTTGAAGTGATAAAGCCCGTCAGGAGTGACGAATGCGGTCTTCTCACGGTCCATCTCATCCACAGCGATCTGCCAATAGCCAGATCGAAGGTCGATAGTGGAAAAATACGTAGCACCGTAAAGGCAGTCTAAGGCATCGTCGATTCTAGGCAACGGATAAACATCTTTCTTCGTAATTTTGTTGAGATGCCTATAATCTACACAAAAGCGCCATGTTCCATCCTTCTTTCTGATCAGGACGACAGGAGAAGCCCAGGGGCTACAAGAAGGTTCGATTATGTCTTTTGCAAGCATCTTTTGGACTTCCTGTTGTATGACTGTGCGCTCGGACGCGAAAACACGGTATGGACGTCGGTGAATGGGACTCGCGTCACCGGTATTGATGCGATGAGTAACAACACTCGTTCGGCTTAAAGCTGTGCTGGCGAAGTCGAAAATGTCACTATAGGACTCCAGGACGTGACGAAGGGCTTTCGCTTGATCAGGAGCGAGGTCTGATGGTACCATGTGGTCAACGTCGACGCCCGATGAACGTGTTAGAGTTGGTTCATTGTCTGAGGTGCAGCAATCATCCACTCTGAAGGGTTCAACTGTATGGTCTTGTAGAGCAGTAATTTCGGCCAGGGAGATACCTTGTGGAAGAATTTGGGCAGTGAGGGCAAAATTGACAATAGGAAGGCATGTGCGGTTTTCAACGATTGTCAAAATGGTGTGCGGAACAGCGACGCCATGCGTAAGAATCACGGCATGAATTGGTGCCACCATGTAATCGCCGTCAGGTACAGGTGGTGTAGAGAAGAGGTCGATATGTGTGACACAATTAGGCGGAAGGCGTGCGAAATCAATGCAGCAAAGGCGACTTTGGGGTGGGTTGGTCAGATCGGAAAGTAGAGGCATTTCAAGGTCAAGACAGCCGGCTGAGCAATCTATAAGGGCCGAGTGAGCGATTAGAAAATCCATGCCTAGAATTACTTCATGAGGACAATTTTCTATAACGGTGAAAAGAACAGCACTGCTTCTATCGGCGATAGTCACACGGACAGAGCACATGCCAATAATCGCGGCAGTTCCCCCGTCGGCGACTCGAACGGCTCGGTTCAAGGCGGGTGTGACAACTTTCTTTAGGCGGCGACGAAGAGCAGCACTCATTATGGACACATGCGCGCCGGTATCGATCAACGCGCGCACAGGTACATTGTCTAAAGTAACGTTCAACAGATTCCGGGTGGTCGGTAATGTGACACGAGGATTTCTTGCAGATGTCGTCGTCAATGCAGCTTCACCTCCAGAAGCTGCACTGCCTAGTTTTCCGGTCGGGGGCGCTGCGAATAGGTCGGAGAGGCTGGACGGCGTTGTGGGGGTGAACGAGATTGACGGCGAGCAGGGGATGGTGAGCGGGCGTAGCGAGGTCTCGTCAGAGGTGCGGCAGAATCGGAGGATGTGGTCGGCATAGGGGAACCAAAATCAAATGTTGAGGACGAATGGTGGTCAGAAGGGGCTTGGGTAGGAGGCCCATAGCGTGCCGGCGGAGCCCAGTGATTGCGGCAGTGGCGAGCAATGTGACCGACACGTCGGCAGTTAAAGCATATGGGCTTGTCGTCCAGTGTACGCCATTCGGACAAATTGCGCTGTCGAGAGTAGTTTGACTCAAATCGAGGAGCGGATGGACGACGATAAAAAGGCTCGGCAGAGCAGACTGGTTGAATGGGGTGTAGGCCGACGTTCGATAATTCTTGACGAACGACGGCTTGTATCAGTGAGATAGTGGTCGGTGAAGGATCAGGCGTTGGAAATGGAGTAGCTACTGGTTGGGCTGCCTCGACCTCACGACGAATGATGCGGGTGAGGTTGTCACTTCGGGGAACAGGGCGGACGGAGTCATCACAAGAGGAAGTAGCAGCTGTGTTCGGCAGGCGCGTGATGCCGTGGGTGACGCGGCGGGCTTTAGCCTGTTCTAGACGGCGGCACTCTGTCAGGATCGTGTAGATTCTCGTGACATTATTAAAAACCAGCAGGTTGAAGGCATCGTCAGCAATCCCTTTGAGGACATGGTTAACTTTTTCTTCTTCTGGCATGCGCTGGTCGACCTTGCTACAAAGCGCCAAGACGTCAAGAATGTATGAGACGTACGATTCAGTAGACGTCTGGGCGCGAGTGGCGAGAGTCTTCTTGGCAGCGAGCTGACGACCAGATGAATTGCCGAAAAGATCACGGATCTTCGATTTGAAAAGATCCCAGCTTGTGATTTCGGCTTCGTTGGTTTCGAACCATGTCCGCGGTGTGCCGTCGAGGTAGAACACAACATTGGCGAGCATGAGCGTGGGATCCCAGCGATGGGTAGCACTGACTCGCTCGTACCGGTGCAGCCAGGAGTCAACGTCGATGGTGCCGTCAGCGGAGAAAGTTCCAGGATCCCGCAGGGGTGGCAGGGTGACGTAGGTTGTCGACTCGGATCGAGAGACCGGTGGGGATGAGGCATTGGCAGTTGAAGTAGCCGAAGAGTCCCCGGTGTTGCGACCGCTGCGCGTCTCCATCGAGGTACGGGAGTCGTCCACCTCCACCAATAATGTTACGGGTAACTTATTTAATAAATTAAATGCGATGCACTGTGCTCGGCGAACAAGATGGCGACAGTTCATAAACAACCAGCCACCAACGACGTCTTTCTCTTTCTTCCAGACAGTCTGTGCCGGCTGTTGCGTATCAATATGTTGCCTGTAGTCAGTCAAAACTTTTTTCGGTTTATTTTCAAAAAATTATGCACCCTCTGATGAAATACGGCAAGTTCGTACACATACTACCTAAATTTTCTTTCTGCCGCTGAAAAGCCATGCCAGTAGCCCCAGTAGACAAAAAAAATGTTATCTAGCGATTGGTGTAGCTCTAAATTGCGTGGTAAATGCAATACTGTGCGTGTTAAATGCAATACAGCTTAGGATTGGCGTAGTACAGGTACCCAGCGATTCCCGTTCACATATAGTTCTCCCCTGCACCGTTTACTGAACCACCGATGACGTCGGCGGCATCAACTCTATCTTTCCTTACAATTAGCCTATCGCTTCTGTTCGACAAACCAACGCACTTTATCTCCGAGTCGTTACCACGCGAAAAGAGCATGTTTCTGAGACAAACAAGGGCACGCCATCGCGTCACCTCGGTCGTTAATGTGCGTGATATCTTCCACTCCAGCATTCCAATTCCTCACGATCGTATCGGGTATATGCCGGCGCTTAGCTTAGTTTGCGATGCCTGCGGCATTGCATAGAGTGATGGGCCTGGCACTCAAACGCTGGGAGTTTCAGTGCCAAGATATAACACTGACAGTCAGCGTTTCCAAACATTGCTCAATGCCTAAGCCACGTGCATCAACGTGCTCGTGTGTGCTAGAAAGGCATTACGAGAATGGGTAGCCCAAAAATCTTGTTAATCTAGTTATCTGTACACTCGGGCTGAAAAGGGTAATGCACCTTTAGTTCTGCTGGGAAGTCGTTCATTAGCTATTATGACGCTCCACGCATCTCTCCACGGACGACTCGATGTACCGACAACAGCGTGATTGCCCAACCAGGTTTTGTGGCCACTCGCATTAGCGAAGCAGGAGATTCTGGCCTCTTGATTCAGTCGCATAAATTAACAGGCTGACATGGCGTGCAGAGGTGGTTTCCTGCTTTTATAGCGAGGTTGCATATTGCAATAAGTTCCGACTCCTTCTTTTACGCAAAAGCTCCTAACGCGTTTAAGTGCCACAGACATCGCGAAAGCCCCACTACACTCAACAACATTGGTTCTCTAAAAACGTAGGGAACACGTGTCAGATGAAAATAATCAAGGTTCCCGGTCAGACATAACTAATAATTGCGAAACACTCAGGTGAACCGTTGCGCTTATCTCACTCCCAAACCCTGCTCATTTCAGCTTCGTTGATTAACCATCTGTACACGAAGGGCTTGGGCGATCTCTCTTTTTTTCCTATTCTCTAAAACGTCATATTGCACGTTTGCGCTTGATGCAACGAAGCGGCTACAGTATACGTGCGTGCGTGCTTACCGCACCATGCAGATGAAGCGTCCCGGTTATTCTTTTCAGACGAATGAGCGTGAAAGGGCGCTGGTGAGGGAGCGAGAGGGCTGCGTCACCTGGGCAGCATTTGAGAACTTTGATCGAACAGTCGCCGCTGCGGCAGCGATATCGACAGATATTGGCATAAGGTGTTATACCTTTGCACATGTTTTGATCTCACAAGCTTATTTCACGTTGAAGTGGTAGTCAGCACTAAAGCCGCTTCGCTCACTGCAGTGACCATATTCGCTTACGCCAGCATTTAGTGAAGTTGCACCAGATTGGATCTTGACAGGCGTTATCTGCTGTCTTTCGAATGACATTCTAATTGTTATTAGGCTCCGCTGCTAATTGAGCTGATAATTTAATCGTCGCTGCTAAATGAGTCTTAGCAGCGATACTTTTTAAGCTCTCCGTTGGACCGTGATGAGTGAACAGAAACTATCACCATCATAAACTAGCACGCGCTAGCTCTCTTTGACTTCTTTTTCCTCGTCATCAGCTTCACCTTCTGCCTTGCGCCCTGATAAAGTGTGCCGATTTGTCCGGTGTGGGATGCAATAACTCTTATGAACGAGAGGACGAGTATTGAAATTTGAACTCATTTTTTACAAGTGTAATATTGCGATACATTGAGCATTCTGAACAGCGAGTTTTTCTGCACGTACCTCTGTGTGTTCGTTGATTTGAACACTATCTATCTATCTATCTATCTATCTATCTATCTATCTATCTATCTATCTATCTATCTATCTATCTATCTATCCACGAAAAAGGAAGTAGAAAGAAAAGAAAGAAAACTTTTCGGTGATGCAGGAATCGAATTCGTTTTCTAAAACAATTTTTTGCTTAGCGTTTGTAGATAAAATTTACAAAAAACACAGCATATCCACGCAATAAATGATGATGAGAGGGCCGAAGCGTCAGAGGGTTTTATCAGTAAACCGTGAATCGTACGTCCGTCTGCCTGTCCGTGCGTCTGTCTGTCTGTCTGTCTGTCTGTCTGTCTGTCTGTCTGTCTGTCTGTCTGTCTGTCTGTCTGTCTGTCTGTCTGTCTGTCTGTCTGTCTGTCTGTCTGTCTGTCTGTCTGTCTTCTTGAAACGGACGGGCGCATGAATGGGCGCTTTGCCCCACTCATCATTCACTCCGTGGATATGCTTTGAAAACCGCTAACGCCATCTAGTTATATTATTCCCAAGGACATATATGCACAACGTCATCTATAAAACAACTCATAAACTAGAGGTGGCTACTTATTATTACAACAGCTACTACAGAGGAGATAACGACTTATGACATATAGGAGCTTCGCCTGTTAAACGATACAAGTGGCACGGTGGCTATAATACAAATACCATCAGAGGCTCACAATCTGTGCAAATGATCGGAAATTCTGCTGCGAACAGTATTGATGGCGCCAAGTACATCTGATGCTAGAAAAACGTTATTATTTTGAAGTAAGAACATATTTTTCGTTGTATTCAATATTCAATAGGTATGTATCTTGAAATTTCGTGTTATTTGTCATGTGGAATGCTCTATAGCATTCCTGTTTCAAATGAAACGGAGCGAAACAGCTGTAAGGCTTTTTTTTTTCAATCCTATTAACGTTCGTATTCAAATCTATTTGCTCCTAACTAAGTGTGCAAAGCCATAAAGAAAAAGGAAAGTAAAGCGATAAGTTTATTACCACTCAAAAGTGCCAACATTTTGACCATTCTTCGAGCATCGATAAACCTGTTAAGTAGATAATCAACCATATTGAGTGACTGAGTTAAGTCCGCGCTAACAAGGCTTTCCGGGGTAGCGCCGTGCTGCCAAGTTTAATTGGACTAGTCTTCGAGGACTGCGCCAGCTCCAAGTTGTCCACTTCAAGAAAAAAACTAAAACAAAAAACTAGTGTACAATCTCGAACTATATGAGCCATAAAATGAACAGTCACTTTAAAAGATGAATCTAATTTATTAGTTCATTTCATTTACTCAAGCGCACTGCAAGCCGAGGACCGAAGCGGCTAGCACACAACGATACAAGGTGCAGCATCAAATCCTTAAATTCAGAATCATCAAAAAAGAAACAATGAAAGTGAATATCAAAAACAACTTAAAAAAGAAAAAAACTCACAGGGTAGCTGGTAATGTACGAACAACAGCACCGATTAATTATTAATTAAGCATTGAAAATTCACTGCCAAGCAGTATTTGCGCGCCCCGGGCTCTTCCAATAAAGCCTGGCACGCAGTGTTTTGAACGGCTCGGCGGGACTTAACGATAAATCTCGAAAGGATTCTCTAAGTTTGGGAACTGCGAAAGCCTTTTCTGCGGCGCTGTAATCCTCTTCCTTGGAAAACAACGGGCACGTTAACGAAGTCACTTGCTTCCTTGCTCCTGCAGTACTCTCGCTGCTCTTTTTTCAAAGCGGACATGACTTTGTTTTCCAGTATAGCTCGTTTTTTTTTTTGTTCGCTATTTCCGAACGCAAAAGGAGAGAGAAACTGGAGGAGATGGGGATCGCCACCCGGAGAAGCTTGCAGTAGTAGTAGTAGTAGTAGTAGTAGTAGTAGTAGTAGTAGTAGTAGTAGTAGTAGTAGAAGTAGTAGTAGAAGCAGTAGTGGTAGTAGTAGTAAGAATAGTAGTAGTAGCAGTAGTAGTAGCAGCAGTAGTAGTAACAGTAGTGGTAGTAGCAGTAGTAGTAAGAGGAGTAGTATTGGTAGTAGTCATAGTAGCACTAGTAGTAGTAGTAGTAGTAGTACTATTAGCAGCAGCAACAGTAGTAATAGTTATAGTAGTAGTAATAATAGTAGTAGTAGTCGTAGTAGTAGTTGTTGTTGTTGTAGTAGTAGTAGTAGTAGTAGTAGTAGTAGTAGTAGTAGTAGTAGTAGTTGTTGTTGTTGTTGTTGTTGTTGTTGTTGTTGTTGTTGTTGTTGTTGTTGTATAGGGCTTACTAGAAAAAGAAAAAAAAGCTATAATAGAGCGAAGCGTCGAACAACGCAGAGAATGCTGGCTTTACAGGAATCTTTCTGTAGCTCCGCTGTTACTTCTTTCCTGTTGAGCGATGCATACTCATAAAACGTATTCCAACAATGGCCCAGCTAACGCTTTAAGTTAATGAATAATCACACAAAAACCTCTGATTACATAGATTTACTCGTATTCTCTGTGGAGGCGAAAAAGCTCGAAGCTTGTGTGCTTGTATAGAAAGGCACATTAAATAACGCTGGTCAAAATCTCCAGAGCCTACAGGAGCTCGCAATGATACGTTAGCATTAAAAAAATTCGAGGTTATTGTTAATACTATTGTCGCACAAATGCCTGAAGGCCGGGCTATACCGCTGATGGTGCATCAATTGTTTCGCACGCAGAAGAGTGTGCCTTATAGAGAAAGTATCAGACATTTTATTGATGTTCTTTTTTTCGAGCTCTTCATCTTTAATCGATCCATTATCCATGTTGTCCGCAGCCAACAGCCTCTCTATCGAGAAAATCACCGAAAGCGTGAAATCGTTTTTTTTTTTCCCTCGAAAGTACCTATTGAAGAAATCAAGGCCGTTGAAAGGAATTCTTCAAGGGAGGAGGAGGGGGGTGTCACTTGCGCCTTCCCTGTTGAGCAAAGCGCACATATTTGAGAGAAAAAAAATTTACTTGATTGACGTTTCTTTCGTGAACTTGGCAAAAAAAAAGGAGAAGAAAAGAACTCAAGACACCAACGAAAGACGTACAAATACATTGTTTTTTTATTATTATTTCGGGCAAAATTTGCAGTACGTAAATTATGTGGCTTTTTAAATACTATTTTATAGTGGTTTCATTATGTTTTAGAAGAATTTTCGCGGTCTAGAAATATATCTTTATACGCGTGATTTCGAGGGTTGAGGACGAGGGCGCATACAAGTTACTGTCTGCTTCTACGGACCTGAAATAAATAGGTCCGACATGTAGTCTGTAGGTTATAGTCCGGAAGATATGGGGTTTTCCTCTGCTTCAGATTTTTCTTTTTTTCCTCCTCTCACGCACATAATCATATGGGGCTTCTGCGAAGCCAGGTTAAATTACCCGCCTCTGGCAACACGGATCCTTGCAGGCGTGTTCATCACCGCACTCGCAAAGCCCCTGGGAGAGAAACGAATCTACAGCGCAGTTGTTGCAAGCGCGGAGTTTTTATTTATTTTTTTCTTCGTTAGTCAGTGCGACACCTGACGTACGCATACAGCTCATGCCGATAAACACGCAAGATAGCCTAGGGCAAAAAGTTCCTTTTTATCACCACCTTTTTCATACGAATGCCGTCTTTATTGTTGTTGTTGTTGTTGATGTTGTTGTTGTTGTTGTTGTCGTCGTCGTTGTTGTTGTTGTTGTTGTTGTTGTTGTTAGTGGCGCATACCCACTGTGGGGGATTGGCCAAGAATCGAGTGGTTTTAAAACTTACTGTTCAGATTTGGAATGATGGAGGTATAACAGAAAGATTACCGATAGCCTAGGCCAGTGCGGTGCTTAATGTAATGCATACAAATATTTGCATAAACGAATTTATTCTTAGAATAGAGCAATAATCTTATTTTATACGTATATAATTATGCAGACGTGTTAGGATAATGAAACTGGTTAATTAGTCAACCTATTAGTTTCATCAATATAGTCCCGGACGGCCGCGCATACTGTCCCATTAGAGAAACCATAAATGGAAGCTCCAAAAGACAAAATGACAGGCAGAGATAAGTCCATACCAATACCACGCAAAGGTATTTCTAATAGGGTTTTTCGTAATGTGTTAAACCGCCTGCAGGTCAAAAAGAAATGGTCTGTTGTTTCCAGTTCATCACAGAATGCGCACAGTGGCGAAGGTGCCTGAGCAGACCTGTGTTTATAGAAATTTAGTAGTGGTACCCGGCAACGCAGCCTTGTGACAGCTACTTCTTGTTTTCGAGTGCGGCAAAAGTCTCTTCGCCAGAGATATAATAAATGGCGATATTCTGTAGAGTTTGTTAGTGCTGAGCCTTTAAAGACTTGCATAAGCGTACGTCTGCGGAATCGAGCAGCAGTCACATAAGCGGATGATGGACAGAGCGGTAGAATTGGTTCGCTGATTGACGACTTAGCTAAGGAATCGGCTATTTCATTCAGAAACAAACCTTTATGTCCAGGCACCCAAACTAATCGCACTTTTCTCAAATGCACAGGTACTAGTGCACGGAACGCCTTTGTTACTTGATTATCAGCACCAACAGAAAGTTCTGCACAGAGAGATAGGGAATCTGTTATTATGACAGCTGATGTAATTGCTGTATCTAACTTGCGTAAGGCGAGCACTACTGCCAGAAACTCCGCCACAAAAACTGGTATGAAATTGGGTAGTCGAAGGGAATAAATCCAATTTAAAATCGGGCTGAAAATACCAACCCCTGACTTTTCGTCGTATTGCGATGCGTCTGTAGCAATAATAACGTTCGTTGTAATACGGCGCAGGTGTTGTAGTAAACCATCCAAAATATTATGGGGCAGTAATTTGGCATTACTAGGAAAAATGTCATCGAATTGAATTTCCACCGAGGCTGAATTATCACGACTCGGCATGATGTCGCATATACGTACGTTTGGAGGATCCAGTAAATTTTGCACAAATATAATTTGTGGCGTGTGAAAGCGCGGTCATCTAGCAGCGAAAAATAATTCCGTGGTGGAAATAAATGCTGTTTCTGCCAGAGAATAATATATACTGATGATGATGATGATGATAATGATGTGTGAGATTTAACGTCCCAAAACCACCATATGATTATGAGAGACGCCGTAGTGGAGGCCTCCGCCAGAAATTTTGACCACCTGGGGTTCTTTAACGAAAGATTAATATACCGCGATTTCTTCTAGAGTTCCTCACCTTGCTAGTATACCCAAACATGGTGCACCGGCTATGATCCTAGTGGTGTTGCAGTGTGTAAGTACACATAAATAAAAAAATAGGACCACGGTACCTTGTGCGTGCATTTGCCAAATGTACAGTGTCAAGTTTTATGAAAGGGAACACGGGAGCGCGTGGCCTGCGCGCTGCGGCGGCTGCTGGCAGCGCGTTCAAGCGGAAGCGAGAACAACTACAGTCTCTTCTCGCATCATCTCGCGGTGAGCAAAACAACCGTTCGTTGTTGATCTGGAACCAGCGGCAAGATTACGACCTCCCCCCCCCCCCCGTTTTTCTAGGCGATTACGCAAGAGCCGGTTTTAGCCTTGAAGGGGGAGGGGTTGTAATCTTGCCGTTCTATATCACCAACAAATGGTTCTTTTGCTCGCCGCGAAATGGCGCGAAAAGATACTGTGGTTGCTCTCGCTTCCGTTTGAACGCGCTGCCAGCAGCCGCTGGAGCGCGCAGGCCACTTGTCGCCGCAGACCACGTGTCGCCACGGCTTGGTGGCGCTAGCCACCACCCGATATAAAGGGTACAGCCATATCCATCCACCCATCCACCCATCCATCCATCCATCCATCCATCCATCCATCCATCCATCCATCCATCCATCCATCCATCCATCCATCCATCCATCCATCCATCCATCCATCCATCCATCCATCCATCCATCCATCCATCCATCCATCCATCCATCCATCCAACCATCCATCCAGCCGTGTTTCCTTTCAGAAAAATTGACACCGTTTAGTGCCTAAGGGCAGTCGAAGGCGCATTCCCAGGATTTGAGGACATCGTAAAGAAGCACCATCTAGCAATGACATCCTGTCATGACAGAATAGAAAATAGGCGGGAAAAAACCATATCTCCCGAAAAAAAATAGTCATGGCGTTTTTCAGGACTACGAATAAAGTTCATCCATCGTTCCATTAAAAAGACTACTAGTTTCATACGGCTGAGACCTACTAGTATGCATCTTGGTTAACTTGCAGTATCGCACTACGAAGCACGGGGCCATGCATCCATCCATTAAAAAGACTACGAGTTTCATACGGCTGAGACCTACTGGTATGCACCTTGGTTAACTTGCAGTATCGCACTACGAAGCACGTGGTCCTGTTTAAAACAGACGGGGCCTCGCAGTAAAATATTGAACACTCTGGGAATTGATTGATTGATTGATTGATTAATTGATTGATATGTGGGGTTTAACGTCCCAAAACCACTATATGATTATGAGAGACGTCGTAGTGGAGGGCTCCGGAAATTTAGACCACCTGGGGTTCTTTAACGTGCACCCAAATCTGAGTACACGGGCCTACAACATTTCCGCCTCCATCGGAAATGCAGCCGCCGCAGCCGGGATTCGAACCCGCGCCCTACGGGTCAGCAGCCGAGTACCTTAGCCACTAGACCACCGCGACGGGGCGAACACTCTGGGAAGCAACGCGGTTTGTACTGACACACTGTTATTGTAACATAATGTTCAAATAAATCTCTACTGTGTGGAACCGGAAGTCTGTGTTGAGAATCACTTTTTTTTCGTCAGATATGATTTTTTTCGCCCGACCTGTTTTTCATTAAGTTACAGCAGGCCACCGCTTTAACCGACCAGAGATGTCGCTTTGTGCACGTTTTCCCTAGGGTATCGCTCGTCCGTCCTTTTGTAGATGCGATGGGTGGGACCAAGGTTTCGAGGTTTTGTTAAATAAAAAAGTCTTTTCGGTTTAAGTGACGCAAAGATTATCAAATGGCGGGATTTGTATCGTTCAGAGAAACAGAAGCAGATGAAGTGTCTTATGCTCTCCTGAATACCACATCTCTTTCACTTAGCTTTATCTGCCTTTCCATTAATATCAGACCCTGGCAAGATGCAAAGCATAGTAGTAGTAATCCCTGTGAACTAAATAAAAAAGTTATTTCACAGTAGTGTCTCATCCCATCTAAATCCCTGAACAGATGTAACTTCACACCATAATCTTTGGCTAATTGCAATAAACATTCGTTCCTAATGTTATCACTCTACGGACACCTGGAAACGAACTTAATTTTAAGCGATTTCTAGTTGACGAGCAATGATATTGATGAGGCAGTGGACAGGAGGCTTGCACCAGCGCGCACAATTAACAAACACACCCCGGGTGCCAGCAGCAATAACGTTTGCACAAATAAGCTTATTCCAATCCAATCCATACTAGCGCCTTATGTCTTATGTGTATGCCTTCTTAATGGGTTCGTGTATACGTCTTTCTCTTGCGCTGCTGCATTATTATCAAGACATTTGGATATTTGCACCTTTATGAGCAATATCATGTACAAGTGCACAGTTCGAGTTGTACTATGCGTGAAGCCTTGCGGTACAGGATGCTTGGGCTGAGTACACAGAGTCTTAAATAAACGAAATAGACAAAGCGGTGGGAGAGTGACGACCCCTCGCCCGTCGTACGGCCTGGCACCTTGCACCGTACGCAGAAGCCGCAGTATACACGGGTTAAAACTAGCTCCTGCGGCGAAGAGGTTACAAGTTTAGGCATCAGCGGGCCTCACTTTATACATCGCGGGGTCCCCAGTTATCCGTCACTGCCCGAGGTAGCAGCGCGTGCACAGCTAAGACGCACTCATTCAGCCCAACACAACCGCGCCTTCATTATACGCACACCATCCTCGATGCCCTCCCCCAACTCCTTCACAGCCACCTCCAATCTCGTCCTCGTCCGGGCTTCTCGTTTCCATCCCATAACCTACCCCCGTCTTCGTGTTTCACCGCGCACCACAGAAAATGGACGCACATGAAGTGCCGGGAAGTTGTTGCCCCGTTAACGATTTGCGAGAAAGGGTGTGTTTCGTGGGTACGAGGAGTGAAATGAAAAAAAAACGAAAAGAAACATTTTGTAGATTTCTCAAGCATAAGTCGGCGCAGCCGCACTCACTAACCTCTTTGTACAAATACATATTTCACGGAGTGAAGGCAGGCGCACGCAAGAAGCTCAGGCATTCACTATATATAGCCCAACTGACACGATGTCGCTGTTGCTATACAACTACTACTTCAACTACTCCTAACTACTACTACTACTATTGCAATCACCAGCACTACTTCCGAAAATTCTAAAAATAATACTTGAACACATAGCGTCGTGTAAACAAGCCAGCACGCCCCGTGCATACCTCGCAGAATGTTCCGTCAACTGCCCTCGCAGTACTCGGGAGCGGCGGCGAGACAAGCGCTATGAAAGGAAAACGATGTCTAGCGCTTTGCACCGGCCTTTACGGGTGGCATGAGCGGGAGCCGAATGAAATGCTTACTGCTACGGAAGCGCCATCTCCTTCCACATCGTATGCAGAGGTTATTCATATTCTGCAAATGCGCAAGGCCAGTCTTGTGAGGCTGGTGGGTATACGAGTTACAAGACGAGAAGGGAAATGTGCAGAACGGATGCAAGAGGAGGAGAAGACTGAAAGGAAGGAAGTGTGCGCGTCGTAGTTTAAAGACGATAGTCTTCTTTGACATACTTGAGTGCAGAGGCTTTGACTGTCAGTCTGTCTCTTTGTTTTTTTGTCACACGATTCAATCACCCCGCCATAGTTTACGCACTTGCTGAACGCCCAGCCATCTTGCACTAGTGGCTGCGGTGGTATGGCAGCATTGTCCATCACAAAGCAAATATTATACGTATGTCTGAGGCGCAACATCAATGCGTAAGCACTGGGTGGTATGGTCCTTTACTAAAAAATACATAGATACGTCATTCTAAAGGTTCTATTGTTTTTTGGTCTGGGCTGAAAATGCTCAACTATGCACGAAAATACGGCCGGCAGAAGACTATTATCTTACGACGACATCTGCAGCAAAGCACGCATATACCCGGTTTGTCGTTGTCGTCGTCGTTGTCGTCGTCGTCGTCGTCATCGTTGTTGTTGTTGTTGTTGTTGTTGTTGTTGTTGTTGTTGTTGTTGTTGTTGTTGTTGTTGTTGTTGTTGTTGTTCGTTTTGCTAGTGAATTCACAGGGGGTGGAGCCCCGTTTGCTGCTGCTCTCCGACTGGCCCGGTCAGTCAGTCTTAACTGGTCGTCCAGGGCTTCGCTAAAAAAAGTGGCAAAAAGCGGAAAAACCGGGAAATGTGGAGTTTTATAAGTATACTCTGGTCAGCTCGTGGAATCGCAACATAGATTAGTACTCGTTTACGCGAGGATCGCACTTTTCAGGACTAGGCTTTCTGGGTTTGACTCTCGAGTGTGTGATCGTCTCTTCTTTGATATGCCAAGTGAAGCGTTTCGTCCTTCTAGATGTGTTACGCGAATATTATGAACACAAAGGCCCTTCCCACTGTGGCATATAACGGTGAAGAATTCCAAGCAATAGTAATTTACATGGGGAGTGCGACGTATAAACACACACACACACACACACACGCACACACACACACACACACACACACACACACACACACACACACACACATACACCACGAGTGCCTTATTCCCTTCCAACGCACACCTTAGTAGGATCCGACGACCCTGCAGTATAGTTCTAAATAACTTACGGCACCTCGTAACAGTAGAACATTGGGCAAGCTGGTGTAGTTCCATTAAAAAAGTGTTAACAGCAGTGCATACGAGAATATAAAATGGGACAGGACAAATAAAGGTAAGGAGCGTTGCGTTGTAAGTCATTATTCTTTCCTTCTGTTTGTACTGTCCCATTTCCTATTCCTTAATGCAACTGTACACACGTTCTGGATCATAGCATCTCCGACAAATCGCACGCAAGCGTGCCATCTCACATGCGATGTTGGTTGTATGAAACAGTGCGCCAAGACACCCCGGTGCCATTCGTTGAAGCCACCGTTTGATGTGCCTCCCTGTATCCGAAACGCTTCTTGAAAACTCGTCACACGACTTTGGAAGTCCGTGTAAGCCTATATACGTACGTCTCCAAATAACAAAATAGAGCACCAGAAATTCTCAGGAAGTATGTGACGGCCGTTTGGTGAGCGAATTAACTTCCATCCTTTCCTTTTTCCACGCTTTTTCGTGACATAATACCCCCACCCCCCTCCTTTCCAGCGTGATTACGGCAATCTCCCGTTCCCATCTCTCCACAGCGGCGCGCACTTTTTCATTTTTTTGAAAAAGCCGCCTTTGAACTCACTTATGTCCGCTTTGCAACCGTTTCCGCTCTTTGGAGACTTAAAAAGAGCCGTTATGATATACCCCAAAGCGTGGACGAGACCATGCTACGACAGTACGTACAAGGAGGTTGCGTGGGTCCGCAACGAGCATATAACCTTGTTCTATACTTCGTCACTGTCGTGTAAGATAGTCCTTACGATGAAGGTTCCTTTCCGCCCCACCGGAAAGATATAAACTACGTGAAAAGAGCCCGTTTGTGGGGCTGAAAAATGATTCTCCATGAAAGGGGCCACATGAGGGCAAAAAGATTTCTCCCTGCGTTCTTGGCGTTCGTGCGCGAGGCGTTCTGGCCGACGAGAAGGATGGTTCCAAACGGGTGTTCAGTCAGCCTGCGGCTTGCTCGCTGCGCGAGATTGAAATCTCAGTTCATTACACGAGCCACAATCTCTTCCCTCTCCGTGCTGTCGCTGTAATTTCGAGCAAATCCGGAGTTAAGTCTTTTAGAGGAGCTGGATGTGGTGGGAGGCAGCAATGATGCTTCGTCATGTCCCCGTGCGAACCACGCTTGACGAGATTCAGAATCTGGGTAGTTGTGTCATCATTCGTCTCGTGCGGTGCGCTCAAAGCGTTTGCCTCTGCGTTTTCCGCTATTTTTTTTTTCATTCTTCTGACTGTCGTATCCGTGAGTTTCCGTATAGATGTGAAACAGGCTTACGTACAGCTTTCCGTTTCTGTGCTTGAGGTAATCGTGAATTGAGCGCAATTAATTTGTTGCTAATGTTTCTCGGTGGCTTTATGCAGCCGTCTGCCCCAGTTTGATATCTTCGACTACCGTCGTCTTGCCTCTTTTGTTTTGTGTATTGTGGGTCTGGCTCTATTGAAGCTATTACCGTGACGTAATCATGCGCCATTTTGGTGTGCAGTTCGCAGATTCACTGTTCTAGAAATAGATCAAGATAAGAATGTGCGCCTATCAGTGTGCTTTCTTTACAACAAAATGGCGGCCGGAATGCCGTCAGTGCATACTCCCTGTACTCGTGGGTTGTCGTAACTGAGTATAACATTTATTTATTTAATCATTCATTCATTTGTTTGTTTGTTTATTATTTATATATTCCTCAATACTGCAATCTTTCTTGAAAAGATCTGATCCTCGTGGGTACAAATTATGCAATACTCAGGCTTCAATAAAGGAACATGGTAGAGAAATACAGGAATAAAAAGCCTATATGCAAATGTGTACAAACGTAAATAAAATCTCAAGAAACGTAAAGTAGTATATTGTGCGAAACAGCGAGTGGTCAGGGCTGAGTAAGATATTAAAGAACTGGACCTACAATGCTTGAAGGGTACTGTTCTAAACGTTACTAACAACGCTAATGGCAATAAAACATCGTGTATATATATATATATATATATATATATATATATATATATATATATATATATATATATATATATATATATATATATATATATATGTGTGTGTGTGTGTGTGTGTGTGTGTGTGCGTGTGTGCAGGTGTGTGTGTGTGTGTTTCTTTTCTAGAGAATGTCGGTGTTCGTCGCTACACGCACTTTCTCAATAAGGTGCGGCGGTTTAACGTGCTGAAACCAGGATATTGTTGATGCCGAACCGCAGTAATGCAGAAAAAATCGAAGTTCATCCCCCTCTCTTCAATAGGTTCGCGACCCGAAACATCTCCGTGGTGGTTTGGCACGCCAGATGTTGCAATTCTAAACCCAAAGGCGTGGGTTTCATTCCCAAGTAGTTACCCCCAACGTAGCCTGTCCCGCACGAGCTATAGTTCGATTTGATGCCTCCGAATTTCTTCTCAATTTCGTCCCTTCAGCTAACTTTTTGTCGTCCTCGGTGGAACTTCCAATCTTTCGGTTGTGGGGAATTCCCGATAGGAACCACATCACCACACTCGCCCGTGTCCGCACGAGTGGTGATAAGACCCTGAACAAGGGTGCCAACGCAGGCTAGTTGGCGTAGGTGATAAGTGGTATAAGTGATAAGTGTAAGTGATAAGACCCAGCAGCGAGAGCCTGTGCTCGTGCGCCCGTACCCGGACATGCTTCGTAACCGGACCCAACGAGACGCCAAAGGAGAGTTGCCGGTGAACGTTTCTTGAGAGTGCTCATGGTCTGCGATCCGCCGGGGCCAGGGGTAGCGACACCGGCGATTCGTGGAAGTGGTTCTTGTAAGCTCGCTTTCGTGCCAGCGTACCGTCGTTAAAGATTTCACTAATAAATTATTTTCGTTTTTTCCGGCATCTGCGAGAGCCTTGTGTCTGGAGTAGACACCGAATGGTATTCATTACGAAGTTCTAACTGCAGCCCTTTCTTTATCTGTTATCCCGCTTGTCCACATGTCACAGGTTATTGCATCATGCCAAAGTGCACCACATAATACTGCTAATACCTAACTACTAATCTGATCTCACTGAAACCTTTTTATGAAGTTGGCATTATTTTTAATTGTTAATGTTTTTATTGATCTTTTGTACCTCGTACATAGGTAGACTGGAACTAACTGTACTGAAACCATTGTATTTATTACGAATAACCATTCTTTTCGAAAAACTTTAGGTAATATCTTAAAAATAGAACACGGACGCTCGTGCTTGATGCTTGCTATTGTGTTTCAGCACTCGTCCTTGTACACATAATTTATTGTGTATTCAAAGGGATTTTGTTGCAGAATTCGTTCTCATGCTCTTTTTCTCGTAATTTTGTTATAATTTATTGACCTTAAGGTAAATAAAGTTCAATGAAAATTCTCCTTTATGTTTACGCTAACTGCGACGTCGTTGCGTAACATGCATCCCAAGGTATTTCTCCGGAACTCTGATTCATCGTTAAAAAACTATACAATATAGTTATGTTGAGTCTGGTTCCTTTTATTTCGTTACTGAGCTAAGCAACCGACTAGACTTACCGACGAAGTCTGCGACGTCATGAACAATGACGTAACACGTTGATGACGCACTAGAGTGACGTCACTTGTATTTGTAGCTCCTGAAATCGTAAGCAGTTCTCGCAAAGTATCATGGATTAGTTCTACTAGTGTGGAATCGTAATTAGCTGACGCAGCCTGTAATTCCTTATTCCGCTTCGGTGTCTCTTAATTGACCCATGCAAATTACTTATCTTTATCATTGCTGTACATTATGTGACTTCCGAAAAAGAGAAAACGTAAAATGTGACCTTGATAAAACTACGTATTCAGAACTTATAATTGACCTTAACTTGAATAAGCTACTCGAGGGTGTGGGTAGGTAATGTACAGTAAAGAAAGCTGCATTTCGTGAAAAAAGCACACACTGATGAACAGTCAGCTTTTTATATCCGCGGAGCATCGCATAGCAAAGGCCATACGATAGAGCTATAAAAAGTATGTTTGAAACTGCGTAATCTCCGGCAGACGTTATTTGCATCAGTATGCGCATGGTGATATTTTTGCGTGCATTTCAATGACCGTAACACGCATATATATCTTCAATAGTGGCTCGGGAAAAAAGTGATGGCAGTGACTTTCTTGTTTGAGCTGCGTTGTGGCTTGCTAAACTGACTCGGTGCTTTTTATTCCCCACAACAACTTTTCAATAACGTTGGGTCGGGCATATCAGGATTTTTCAATGAGGTTCTGCGTACACAAGTTAGTGTGATGATCATCATTAAAAGAACAAGACGTTTATCAATTCCTTCGTCTGAGTGAAATAAAGGCGTTTGAATTAAAGAGGACAGAAGGGTTCCTGAAGATTGGCTTACAATATAAGGCCATTTCCAGCAGTCTCCTCGCTCTTTCGATGCTGTTCATAGCTGAAAACGAAACTCATGATCCGCAGCAGCTAGAACCAAAATATAATAAACATATCAAGTGCAACTATAACCCTCGATCACAGCTCACACAGCTGAACTTTGCGAACAGTTCTGTGAAATCACGCGCTTAAAGTTCGTTTCGGTGTCGCAGCCGCGATGGCTCTGGAATATCCACGTTGCTTCTCCTTCCTTTTTTTCTTCCAATCATGTTTGCCGGTCTACTTAAGTGGAAAATCGGGAGCTTTTGCTCGTTTGATTTAGGAGATCATTCAGATGTGTTAGCCAGAACCAGGATGTAAGTGGAGCTTAGTTTTTAATCCCGCTTAAGTACAGGCTTTATGCCCCCCCCTCTCCTTCAAGCGCTGAAGAACACGTCCTACACGCAGGCAAGCCCGAGGATTAGAACAAGCTTATAGTTCTGGCATAGCTTATGGCCGGTGAGTCTGTGATGGGCTCTTATACAGCCAATCTCGCGCCCCAGGACTCGAGAAATTCAGATATCTATACCAAAAGCCCCAGGAAGGCAGCGAGATATTATCCGTAACGCGCTTGACCTTACGTCAGCTATACAAGCACGTATGCATCAAAGCTTACTGTAAAACAAAAGAAGTTCACAGTCTTATTAGGAGAGCACAAGCGTAATCATGTGCTTTCGTGAGGCGCTCATTAAATCTCTTTTGACGTTCTCAGTTAATGGCGTTGTCAACTTCCTCGTTCGAACTTCCTGCTACTCAACCAGCATTGCACCACTTCCGAGATCAGACTGACGGCGTCATGTCATGGCGTCAATAAATGACGTGATTGATAGTGTTTTCATTGCGTCATCAAATGACGCCTTTGTATGAAGCCATGAATTGGTCACGTTATTTTCGAAACCATTCATGCTGACACCGGTGCCGGTTGAAACCAGATGCCGGATTTTTCTGCTCATAAGCGAGCCAATGTCAAGCGACTTCCGTGAGAACTTCAGCCTCTCTTCATCGTTATGGTCACGTGGGCGGGCAGGTTTCCGGCGCAACCTGTTGCGCAGGCAGATTGTACCGTATACTGGTTGACGGAACGACACATCTCCAATATACCCTCCACTGCATGTCTTTAGCTTCCAGAAAAACTTGATTCTGTCCTAGCTGGTGCTTACTGTTTGACTCCTTGACCTCGCGCAAAAGACGATGACAAAGGGAGGTACCGAGCGTGTCGTCGTTTCTCTATTGATCCCCTTCTTTTGTGTGCGATCAAGATGTCTAACCTTTAGCTTTATCGTAACAAAGTGTTGCCTGCGGCCGAATGTAACTCGACAGTCGCGATTGACAAGTTACTCTCAATAATTCACTTCAGCATAAGTCACGCCTATTGTAGATTGCAAATTTCGGTCTAAAGTGGTCACATGAGAACACAGCCCACATGAGCGGGCTGGAATTGGCGGGAGCTGTTTACTGCAAGGTGTTACTATCTAACGTGGCGAGCACTAAGCCCGGTCGACATGCATGTAACCTGTACTGGCACACGTCGCGCGCAGTCTGGGTGTTTGAGAATCTGTTCGCCAGGCTGCTTAGGTTCGCGCTTCAGTCTAAAAGGACAACAGCGGTACACTTTCATTTAAGTCATGTTCCCAGGCGCAATCGTCTTGCCTTTAACATAGAGAGGAAGTTTATTCTAATACATGGCCCAGTTCACATGCATTGTGGCGCAATATTATCCGGACTTCGTTTACGTTGTCACTTGACCGGGAACCAGCACACAGCAACAAAGGCGCACAGCGCTAATAAATCGGTGACTGCGCCACAGAAACTTTTAGTAGGACGCAGCACCACGCGCAGTAGTAGTACACGCAGGTGTGACTATGTACTTAAAGAACCAGTCAACAGGCTCCGACATTTTTAAAGACGATAGTCTTTTTTGGGGACCTCCAACGCTAAAAGTTTGGCTGTCTGTCTGTACATTTGTGTGTTTGTCCACTCTTACCGGCATGGGGTACTTGAAACGGCCGGCCCCATGCGCAGGGACCACCAATGTTGCTCAAGGTTGAGCATTCATGCTTGTGCGATTGTCAATTAAAAACCAATTATTGCGCATTTCTGGGGCACCATAACAACACGCATATATTCTGCATATGCATCTCTTACTAGAAAACGCATACATAAGTAATTTTAAGGACCGTAGCGCTTATCACGCTGCGTTTACCATGCAACGCTTTCACGGAACGGGAAGTGTTTCCAACGCTTTGCTAAGACAAGATGGTGGTGGCACCTACCCGTCGCCTCGCGTTCTACAGCTTATCACTTCTGAGACAGGCTAGCACGGCCACGCGCTTTGTTTTCCAAAAGAAACTGCCAGATGGCGCTCATGGCTCATGTGTGACATGGCTTGATGCGCTCGCGAGCCTCCGCTGCCCGCTCGAGGCACTCTAACGTAGCGCCTTCGGAATACCATTCACCGAGTTTCTTGCGCAGAACATCAAATGAATGCTTTGTTCACTCATTCTACACGCAAGACTATCGTCTTTCGACGACATTTGCAGATTACATGCAGATACGGGGCCATTTTTTTTACACCCTCCAAACAAACTCACGCATACTTCGTACGCCTGACCAACCTCCTTCCACGCGCAGTGACGTCATCTCGGCGACGTTGACTCCATTACTCTTTGTTGAAGCCTGGTTTAGACCAATCGACGAGCTGCGTGCCGAGTCACGTCACCAATCACCGAGGTGACGTCACTGCACGTGGAAGGAGGTTGGGCAGGCGTACGAAGAGATGCGCGAGCTTTTCCTGCGCGTTTAGGAGCCTGTTGACTGGCCCTTTAAATGGCTGGAGCTGTTTTGCCCAGAAGGCTAGGAGGGTCCTCACCTGGCGATCTGTATCAACGAAGCCCAAAAAGTTTTATTGATTTGAAGAAGTAAAAATGACGCGAAACTTGCACTGCCGAGAAAAAACCAGAAAACGACGTTAGTTCTCGCACAGTAGTTCAAGGCACCTTTAGAGCACTTTATTTTTCTTCTTCCTACTGCAGCCCCGCACAGATAAAATGAGAATCACTGACAATTCTGATGATCTGACATTTAGGAACCGCGTACGATTTCCTTGTTCACCAAGCTAAACTAAGTTTTAGGTCTAAGTCCAGCTCGGTGAAAGACAAACCCGTATACGCGTTTCCGAAACGTCAGGTCATAAGACTTGGTCAGTGACCGCGTTTTACTTCATTCCATGCCGTACCAGATGAACTTTAGTTGAACACTTGACTATGTACAGACAACAGTCAGTACATGCTTCAACGTTGAAGACTCCGGAAGCAGGACAGATTTGCCGAACAGTTAAAGCAACCCACACAGAGACGCGTAGTTCGTCAATGTGCGAGAAGCTCAGCAGTGAGAAGGCGAGTGCAGCTTAAGTCCCGTCTGAGCCTAATGATAGTTATAGCGCGAGAACATAATGACGACAGAGAGACGAGAAGGACACGAGCGCTAACTTACAACTGAGTTTATTGCGCAGAGCGCTAAAACTGTCTCCTCTCTATGTTTTGGCGCTCTGCGCAATAAACTCAGTTGGAAGTTAGCGCTCGTGTCCTTCGTGTCCTTGTTTTCTCTTTGTCGTCCTTCTGTTCTCGCGCTATAACTATCGTCATGTCATACCAACTAGCCCAAGCTACCACACTCCCGTCTTAGCATCGAGTTCAGCCTGAGTGAGGCAGCACTAATATTTATAAATCTCAGGTAATACTAGTTAGATACAGTAGTTCCTGCGAAAGGAAGCGTTATGCAGCGACATTGTGTAGACAAACCTGATAGAGTTGCTGTGTGCAAGTGCCTGCCTGCCGAGCTCCCGTGTAGCCCGTTTCATTACCGCAATAGACTGACGAAATTGTGTGTGTTGTTTTTGCGTGTTCGTAGCAAAGACAGGCAGCGTTGAAAGTGGAATACTGGATGCAAGAGTGTTTTCAGGGTCTGTAATTGCAAGGCCTATCTTCGTGCCGGTTCTTTCGCTGGTCTTTCTCCATGATGATTCGGAGATCCAAGCGGCAAAGGATGCAAAATGGTTTCAGGAAATCGGAAATAGAGGTTGCACAGGGCAAAAAAAAAAGGAGTGGGGTCCGCTAAGGAGACCGAACTTTCGCAATCTCACGTGGACAGGTCGACCGCGACCACCAGGACAGACGGCGAACGCCGCTATTCGTCCTGGCACGAGCCCTGCCATTGATTTTCGTCGCCTCGGCCAGACTCGAACGCCGCGCGCGCCCTCTGGTAGGCTTCCTTGTCGTCCCAGAGATGGGCAGCCTGTGCGTTCAGCGGGCTGTCCACGTTTGGCTCGCCGAGAAGGGACTGAATGGAGAGCAGAACCGTGCGCACGTCCAGCAGTGCCGACCATTCGTGCTGGAGGATGTCGATGCAGATGTTGCCCTGGAAGGAGAGACGCAAAACCGTCGAGGAGTTAGCCATTTATTCGAGGGACACTTGCGTTCATTGCAACAATGCGAGGCAGTCGGCTCCGTACGTAATACTGGGAATCGAATACCGTTACCAAAAGAAGGGTGGCACTTGTTGTTCCCGCCATATTGGAGGTTCCCGGCCCTGCTGCGGAGAAAGTTCTACGCTATATGATTATCTGTGACTTCTCAAAGCCCCCACCCCTTACACACATACACCTGACAAGCACAGAAACAACATTAGCATACACGTTGGAACAGTGAGTGGCACGACTGTTCAGCTCTGAGCTGACCGATCACTGGAACCGCTGATCGGCCAGACGATCACGTTGAACGGGAGGCTGAGGCCAGTAGGGCCCTATGGACGAAGGTTTCTCCCTCGTAAGAATCACTTATATTTCACCAAAGTTTTCCTGTTCTCTTCCCGACCTGGTGCGTTGTGCATACAATTATAAGTAGGCAATCTAAACGAGCGCAAGACTCGCGGGAGAGAGTGTACCCAAGTTTATTGTGGCAGTGAATATAAAAGCATCCGCCGCATTTCACGCAGGGCGCGCTGACGTGAGGCTGGCCCACTGTCTCAGTTCGCACACTTAGCGGACGCAACCCTTGACTTCATTCTTTATCCAAATGTGCACTCTTAACAAGGACAAAACAAAGGAGGCACAAGGACCAGCGCTCAATGCGCTTAACTAACGAAGACAAAACCAAGAAGGCAGGAGGATCAGGGCAAGTCCTTTTGTCTTCGTTCGGTGAGCACATTTAGACGAAGAATGAATTCAAACCAGCTAACGCCCCTTTCTGTGTTACGACAAAGTGCCATTTCACGGCGTTCCCACTTCGCTTATCACTGCCTGCTCTCCGGTTGAAAGATTTGTTGTCATTCATTCGTGCGACTAGATGGTCAAAAGTGTACTGTTCATGCACGCTTTTGTTTTGCACGTTTTAACGTAGTTATTGCAGTACGGCAAATGTGGTGGGTTGCTGTCTGGCGGCAGGTGATCGAACTTGTATAGATGTAAAAGAACAGGCGCCAATCTGCTCTCCTTGCAACAAAAGGCACGGAAACCTTCGCTATACTTTACGCACCAGATTCGCTTTTATCACAGTTAATGCCCCTCTTCCGGTCAGCAACGGCCGGTGCCCTCGAACTGTGGCCGGCGTGGCTGAGAACTTAAGTGTGGCAGCTTGGGCTAGTTGGTATGGCATGACGATAGTTATAGCGCGAGAACAAAACGACGACACAGAGACAAGAAGGACACGAAAAGACACGAGCGCTCGTGTCTTTCGTGTCCTTCTTGTCTCTGTGTCGTCGTTTCGTTCCCGCGCTATAACTATCGTCATGAGAACGGAACCCGCGTGTTGGAACTTGGCAGCGTGGCACCTTATGCCTGCTAATGACGAAAATAGTACAATGAAAAAAATAAAGTCACCTCGCACTAATGTACCAAGCCTGGCCTGAAGTAAGTGCGCAGCCGGGCAGCCTTCTTCATTTCTATTTGGGAATATATTTTTCTTTCCCACGCTTTCTTTTCTTCAAGGTGTTTCGGCATTTTTGTATCTCCATTTCTATATGTTTTTATTTTTCGTGTTGTTTTTTTCTGCCTTTTTTATTTCTCGCTCGCTTCCTCTTGTTTTCCATTTTCATAGGTGGTTGCGCCTACGTGACGCCTAGCGATGGCAGCATACGACAATTCGGGCCTCCAGCCCTCCACACCCATCGACATGAAGGCGCACGAACAACAACAGACACCGCACACTGACTAGATGAAGCTGCGTTGCTCACGCTGCCCCGTCTCAAAATCTTTGACGTTCGCCGTTAGCGGGCACGCAGAAAATAGACGCGTGCGCGCGTCTCCCACGTATCCAGGCCACAATCAACCAACAGATGCAGGGCGCGAGACGCGCACGCGTCGCGTTCCATTTTTTATCGACGCCCCGTCTCAAGGTTGCTTTTTTTTTCCGCTATAGGCTATGTATACAGGCGCTGCAGTCAGACTGCAAAACTCGACTGAACGGTGCCTATGGACATGATACAGATGACTATGCTATATCTGCCTTCGCCAGCGTTACGTCAAGTTACACGAGACGACGACGGAATGAGCCAACCCGTGACCCTAATATTGTACACGTTTATTAGTTGGAGCCTTTCGTCTAGTAACAACGCCGACTAAATTTCAAGGCAGAAAGGCTGCCGCAGTGACGTCAGAGGTTGGGGGCCCAGTTGCCCAACTGAGCATGCTCAGTAAGACTTTTTTCCACATCTTTTATTCGGCCCAATCAAGCCGCAGCAGCTGCGAGAGCGGGAGCGTTGGTTCTCCTAAAACGTGAACGAAACACTGGCTTTCCGCCGCGTTCGCGGCATAACTGGGCCCCCAACCTCTGACGTCACTGCGGCAGCCTTTCGGTCTTGAATTTTAGTCGGCGTTGCTAGTAACCACGATATGATTATGAGAGACGCCGTAGTGGAGCGCCTTCGCCCACCCGGAGTTCTTTAACGCTCACCAAAAGTCGGTGTACGGGCCTCGGGTATTTGGCCTCCACCGAGACGCGGCGGCGTCGAGCTTGGTAACCCTCCGACCATCCCTGACCACAAGTTCACACTGAATAATCCGCTTTCTACAGCGAGCGGAATTCTCCTGCCACCGAAACGCAGCGTTGTTCGCACTGAACGTGCCCCGCGCCGCCGAATATGCCATCTACCACGGGGCGAACGCGGGATGGATGCGCTGTCACCCCGTTGTTGTCGAGGCTCGCGAATGCCTCTACACTATCCGGTGGTCTGCACTTCGACGATTCTCGTACGGAGTAAGCAAGAAGAAGCACTACTGCTTACTTTGCTGGCAAATCGCTGTCTTGTAAGAATGCATGAAAAGCAGGAAAAACCACCTACGCCAGCGGCGTTGGCGGGTTCATTTCGCTCTGCAAGACCGCGACAAGTTCGGTCTAACAACGACAAGCTCGGTCACCTTTTCCACAAAATAGGGACCTCAAGTAGGCACACAGTGAGTTAAACTCTAGTTGGTTACAATGTTCAGTTGTGTGCACTGCGACTTGACAAGAGAGTAGGACTAGTCCGCCAGTTTTCGAAATTTCTCGACTAGCGCGGCTATTGGTCCGCGGCGACCGATTCGGTGGCAGACGCCGCAAAAATCGATCTGACAGCGATCGGCGCGGAGAGGCCTTTTTTGGGTGGATCTCGCCGCCGCCGAATCGAATTCGGCGCACTTTCGGCGGCCGGAATGGTCAGTCTGAACGCGCCCTTACAAAAATCTAATCAAACGCGTATGAAATACCGTCGCCCGGCAACGAACCCATCGTGCTTTATAGACGCGACGCCTCACACTCGCTAAGCTGTCACAGTGGGTAAGGCGTAGCGACGCGGGTCAGAACGCTCCTTAAAGAACTGCATACCTGCCGGTCCACGTTGGGGTGAAAGCAGCGCGTCTCGAAGCACACCAGGGGACTCCTGTACGGGTAGTCGTCGGGAAACGCCAGCTTCAACCGGTAGGTGGACTTCTCGAACACCGTTCCGGCTGGACCCTCGATCGTGGCCCTCCAGAGGAAAATGTTCTCCCCCTCGGGAAAGGCCGAGATGCCCCGGTCGCCCGCCGTCATGAGCGCCATCAACTCCTGCTGAAGCCTCTTGGTGGACGAACGGCGAACGGACGTCTCAACGCCGCTGTCCAGACGGCTGCCACGCGGACTGCTGTCCCCGACGGCGGGCATCGACTGTTCCAAGTTCTGCGAGCCCATAGCGAGGGGCGAACGATGGCGTTCAAGAAATGACCGTTGGTGGCTGATGACGATGCTGATGATGGCGCTCACGTACAAAGGCGGATAGGCTAACGATAACAGGGTGGTAAGATGTCTAAGGTTAAAACTTACGAAGATATAAAAAAGGGGGGGGGTAGAAAGTTATACGCTTGTGAAAATTTGGGTCACTGTCGGGCAAAGCGTGTTCGATGGCGCGCACTGATTAGAGCAGGCGCCGCCACCAGGTGGCGATGGCAGTAAGATTTGTAACGGTGCGAGAAGGCATGAAAAAAAAGAAAAAAATACGAAGTGCGATAACTCAATAAGAAAGAATTCTAGGATGACGTCTTTATCTACTTTGTTTGCGTTTATGGAAGGGAACGCGGGAACCCATGGTAACCGCTCTGTGGCGCTTAGCTGCAGCTCCTTCAACTGGCTGCTAAAGAAGGCACACCCGCTTTTGGGCGTCAGTTAATTTGTTAAAACCGAACTGTGAGTCATGGGCGGTGGACAATCGCTCTTTGATGACGCTGCCTCTCCGCTTCGTGCTTGTGCGCCACCCTCGATTTGTTGGCAGTGGGCGACGCGCTGCACCAGTGGCATCGGCTGCAGGCATCACCCGTCGCATGAGCGAAGAGGCTGACAGCGTAATCCAACAGCGCTTGTCCACCGGTCATGACTCGTTACACGTCACAAACTTCCAAGCACTTTCATTTCCTCTATTTCAGGTGGGCTGCCACGCATGAGCTCCAAAAGGAGCCGTCACCATCCGTCTGTCTCACTTGCGTCTCTTCTAGCTTCTCAAACGTCCTTTACATAGGCGTCACCTTTCGTATTTTATAAAGGCCGTAGAACGTGAGTGCGCGCAGCGTTGGCAGTTTAGAGCTGTTCATGAATGGGCGCCTACATCATGCATGGATGGATGGATTGATGTGGCTGTACCCTTTTGATCGGGCGGCGGCTAATGCCACCTATAGCCATAATACTTAGTGAACCAACAACTAGATTTATCTTTTTTTTTCGTTTAAATAGTGAAGTTGAGGACAGGTATTTTGCAGTGAAGGGTTTAATTTTCACTCGTGGCTTGACTTTAGCCACCAATCAGATAACCTTCTTCTAGTGAATTCTACATGCTTAAAGTCTATTTTGCCCTCCCTGTCCCTAAACACCAGTGCTTCGCAATGGTACTTCAGGTACCACTGCAAAGTGCCCTCTACACCACAATTCTTCATGATGTGAATCGCCGAAATACCTACCTTTACTGTTGATCGCTACCTTTTCGTGTATATACGTTGATTGATATGTGGGGTTTAACGTCCCAAAACTACCATATGATTATGAGAGATGCCGTAGTGGAGGGCTCCGGAAATTTCGACCACCTGGGGTTCTTTAACGTGCACCCAAATCTGAGCACATGGGCCTACAACATTTCCGCCTCCATCGGAAACGCAGCAGCCACAGCCGGGTTTTGATACCACGACCTTCGTGTATATACGTGTATATAGGTATATTATACACGCATATACTGTAGTACATATATACAATAATGTAGTGCATATATATATATATATATATATATATATATATATATATATATATATATATATATATATGTATGTATGTATCTATCTATATATATATATATATATATATATATATATATATATCGCACTAAGAAAGAAATATGAGAAGAAAAAAATTTCAAGGCACCCACCGGAGATCTTAACCAGCGACCCATCACTCCTCAGCGCGGTGCATTAACCAATTAGACCACGCCGTTTATACTGTCCATCATGTTAACGGGGTATGTACATACATCATTTGCCACTGTCTTGCCGTCAATGGATTTGTAAGAAACATTCTCGAACAAAGCATGTACTTTGTTCGAACACGTCATACATGCTTTCTCTAAACATTGAGAATGTTCGATGGCTTGATCGATGGAGGGGTGAGTTCACTGAAGCACATAAAGTTTGACGAAAGGGGCATTCCTAAACGTCCTTGGCTCAAATTTCACTCTGAAACATCAGGTAAAAATTGCTCTGATCAAGTTTAGAACTATTCGGGAAGCTATACTGGTCCTACATGTCGTGCCTTTGAAATTGGTTCCCACCAAAATGCGCACTGCCACATCGCTCTAGATAGACCAACTCAACTCGCTGTTCAGATGCGTTGTGGTGGCGCTTGCGCAGTTAAAACATTGCATGGCTTCATCGTCGGAACAATGCAGTAGATCTCACCAAGAACCTAGCGGACTGACGTCATGGACTCCTTGCTGAACAACTATACCGTGCGGTGTGCCTCCAGGATGTGCTGGTGGTAGTCACTAGAGGATTCAACGTTAATGTACTTTGACGTGAAAATTATTAGCCTGTCACATTTTTCGATGCCGAACTTTGACTTCGCATTCTGTCACAACTATTCACAGCAACACCTGTTTAAATACTGTGGTTACAGCGTTATAGTCGATTCAAGCACAATTGACGGTGTTCACTACATTTCATATGGTTCCTAGCCTAACTTCGCATAACAGTACGATGTGTTGCCATCGCATTTATTGCTTCGGCCTTGTGCCGATACTGTGACTCTTTTTACATATTAGTAAAAAAAACTATTTCGCTGATGTTGCTAATGATAATGAATAATTACGCCTGAGAGCTTCATATTGGGCGTACTTAGGCACCGACTCTTTGCGCAATTGGCATGATGGGACGGCTACTGCAATGTCCACTTCTACAACGCCATATGCCGCTCCTCGCACTACACGGCGCAGTTTCTTTTTGCTTTGTTCTTTTACATGTTGAGGCACCGGACCCTAACGTATAGTTATAGAAGGCTCTGGTTCAATTGACACTCTGACCCGAGGTCTTCATTGTTAAAGCGAAAGTATTTAATGCCTCATCAAACGCGAAATTTTGCATTGTTACGTGACGTCATAGCCAAGTCTCATATTTTGACAATGTGTGACGACACGATGACCTCACAAGAGAATTGCGGTTTCTGATTTCGTGACATTATTTCATCTTTCGTGCTCACGCCACTAATGACGTCAATGGTCACTTTTCACGTTTGACGAGACACATATGAGCCTTAACAAAAATACCGCAAAAAGAACACAAAAAACTGCAACATCTTCATCAACGCACGTCACTGTGCACCCTGTCGTGCCGTCGAGAAAAGTGAAATTTCTTCGAGGCACGGTTTCCGCTCATTACGTGCAGCAGTATGAGAACCTGGCACGCCTTTACAATCGATCGCCAGTCAGCAGCGGCAATCGGGAGCTTGGTTTTCGTTATGTAAATCACTAGGAAGAGGAAAAAAATAAGGCGCAGGGAAAAATGAGAAGTACTAAGTCCAAACCGTTTTGAATATATAACTACCACGTCAAGCGCCCTCTCTGTCTTTGTCTAGTCTACGGTTTGTTCCCTGAGCGTTTGTGGTTCAGCAGGCGCGAAAAAGCAGCAAGCGAATTTGAAGTCTGAATGAAGACCAGTTAAGGCCTGCGCGAGACAGGTCCCCGTATGTCTTAATCTAGTCTGCCGCTTTTGTTCGGACGGCTGTAGAGAAGCAGCTACGGTTCCTTCCTGTTAACGACAATGTAGGAGTAAAAGCAGTATAGGCGGGAGCGTATACAATAGACGTGTGTTTCTAGGGACTTCAACGTTCACGTACTTAACGTAAGTGGTCGGTGCTCAAGCTTGGGATTCACTCGGCCATCGTCGAGGTTCGCTTTGTCTTTGCGCTTCTTAAAGTGGGCGAATTCATCCTAAACTTTACCTTCCAAAGCATGGAGTTCGGTTTCACAAGGGGTCGTAATGTTTCTTAGATGTACAGGTGCATGAGCATCAACTTTGGGCTGTCCAAGGAGCATGCAATGGGGCGATTATTCCAGGTTCTTCGTCCCGTACCGCACAGGTGTATTACTAGTGCCCAAGGTATATCGCAAGTACCTCACAGGTGCCTGACGCTTAAAGCTATATATAGTCAACAACAAGTGGTGACCATAAAGCAACGTTACCCGTAACCCGTATTTGGTAAGTTTTTGCCAGTACGTGGGCCACGGTGCCAAGTCCTCGTTTAGAGTTGGCAGTCAGCGCTTTTGACGTTAAAAAAAAGTGACGAAACGGGAACAATCAATGGGAAGAAAAGGCATTATTGCAGTTTTTCTTTATGTTAGAAACTTTGACCTTATTCCACAGCGTTTCACCATATGTGACACATAGAATGTGAGTTGACCTCCAAAGTTGGGTCCCCTTTGCGTGGACTGCTATTTCACATCTCGAGTCGCATGCTGTTCTCGTGGACTTTCGCAAGGAGTGTGCGCAACACTCGGTTCTCGGAGCTTACGCAACAGAGGCCCGAAATAAACCTCCTTCCGACGTGCCGCTCGCTTCATATCACCCATAATGTAACCTCCCCGCTTCCCTTTCTCGGTGTGCTAAGCGAGATATGCAAGCAGTGCGCGTGACCCGAAAGATTTCCTTTCCCCCCGATGCCCGCTGTGACGAGGTCAACGAAATGCGTTTCCTTCCTACGACGGGATCAACATAACGGGACACTCGTGGCCACAGTGACCCCTTCGGATACACTGTGGGAGGCTGTAAAACCCTGCCTCATCCCCTAAAAAAAGAAACAATAAAAAACAGGAAGAAGACTGCGCACATCGGTTCCATGGAATCCGTTATGCATTCGCTTTCGATTCTCGGTTGTTACTTTACATCGTTTATCTTGCCAGCCTGGTTCGCCCATTTTACGACCCACGAGAATGGTTTTACGAGGACGTGTGCTTCTTTCGCCGGGTGACCGAACAACACTGACGGAAAAGATGCACCCGTGTGGTGATGTGATGTGGTACGCTGTGTTCCTGTTCGCCCATTCGGCATGTATTTACTGTATTCACTTTATTTTTCTTTTTGTCCTCCTGTTCGCTCGTCATATAAGGGTATAAGCTTACGCACGTGCGTGCATGTTCGTTGAGGTCAAGTTTCACTCCCCAGAATAGGGAGAGAGGGAGATCCGTGTTTACTTATTTCGCTTTATAAACTCTAGCGAAGAACTTTCGGACGTGCAGGGCGATTTGCAAAGAGGAATGAACCGAAAGAAAAATGCAGGAAGGAAGAGAGGAAGGAAAAAAGCGACATATGCTTATGCGAGGAAGGAAGGAAGGAAGGAAGGAAGGAAGGAAGGAAGGAAGGAAGGAAGGAAGGAAGGAAGGAAGGAAGGAAGGAAGGAAGGAAGGAAGGAAGGGAGGGGAGGGAGGGAGGAATGGAGGAAGGAAGGAAGGAAGGAAGGAAGGAAGGAAGGAAGGAAGGAAGGAAGGAAGGAAGGAAGGAAGGAAGGAAGGAAGGAAGGAAGGAAGGAAGGAGGCAAAGTGAGAAGGCAGGGAGGTCCACCAGAAAGACATCTGGCTGGCTTCTCTACACTAGGAAATTAGGGAAGAAGGGGACAAGAAACGTCACAGGAAAAAAAACATGTGACGAATACAAAAAAAGAAAAAGGCCTGAGTTAACTGCGCATTGCAGTGGCTAAATTTTAATACAGACGTTAACTTACTATGGTCACAAAACTATCAAGAAAACAAAAAGTAATGGATGTGATTTTCAACATTGAAGAAGCACGGCACAATTGCAGAAACAGTACTTGTCAGGGCCAGCAGCTCCAGCTATTAGGTGTAGTACGTTGATGTATATCCCCTTATTCTGCGTTTTAATCTTACGAAGAAAATGAGCTGGCGGTACCAGTGTTGCGTGGTTACTAACCCCTCGACTGACGCCGCACGCAATCTACTTTGTGCAGCTTCGTCTTGTCATGGATCTGGCGCGCGAAACACCGGAGTTCAATTTTAACACTGTCACGCAACGGTTAATGCGACCTTTGTTGGGCCCCATATATAAACTGCGAAGTGGCCGCACCCGAGGCACAGATCACAGCTAGGACGAGTCCCCACAACCGATTCCGAAAGAGAACAGCACATATCGATAAACGTTCATGGAGCACACAGATGTTCTTTCTATAGGGCTGTGGCAATCGCAAATGAATGCGCGATACCAACGGGCTCGATTCTGTGCCTTGACTGTCCATAGTTTGAAGTAGGCAGCGTGTACAAAACATATTACAATATTGTCTAGAAATTGACGTCTAAAATAACACCCACCAGTGCCCTCTACACTAGCTCTTCTTACATTTTTTAAACGCTCTTGCTATCTCCTTTTTCCCCTTTGGTCCACTCTTGAAGTATACGCTTCTCAAGTACTGCTCGGATCAACCATATGGTGCCAGAATCCAAGAATTCTTCGTAAGCTATGGATCTGGACGTCTTCACTGTGTGCGATGATTCGTTGGGCACGAAGGCACGTGCTTCAACGTTTCCTGGACAAGTACGTTGGAGGTTCAGATATGTAGAAAGTCTCTGGCACTTATTCGTAAAAAAAAAAAACGAGACTCACACAAATGAAACCGTGGCTTCTGTCACCGCGGAAGCCATCCGTTTCGCACCGACATAGACAGCGCCATATGTGGGAGAAAAAAAATATCATCCTCGACACTCGCGAAAGCCGTCTCCGCAGATGGGAATTCCGTCACGTTCTGTACGTTCCCCGCGGTCCACGGCTGCCGGAGCCAAGAACGCGCAGAAATACTCGATAGATTTGCTGCACACCCGTGGAAGGCATGCACGTCGGATTGTGTTTTCGCTTGCCCGCGCGAGGTTCGTGCCCCAACGCGCGTCCTCCAGGACCTCCGTTTCTGCACTCGTCTTTTCCCTCCAGTTTTCGGCGCCTCGTCCTGCCTCAAACGTGCCGCCGATTGTCGCCACATTGCCTCAAGGTCCACGGAAGGGACGTGCAAGACAAAGCGAGCTAGTTTTCTCTTCGTTCCTTCTCGCCCCGAAGATGAAGAGAGGAATGCGCGCGATGACGACTGCGCGGAAGTGGCGGACCGGAAACAATCCTCAGCCGACATAACAGACCTGACCTCCCCCCTCCCCCCCCCACCCAATAAAGAAGGTTCGTAAGAGATGGAATGCCGAGATTTGTTCTAGTATCAAGCTTTCTGTGGCTGCTGCATTACTTCCGGTCACCGTGTGCCGTGAGGACCACGTTTCAACCCGTATATTTTTTCCCGCTGTAAAATGACATGCGCATAGAGGTTTACCAAACACACACACGCGCACGCGCATACACACTATATATATAGTATATATATATATATATATATATATATATATATATATATATATATAGTGTGTATATATATATATATATATACACTAGTGTATATAGTGTATATATACTAGTTATATAGTATATATATATATATATAATATATATATATATATATATCTATATATATATATATATATATATATATAAGGATTTGCAGTTTCGGAGATATTGTCGGTGGAAGGTGGACTAGTACATACGTGTACAAGTTGTCTAACCTCGCCGACGATAGTGGCAGTCGTCCTTGTGGTGCCATCGTTTATTAGGAGTCTTGCTCGATGAATTCTGAAAAGAATCTACCAAGATGCAGTACTAATATCTTTCAGTCGAATCTATGCCATTTTGTTTTGCAGGCAAAACATCGCTATGCATGCTTGCGTTGCATAGAGGTGACGAATATGCATTGGCGAGCCCCACGCTCCTCAATAACGTATACTGCATGGAGAACGCATGACGGCGCTTTAGGCGAGCCATGGTATGGGAGTGCAGTGGTATCATAATTCAAGTATCAAAACGGATGGGCTGAATTATGTTCTGTGGTAGATGCAGAGAATATGATGTACATCAAACTATCAAGGTGCCTGACTCTCACCCAGTTTGGCTGTAAACGAGTCAGTCATAATCGATGAGGTCATGAAGTGTCGATCATATTTGCTCAGCTTAAGTTGCGGCGCAGTTGCTTTAGTTGACACGCGCAGTGCTGAAAAAAAAGGTTCGTCACAAGCTGGCCAAAAGCAACTCGTCCAATTGTGGAGTTATCAGATAGCTAAAGCGAAAAGAGTACGTGCACCCTACCTGCCCTATGTTTATCTTATCGAGACCCCCCCTACTGTACTGTTGTTGTGAATGTTCGCAAAGCTTGCTGGCCAGCCAAAGGCTTCGCCATAAAAAGCTATAAAACAGGATATTCAACTTTCTCGTTCAACGATTCGCGCACTCTCCGTGCAATAGATCCACCTCTTTCAGCATGAACTGCGAATATTTAGGGGGGGGGGGGGTTAAAGGGTGGACATGTACCACATGATGCGAGCCTCTCAGGATAATTCTGCTACGGTCCCGATAGATTAGCCAGCACTTCCAAGAGTTGAGTGGCAACCCTGACCGGCTCTCATGCCCTATATACAATTCGTAGGGATCGAAACAGCCCGGGATCCCAGACCATGGCAGCTAGAGAGATACCAGACCACAAGAACTGTCTTTACATATTGGAAGTAAACGGCGTCCTCACAAAAAGCCATGCAAGCTTTTATACTTTCCGAAGTAGAAATAAAAGTCGCCACTGTGATGAATAAATGATTCAGTAGAAGCAAAAACAGTAACAATGTCTTTTTACCCCCCTGTCAGCTTTTGTGTAATATGGCGCGGTAATACACCATGGAACGTTTTTTCAGCATGGTCAGAAAACCCTGCCCATCGGTAGTGGAGGCTTTTGAAAACATGTACGACAAAACATTATAGCGCAGCATGCGGCCTGGAATTTACAAACAGGGCTCACAGTAGGCTATAGAACTCGCTCGGGTTCTGAAATTTTTTGCCGGCACTGCATTCGTAAGGCAATAAATTTTTAATGAAGCTTTAAAAATACTGCTTAAAGAAATATGTCTGGGCCCTTTGAAACTCAGGGGTGAACATATTGGAAACGTGATCTGAAGGCACCGAAATGTGCCATGTCAGCATGACTTGTTGAAAAGAGTGCTCATAATGATCTTTCTAATTAGAAACATTCCTAATGCACAGCTAAAAAGCAGATCAGACAGGCAGGACAAACACCGAGATTAAACTGTACAGAGTGCCCTATTCGCCCTCCTCTCCTTTTTTCTTTTCATTCTTATTTGAATATTTCTCAACGTTTAAAAAAAAATAATGACGCAAGGTCAAATCCTTTCTATCGGTCCGCCTAGGATTTTTTTCCTTCCTTCTTTCTTCCCTTCTTTGGAAGCAACGACAAATAAATGGACCAGGCTTCCAGTAGGAGGACAGTGCACCACAAAAGAGCCTTTTCTTACCCATCTGTTATCCTAATTATCCTCTCTCCTTTAAACCATCCCCGTCTTGATCATCGCTTAGCAAACACTGCGAATCATTACTCTTTCTAGCCTTCTCCACTCCAACTAGTCACCTCTTCCACATTTTGTCTCCGTCTTCAAAAGCCCTATTCATTCGCGGCGACGAGCTTATTCCGTCGACTTGGCTCGACTCCCGTTTACGACATAGCCTCAATCAAAGCCCCATTGTGCCTTTGTCTTTGGCCGGGATCCACTTGTAATGGGTAGTAGTAGTGCTCCGCTTGCATCGCCTTCCACTTATCCGGTGGCCTGCCGCGAGCGGCCAGGCCGGTCCCCCGGCACCCTCATCCACTCTTTTTTATTATAATTTCTTTTACATTTCACTCTTCACGAATTTTCCCCGAAGTCGCATTGTCGGTCTTATTTCGAGCGTATCATTAGTGAACCGGCGGTTCACAATGACGCTGTGCGTGCGCTCGCTGCCTTAAATGCCGGGAACGCTGCCGTCCTTACACTCTCGACCCGGGTCTTCGAGTCTTTTCAAATCTTACAGGGCGAGACCTTTCTTCAAGGATCGTTGCCGCCGTTGCCTACAGATGTACGTTTTGTTTTAAAAACTTCAGTTCCTTCGGTGCGATCTTCTAACAAGAGATTCTCGTTGTTTGCTCAAAAGGAGGATGACAAAGGACCATCCTTGCTTTACAAGTCTTTAAAGAAAGGCGTTGGATTCGAAAGCCACTGGCGAAGGCGTCGGTGCCGGGTCGGAGTATAAGAGAGGGAGCTCGACCCGATTACTCTTGAGGGAGGACTTCTTTTTCTTGTGTGCTTCTTGACTCTTAAATAGGGCTGACGCGAAGGCATCCGATTAGCGAAGCTCGGTTGCTTGCAGCGTCTTCGTGCGCGAAGCGTGGCGAACGATCCGTGGCTAAAGTAGCTGGGGATCGGGGATAGGTTGGAGCGGTATAGATCAAAGGAAGTAGGGAAGGAAACGTTTCTAAGGAACACGCGTAGAGTAGACAGTTTCTTTTGCTTGTGTTAGTCGGTATACGCACCTGGCGGCATTATTAGAAAAAAAAAGAGCACAGGTACGGCTTTGCTTATTACTCCTTATCTCGATATTGCGAAGTACCGTGGCCTTTTCAGGGTGATTAGCAGGGTTAGTTAAAGCAAGGTTGGATATTCGGCTGCTTGGTAGTGAATCTATGAAATACAGCGCACGAACGGACAAAGAATGGGATGTTTGTCTTTGTTCCCTTCTTTGTCCTTTGTCATCTCCTACGCTACTGGTTGAAGTTACTTAGAACACTGCATTGTATTTATTTCGAGTCATTGCGAGAACTAGGGAGGAAATGAGCAGACGCAGAAAGGCAAAATATCAATTCTATACTGTTTCTGTCTGTGTCGACTAGTTTGTTTTAATGACGGAGCTGTTCTTCGAATCGTTCATTGTATCTCGTATGACGTAACTATCACCATCAACGGATATGTGTTAGAGAAATTCGGTATACTCCACTGGTTTATCAAAAGGAAGCTGAAAACCATCAAACGGGCATGTGGCCCTGTGCAAATATAAGACAACTATCATTATCATAAATGGGTATGTGCCACAGAAATTGGGTAAAGCCCGCTAATCACAACTGGTCCACTAATAAACAAAGAAAGGCCACAGTCAGCCCAACAAAAGGCTGACTGTGGCGGCGGCAAGCGTTAGACCCCTACTGAGAATACTACCAGAGAATACTAAAGAACAGAATAGACAAGGGCAGCTGCGAGAAGACCTAGAAGCGATGGATGCACCGGTCGATATATGAGAGGTACGTGCGAACGCTTGGTTTGAGCGCGAGGTTCTATCTAAGAAGTTTGGGTATCTGTGTCGTTCTTGTGGCTGCATTTACTGAAGCTTTTGCGCGCACAGCGCGAATACACAAACTGAAGATTCACAAGGACCACTGCTGACTGTTAAAAGACTGCGGTTAAACCTGTTAAACCTGTTTCTGACTGTTAAACCTGTTAATAGACTGCGGTGGTCCTTGTGAATCTTTCGTTTGTGTCTTCGTGTTGTGTGCACAGAAGTTTCAGTATGCAGCCACACCAACTAGTCCAACTTCCCGTATTATTTCAGTGTCTGTGACTGTCCGTGGTTTAACTCTAACCTAGGTGCGCTGAGAATCAACGTTGAAGCAACCTATAGCATCACCTACCTAAATGTTTGCAACGACCTAGAACCAACCTAGAAACGACCTGAATCACCTATAGCTAAAGCCTAGAGACAATCTACAAGGAACCAGATCAGTCTTCAGAATCTTCCAGTTTCTCTGTTTCAAGCCCAGCGTGGCTTAGAGGAAGCTCCGTCATTTTTTTTTTCTTTTAGTCGTGTGCGCTGAAAATGCATCAAGATGCAATGTGTTATACAACCACACAAACATGCATACTGTTTCATATACTTGATCGTATAGTCGTTACTGGTGTTAATCGTTGCATCATTACGCTGTCACCTGCTATAATCTCCTGGTCGACAGCTCGACCACCCTTGAAAGGCGTTGGTTTCAGCTCTGAATCCCGACTTAGGGTGCATTTTGGCGGTATTAGAGCCTTTCTTTTTTATATATGCTCAAGAATTTCCGCCGTAGCCTCGCGCTATCGACGAGATGGGGATGATTGCTTTCATTTTCTTGTAATGCTGGTATAGGAAGTTAATAGTTAATTGCCATGAATATGCGCATATATGGCATATACACTTAACTCTGAAAGCAAGTAGTGCCTATTATGGAACCAGGTGGCACAACACTACTACACTGCACGAGACAAATACATATATATATATATATATATATATATATATATATATATATATATATATATATATATATATATATATATATATATATATATATATATTGTTTGCATTTCAACAGAATACTCATTTTTAAAACAGAAACATTACTCGACTCCCTGATATTCAAGGGTGAATTCATAAAGTAGACATGTGTCTTCGTTGATGGCTCTTTCAAAGAAGAGACGTCAGCGAACAAAGAACAGTTCTCTCTCTCTCGCTCAATTTCTCCTTTCCACTTTCTGAACATCGCGGCATCCTATAGAGAAAAGTAAAACGACGTGTTAGGCTAGAGGGATGGTCATGGCGAGGCACATGTAACGAACAATAAACTTATTAACAGTAATAGGCGCAACACAGTGCTGAGATAACAAATGTAGCAGCAAGATAAGGTTATACAGAACAGTATAGCTCGCTGCCTTCGCCGTGCCGATAATCAAGTTATCAAAGTGGGCTTTGAAGCCCGGTCATGTGTGACCACTTTTAAACGCTGGTCGTCCCAGTTTTTTCTTGGCCAGTGTTAGTCGCAGGAGAAAGGCAAGGGACGAATGTAGGTCAATCCAGTTATAACTTCGCGCGGAAAACAGCTTGGATAAATGAATTAGACTGGTAGCAACATTGAAGAAGACTACGCGATTAAGTGGTTACTGTATAATAATAAACAAGAAAAATTGGGCCCTATGGTGCAGAAAACGGAATCAGCATCACCGAAACGGATGCTTGAGCGACAGAAAGGAAGACTATCCGGGAAAAACAAAGAAAACAACAATAAGCTGGTGAAAGAAGATGGCTCATATTCAAAGCAGGGCAACATAAAGAAAGAATAGCATCGTTAGCTGCAGATTGAAAAGAACATTACAATCTCCAAAACGATCTGTTCTTTGTACTGAGAGAGTGGTTCATTCGCGCAATCGTTCCACACAAAAAAAGGCATATCTGATAAGCAAACTACCCCACTGAAATAAGTGGAGAAATCATGAAGGTAAATATATTACAACGAAACCTTTATTGACAGCAGAACTTCACCGGTATCCAGTCGCAGTGTGCCAGAAGTGTCGTCTAAGATAAGCAAAGGACGAACGAGAGGGCGCTACGTAAGCGATGCAGGATAGGGGGCGCTCGGGAGGTGGGAGGAGGCGGTGTCACGGTGGGCGGAGTCGGGTGCATCGTGAAATTGCCCGTGAACGCGTCCTCTCTTGTGGTCCTCGCGCTTACTGGGCTTCTTGCAGTGAGGGGGGCGCCACGTGTGCCCGCTGCTCGCTGCCTATCTCTCTTCTCGAAATGCACAAACGACTTTCCGTCTATTGCTGCCCTGCCGTATACCATGCTGTACTCCAGTCGGGGTATAGTGGCGACGAAACAGAAAAGTTCTCCCAATGTTGCCGGCAGCAATGAATGTGGTTATGGTTTGCGTGCGTGTGTGTGTCAGGGTGTAGCGAGCGACGAGTAACCCCTAGCGGAGGCGGCTTGACTTGAAAGAAACGCTCACACTTCAGCTGCGTGTGAATGCACGGAACTCGCATGTGTGGGAAGGTCAGGCGCACTCCAACCCGGCATCCGTTTATACGTCATGCTAGCTGCCAAAGAAACGCCTTGTTCGAGTGACTACTTGGATGATTCCTAGAAGTTGCCAAGTAGACCATGTTACTGTAACTTGTACACATTCGTTTGTTTCGGGAGTGCACGTAGCTTCGTTACGATGGGCAAGCGCTGGATGTGAATGCCGTGCTTCTGTAAAAGGGAAATAGTGCCTGAAGTGGATGTCGTCGCACCGGAACAGCAACGTTTGCTTTGAGGGTGGGATGATCTTGTACTGGAATCTGAAGGAGGCCTCCAGATTTACTTCCCTAAAAACGAAAGAAAAAAAAGGAAACTCTGGAAACAAGTTCAGACGTTCCAACCTCGCAAGTGAACAAATTACTTGAATAATATTAGGGCTATTTAGATTTTCAAAAAGTTCTTTTGATGATAGGTCGATGGGGACCCGAGTCAAGTGTGTATTTCAGGCGCTTGCCCAGAATTGAAATTCATGAGTGGGGGGAGGGCGAGGAGGCAAGGTCTCACAGTTCGAAACAAAATATTTCTATGGGAAAAAGAGAGAAGTTGCCCGCGAATATAGAAGGCGCCAAATTCTTAGAAAAAAAAAATAAGAACAAATTTGAATGTAACACAAGTGGCGACTAAAGCCGCGATTGAAAGCACTGCGTTAATGGCCGACAGGACGAACTTCAAAAGAGGGGGGGGGGGGAGGAATTCTCTGACTTTTATTTTTGCCTACCCGCCTGGTGTATGTGATTGCGCTTGTATATATGTCCTTTACTTCCCTAGCATGAATTCTTTCCAAAAATTTTGCAAGTATCGTTAAGCTTTCACGTGTCAAGCTGCTCGCTCTCTATGCGAACAAGAAGGCTCCCTTTGTTTCTCCGCTAGATATTCATGGCGGCTTGCCTTGGCAGCATGTCATCTTGAAGTCCGAAGGTGCGGGTTGGATTCCGCTCGCACGCACGGCCACACGAACTCACAGACACACACGTCCGCACGCTCACACACATGCAAACACGCACATCAATCTATCTATCTATCTATCTATCTATCTATCTATCTATCTATCTATCTATCTATCTATCTATCTATCTATCTATCTATCTATCTCTCTATCTATCTATCTCGCACACACAGTCGACACCCATGTGCGCACTGCGTAAACAGTGTCCCTTCTTGTCCCCTTTGCGGGCGCACTGAAGCGGCGGTGTCGCCGTCAAATGCCGGCTTCCGATTGAAGAGGGGCGCAGCTTTCTTAGAGTTGCTTCTCTCGTCTCAAGTGGGAGCATAGCGTGTGTACATAGGGAGGCACGCAAACATTTACGTTACGTGACTTCGATAGCGGCGTGTACTGGAACGAAGCCTGTATAGCGAAGGCTTGACGCGGGTTACAAAAGAAGCTCGTCTTTTCAGCCTGCGCTGTGAGCGGGGCGCGAGACTTTTCAAGTGGAAAATAGCTTCGAGTGCTGTAGCTGACACCCCTCCCCCCCCCTTTCTCTCCCGCTCTCGAACACCCTTCAAGCCAGGCGTGCCGCCAAACAAATGCGGTGTTTGTTTAAGCGAATGGCTCGGCTCTTTCGCTGCATAAAATGAAAAAAAGATCGCGTTACCAATTGCTTTTGACAGCAAAGCTGTTATGCTGGAAGTTTAGCGTGTGTCGTAGATAAAAAAAATTATCTTCATGAGCCGGCACATGCACTCTTCATCCTTCACTTGGCTCCCAGAGCACGTGCAGTCATTTGTCCCGCGTGGGATGCAGTAACTCTGATGGGGAAAAGAGCGAGTGCAGAAAGAAAGGATTGTTGTTGTTGTTGTTTTAACTGTTTTGCTGTGGAGAGGTTGAGGAGCCTATTGCCTCGGCTACTCCATATCACAGAGTTCTGCAGCGAAAAATAAAATAATAATACAGAACGGTACCCAAAAATTAACAATACGGAAAAGGAGAAAAAAAACATAATAGCACACTGAAACCAGTTCAAATAACCTGTCAATACACAGTTTTTTTCACGCAGTTCACTCAGTCATAAACTACTTTCACGCACACCTTAGTACTCTAATGCCAGTATATACATGACAACACTTTACATAATACTCATTTCTGGCTGTCAGTCATAGGCGCTTGTCCAGTCCGGTCTCCACTAAAAAGTCTGTCAGGAAGATTATTGCCTTTTTCTGAAGATGCATCTCAGGCCATGGTCCAAGTAGTTTCTTTATTGTGAGGGGCCGTCTGTCCAAACTTGCTAATCTGTTCTTTAATTTTTCTCTTTCTTTCGCGTATTTAATGCACTCCAAAAGAATATGGCGAACATTTTCTTCTGCATGACCACAATGGCATTCCGGTGAGTTGGATCGATGTATCTTGTGCAGGAAGCTGTTTGTGTATGCTACTTCCAATCTAAGTCGGTGGATCAATGTCTCTAGGTGTCGTGGAAGGTCTGTCGCTATGGAAAATTTTCTGTGTGGATCAACTTCATAAAGTACCGTTTCCTTTGATTTAGGGCTCTCAAACCACTTCTCCATCGAACAATGGTTAGCCCCTTGCGATATAAAATGTCGAATATCCGTCCCAGATATAGGGATTGTGTAATCCCGTCCTTCCTTCAATGCTTTCTTCGCGAGACTATCAGCATCTTCATTTCCCTTTATTCCAATGTGGCTGGGTATCCATTGGAATACGATGTTGTGACCCTGCGATGAGGCATATTCCACAGTTTCTGCGATACATTGTGGTATTTCACCATTTCTGTAAGGTGATCTCACATTTCTGATTAGCTGAAGCGCAGGTTTGCTATCAGTGCATATCACCCATTTTCGTGGATCTGGATTCTCGCAGATAAGCTTAACTGCTTCAAAGATAGCCACCAATTCTGCTGTCGTCGATGAAGATTTGTGCGATAATTTGTACATCTTCTTTTCCTGAATTTCGGGTATAAAGACCGCACAGGCTGACGCTTCTTCTGTGCATGATCCATCTGTATATATCTTCGTTTTTTCATTATGCATTACATGAAGCTGTTGAAGTACCAACTGTGCCGCTACTAGAGGTGCCATGGCTGCTTTCTTCTCTATGCCGTCTATTTCACGGATAACGTTGAGAAGTGGCAGCGTCCAAGGTGGTGTTGAAGGTTTCCATTGTTTAAATTCTGGTACTACTGCTTGAAATGATGATATAGTATCCTGTAGTCTCGTTGCCGTTCTTTGTGTTAGTGCACCAGATAAAAAATGACTTTCATGTTGCGTGAAAATTCTAAATAAATTTCGAGATGTTTCTTTAGTTCGCAGTACTGCCAAAGGTGGCTCTCGAGCCTCCGCATACACTAAATCACTGGAAGTTGACCGTGGTAAACCCAGACATACCCTCAAGCTCCTTGCCAATAACAAGTGAAGTCTCCTTTCGGTGGAGGCTGGGAGTCCGTGCAGCAGGGGCAGTGAGTAAGTTACGATGGGGCGTATCCAGGCAACATGTAGGGCTAATAACGACTCTGTAGTACCACCCCATTTGGCCCCGCAGAGATGCCGGAGGATTCGAATGGCCTGATTCACTTTTTGTTCCAGGGACAGGACATGAGGCGACCATGTTAGTCTCCGGTCTAAAATTACTCCCAAGAATTTATGAGTTTTAACCATTTTAATAGGCTGATTTTGCAGAATAATCTGGAAATTTCCAGGTCTTTTTAATGTAAACGGAAGTATGGCTGTTTTGGCCAGACTCAGTGCCATACCTCTTTGTTTTAGAAAATGGTCTACATTATCCAATCCTTCTTGTAGAGTTTGTTGTATATCCAAAAACGATGGACCAGACGTCCATATACTTATATCATCAGCATATATTGAACATCTGATGTTGGGTGGAAGATTATATGGGAGCTGCGCCATGACTGCATTAAAGAGAGTAGGGCTTAGTACGCTGCCCTGTGGCACTCCTTGGTTGACGACATGTTCTGACGTTGGGCCCTCCTGCGTAACTACAAAAATTTTCCGGTGCTTCAGGAAGTCAGCGATCCAACGCAGTATCTTGCCCTTGAATCCCTGTAACGCCAGGCCTTCCAGAACGTGAACGTGACTCACTGTGTCGTATGCTCGGTGGACATCAAGAAATACAGCGACAGTGATGTTTCCTTGCGTTCGTTGGTTTTCCACATCTGTGACCAAATCCAGAATGCAGTCCATTGTGCATCTACCTCTTCTGAAGCCGGCTATGCTTTCTGGTAGTAGTTTTTTCATGTCTTGCCACCATAAAATTCGTTCATTGATCATTTTTTCCATCACTTTTGAAAAACAACTCGTCAAACTAACCGGCCTAAACGAGTCCAACTGCATAGGGCTCTTCCCTGGCTTTAGCAACGGTACTACTTTTGATATCTTCCAACTTTCCGGAACTTTTTCTTCTTGCCAAATTTTATTATAGATGTCCAACAGGTGTAATTTTCCTTTTTTGCACAAATTAGCAAGAGCAGCGTATGTAACTCCATCTGTTCCTGGTGAACTTGTTCGTTTTACTGAAGACAACACATATTGGAGCTCCTCTGGTGTGAAGCTGTCATCCAGATCTGATGAACTGATCGCAGAGGACTTTGTTACAACCGCCGAAGCTGATTCTGCTGAGGATTTATATTCGCTCGTTTGGGCGGTCTCTCCATTTGTCAGTATAAGATCGCAAAATTCTTCGGCAATCACCCGTTCGCTAACTCCTCGAGACAGCGCTAGAGCCTGTAGTGGTCTCGAGTGGACTACTGGCTGTCGGAGGGCGCGTACCAAGAAAGAAAGAAAGGAATTCTGGGCGAGCCGATAGGCCCACATAACCACGCTCCGAACGTGAGCGTCGTATAACCACTTGGCTATCGTGGCAGGCTAGACGAAATCAGCACTGCCTAGTATTGCGAGAAATTGGGGCGGAGAATCGAAGTTGAGGAGGAAGGTTGCGAGAGCGAGGTGAAGGGCGGAGTAAATCGTAGCATAGAAGGACAAAGAAAGTGAGAAAAGGTGAGAACGAGATGGGAGAAAAAGAAGCAGGAAATACAGAAAGCAAGAACTAGAAGAAAAGCAAAAGAAAGATTGAAAGAGTGAGAAAAGGGGAAACATATGGAGACGGAGAAAGAAACACATAGATAGAAATAGACACACAAAAATATTGTACAGCATGTCGAAGGAGTGAATGATGATGAGTGAGGCGAAGCGTCCGTCCGTCTGTGTGTCCATCCGTCCGTGCTTCCAGTAGTTCATCCGTCCGTCCGTCTGTCTGTCTGTCTGTCTGTCTTAAGATACGAAATTTGCAACTACACGAAGACTACTAACGCCACCTAGCGATGTTGTTTCCAAGGACATATACACACAACGCCATCTATTGAGCAATCCACAAACTAGAGGTACCTATATACTACTACTACTACTACTACTACTACTACTACTACTACTACTACTACTACTACTACTACTACTACTACTACTACTACTACTACTACGACTACAGAGGCGGGAAATGACCCACAGCCTAAGGAGCCTCTCTCCTAAAAGAAAGTAGGCATTCTATGTGTAGTATGGTGTATAGCAGGAACGTAGCCAGAAATATTTTTTTCGGAAGGGTTGGTGGGGGGGAACAACCATACTTTACGTGTGTTCGTGTCTGCGTTTGTATGCGTGCGTGTGTGTATAAGCAAGCAGAATTCAAAATTTTTGGAAAATTAGAACTGCCAACCACCCAAACCGTCTGAGCTACGCCCATGCACGGCCGGACTCGACTCCTTCTCCGGTGCTCCCCTTACGGCCTTCGCATTGGGGCGTTTTGCTGCCTGCCGCCGCAAGTTCGCGGTGGCGCTGCTAGACCACTGTTGCTCCGCCGCCTCCAAGCGCGTTCACGGGCGCAGTGTGCGCGCCACAGCGCTATGCCCATCATAACAGCGCTGAGTACGAGGAACAGAACCAACTGCGGCGCCTGAATTCTTGAAGATGAACGTTTTATCCACACAATACAGCTCGGTCGTTGCATGTGATGAGGTTAAAATGGTATAGTCGACCTCTGAGAGCACCGCTTACCCAGTCGCAACCATTCCGGCAGCTTTCCCGGATTTTCGCACACGCGTGTTGTCACAAGCAACAGTAATCTATTACAGCGCACAAAATTGAGAGAGAAAAAGCAATATTTATTTTGTCGTAAGGTGGACTATAACCTAAATAAAAAACAATTTCTGTGCGAGGTGAGCACAAATGCCTTTTTTCTTTCAAACCCACGCTAGCAATACAAATTAACACAAACACAAATGCATGGTACAAATAAAGCTAACCTCCATGATATACTCATCACAGTCTGAAATATTTTCTAGACGGCTTTTGCACATACGCAAGTGGTTTTTCATTTCTATCGCTCACCATCTTGGTGTAGTTAACGAGAAGAAGTCTGATGCATTTGTCCGCAATTAAACGAGCTGTGCGCCTTGCGTGGCTGCTGTCTACACCCTCTGGGCAGAGGAGGACGGGTGATTGTTCGAGGTGTGGGGTAACCAGAAGTTGCAGCACTTCATGCACTTTTGTACGCGGAAGTTTGCTAGCAGTTTTTTCAAAGAAAGTAACAATGTTGTCCAACAGTGTCAAAAACATACGGTTTGGGTAGTGGAATGCACTTTTGTCCTGGCTGTGCAACAGAACATACAAAGGATCAGCTTTGTACGTAGTCGTCAGCATCGTAACACAAGCATCACACTCAAACTCACTGACGAGCTTCACGATGTATCCACCAACGTACACCAGAGCAGAGTACGTGACAGACGGCGATGGATCACACAGCTGTCCCTTCAGGTTCTCGAGGTCTGCAACCACTTCTTGTGGCACACTCAGCGCTAGCTCCTCTGCATCAGCATCCTCCACTTCCATTTGCTTTGAACAGAGGGCTTTGCCCTTCACAATGTTGTCCAGGGCTACTGTCATTGAACGCGCATCTAGCACGTCGTTGCCCCCACACATGGTCGTTAGCCGGCCAAAGAGTGCCTCCACAGGATCAGTGTTAAAGTTCTTGGTAGAGACGTACTTGACACCCCTTCTTAAAAGAAACCGTGTTGCGTCCACTGTGGCCCTCGATGTGAACAACAAAGCATGAAACGTTTGCTCTGTGAATGCACCTTCTCCCGATGCAAGTGAAGCCTCTTGTACCTCTTTTATGTAGTCGGTGAACTCCTTCTCAAGCCACACGAGTCTAGGGTCATCCTCGTTAGATATTGGCCTCTTGTGGTCACTCCCTTTGTACGTTGTGTCATGAGCGTTGAACCACTGTCTCATCATGTTCATGAAGAAAATGGTTTGGCTGGCTTCCCTGTAACCGTAGAGACTGGGGTCCCCACCACGGTTCTCTTTGAGATGACACAACGCAGCAGTTACCTGCGGAGAAAATACTTGAACTGCCCGAAGCACGTTCATCTTTTCCAAGTTTGATGGAAAAACGTGTTTTCTGGTCAAGTTTCGAGCCAGTTTTACGGTTTTGTCCTTCTGAAAGTCGTACAGCTTTTGGACAAACGTTCCAGAGATGACCCCGATGCTGTCATGCAGCTCACGTTCCAAGAATTGGCTGCGCACGTTCTTGAGCACATGACAAGGGTCAAAACTCAAAAATATGACCCTATTTGGATCGTGTGGGTGAGTGACAATAGTTGACAAATTTCCATTACCCATGTGCGTAAACATAGTTACGTTTGCAGAGTAGTTGTCCGTCACGATTCACACAATAAGGAATCCACACGATTCCACTGCAGCGATTACCTCTTTGATCCATGCAAATAAGTCCCTACCGCTTAGCTGCTTCGTGAAGTAGTAGGCACAAGGAACCTTGTAGGAATCGGTGACACCGTGGAGAACGAAGCACAATACTCTGTTTGCAAGAGCCTCACCTGAGGTGCGTGCTGTACTGTTAACAGGCTTGTCCTTGAAACCATACACAGCGTCGGCCTTCCTGTCGTAGACACACTTTGGCTTAATGGAAGCTTCATCTACAATCAAAGATGCCATGTGCTGCTTGTTGCTCAGCATCGATGCCTCAAGGAGTAGCCTTTCTCGCATGGCATTGGTCATGCCCGAAGATGTTGGGCTGGGACCCACATACCTTTGAAGCGTACACTTTGCTGGGACAGTCAAAAGGTCAGCTGTTCGTGCGTGGTTGTATCCTTTTGGCGAAATAAAGCACGAGATCACGCACTCTCTTATGACTTTCTCTGAATAACTGGGTCGTTCCATGCCATAGACCTCAATCTGGTGGCGGAGAAAAACCGCTTTCTTGTCACCATTCTGCGCATCGTTTACAATCTTTTTGACTGCAGTGCAGTGTTTGTCTTCGTGAAAGAGCTTCACCTTTTCTTGCTCTCTGACAAGTTGTTGGGCGAGACTTCCGCATTTTGAGCGCTGATAGGCAACCTGTGATCGAAGCCTTTTTACAATCGTTAGGTAACGAGTTGCCAGCTTAGCATCATTACCGATGGTTTGCGTGGAAGTGCTACACCTTTCATCGGTAAGCTCCTCTAGCGGAGCACACTCCCCGTAGGTAGACGGCGATGACTCCGCTTTCCGTTTCGTCGGCTGTCGAGGAGCCGAGGTGGTCGAGGGGCCACGCGCTGCAGGTTCTTTACGCGGCCTCTTCGTAGCCGGGACCATATACGAAGGATACTGATCGAAGACCGTGGGCACGGCTCCTGGACGCAGTTTCCGGATACGATATCCGGGAACATAGTCATTTTCCGTGAAGTGTTTGCTGCACACTACAGTCGACGCGGACTTGTCATTGATGACGAGGTTTTCACGTGAAACATTTTTCCTCCACTTCGAACACAGTTCCTCATCGCTAGGAAATTGGTGGTACGACACACCCGGTATCTTCCCTTTCTGTGACTTACACAGCGGCACGCAACAATAAACCATGGCTACGCTAGTGCAGTTAGCGTGCCTGAGCGTGTCTGATGCATTGTTTACCCGAGGTCATCGAACGCAGTCAAGAAAAGTCAACACTCATATCGTCGACGAAACAGTCTGCGCAACGGTGCGCGCACCGGAAAGTCAGGTTTTACACACCAACAACCACAAGCGTCTGTCCGCGAACAAACAGCTGCCGATGTACGTACAAAGACCGCGTTCGCGATGAGCCGATCCGCACGTGGTAATTGAGGAGACGCGGCGACGCGGGGAGCCGGCGGAGCTTACGGTGAGGTGGTGCTGCCCTCGTGCAGTTAGCCGCCGCACTACGCGTCAGAAAAAAATACATGCGCGGCGCCGGTATTGAGAAGGCCGTAAGGAGCGTGCGGAAGGAGCGTCGAGTCCGGCCGTGTCCCATGATGTATATGTAGGGCTGGAAAATAGAGAAGGTGACAGGGCAAATGCATAGTAAAGCTGTGACCAGCTAGGTGGCCACAAGGTCTACTGCGATCCAGCCTTGCGCGACTTTGTGAAAGCTGCGCTAAATTTGATGATATATGCTCGCACGCACGTTTTGTGTAATTGGCTTCAGTTGAATTGCATGAGAGTAAAAGCATGGTGCATGCATTCTGGAAAAAGTGTGTTTAGCAAAAAAAAATGCACTCGAACATTTATATTAATGCAAATAAAGTATCCTTAGTACGCCTTCGCTGTGTACGTTTAGAACAAATGTGCGGCGATTTAGAGCACGACGTACTCTGCTATGAGAGTGCAGCAAGCTATCTCAGTTTTGGGAAGCAGCATCTGTGTTTAGAAAAAATGTTCAACGACATAGAATACTTTTTTATTGTACTACGGCAGCGCAGTGCGCCGTTCAAAATACAACGGTGACACTCACCACCCAGGTATTTTGTTTTTTGCTGGTTTCTGTGTGTAAACGATTTAGAGTACGATTTACTGTAGTATAGGAGAGCAATGAGCTGTCCAGTTACCATCAGCAGATGTGTGTTTAGGAAAAGTGTTTACGATTTAGAGTACCACCGGGTTCTTTACTATGAGAGAGCAAAAAGCCGTCCCGGATCCTATTCCTCCTGACGAAAGTTCCACGCTTAGAGAAAGTGGTTTACAATCCAGAGAATTTCGTACTCTACTACGGGATAGGAGGAAGCAGTCCCACAAAGAACCTGAGTCCTGTGTTTGCAAAAAGTGGTTAATGATTCAGAGTATTTGGCGCTCTATATGGAAGAGCAATGAGGTCCTGTTTTTAGAAAAAAAAATCACAGCATATCTACGGAGTGAATGATGATAAATAGGGCGAAGCGTCCGTCCATCCGTGCGTCCGGATGGTCGGACAGAGGCTCGAACACGTGGACGGACGTCCATGCGTTCCTTCTTACGTTCGTCCGCTGTCTGTCCGTCCATGCTTCCGTCCATACGTGCTTCCACCCGTCCGTCCGTCCATTCGTCCATCCGGGCTTCCATCTATCATTCTGGACGCACGGATGGACGGACACATGGACGGATGTACGCTTCGCCCCACTCTTCATCATTCACTCCATGGATATGCTGTAAAAACCACCTACCCCATCTTGTTATATTATTCCCGAGGACACATACAAACAACGCCATATATTGATATTGAGTATGTCGTAATCTAGAGGTGGCTACATACTACGTACAGAGGTGGGAACAACCCACGGCCAGAGAAGCTTCACCGCTAAATGTTGTTAACGATTTAGAGTAATTGGCACTCCACTATTGGAAAACACAAAGCCATCCCGCGGGTACACATGGATATCCGGAAGTGAAAGGGTGTTCAAAAAAGTGGTTAACAATTTAGAGGACTAGATACGCTGCTATGGGAGAGCATAAGGCCGTCCCGTGAGCCCCACACTTGGGGTTCTGCGAAGTGCGACCCAAAGCGAGCGGCGAGAGCGTTTACCGCAAGTTTCACAGCCCTGGTACTCCATATTAGTAAGGCTTAAACAGGCCGCCCCGGAGCTTATCACTGGGTTAATTTCGAGGCTTCGTCAAGCTCTTTGTGTTCGTTACGCATTGAACGACGTCACTGACGGCGCAGCCAATTCCACATCTCTCTTTCTATTTATCTTTTACAATGTCTACGCTTGCTCCTCTCTTCTACATTCTAAGTGAGTCATCGCTTAGTAGTGGGGCTTTCTCCAATGCTATGCTATAAACACCCGCTACGAGTTTCTGTCTGCACTGTGCGGTCGAGTTCTTGCTTGGCCTAACCAGATACATCTTCACTGGGAAAGAAATCATGCGAAGAATAAAAAATTGGCAGCATATCCATGGAGTGAATGTTTGAGAGTGGGGTGAAGCATTCTTCCATCCATTCGTTCTTGCTTCCGTCCATCCATGCGTCCATCTGTGTGACCATTCATGCGTCCATTCGCCCGTCCGTCCGTCTGTCCCTGCGTTCATCCATGCATCCGCCCCTGCGTCCGTTCATGCGTCCATCCATGCATCTGTCTGTGTGTCCATTCGTCCATATATTCAACAGTCCAAGTACCACCATCTCGCATTTTTTCATCATATATTCCCTATATGGAAGCACCGCCATCCAGCAGACATTCCAAGGACTAAACGAGAGGTGGCACACGCACACTTTCTTACGGCTTGCGCTTCGGGTCTACTTCCCACCGTTAGCCACCTCGAGTTCATGGTATATACTAGTTCACTGTATTCATGGCACTGCATCCCAACGCTCGCTAAACCTTTCTAAAACCGAGGAGATTATGCCCAGCGAGCATAACGTAGCAACCCTTTCTTGTCAGATAGTGCTCAATGTACATGCCAATGGCTGCTAAGGGTGAATGAGAGAAAGGAGAATTCGGCTTTTACTTTCTTACGGCTTGTGCTTCGTATCCACTTCCCACCTTTAACCACCTAGAGCTCATTCATGGTATATACTTGTTCACTGTATTCATGGCACCGCGGCTCAACGCTCGCTGAACCTTTCTAAAACTAAGGAGGTTACACCTAGCGAGTATAACGTAGCAATCTTTCTTGTCAGATAGGGCTCAATGTACATGCCAATGGCTGCTAATGGAAATCGCAGCATGCGCGTTACTAAAAGCCGAATGCTCCTGTCTCTCATTCGCCCTCAGCAGCCATTGGCATGTACATTGAGCACTATCTTTTATTGTTCAACAACGCACAAAAGAAATCTCTCACCGGCATCACCTTGGAGGTCAAAATGTTATGCATGTTACACACTACAACGGCTACGAGGGACGAGCAAGTGCCGCTGTAAGAAGCTTCGCCCCTAAAACCTGCAATTTCAAGTCGAAAGCAGTTAAGCGCTTGCGTCCGTCTGTCCCTCCGTACGTACCCTGGCACGATGCCAGGAGGCTGCGGGGACCGCCAACGGACACCGGTCACTTCAGCAGCGCCTCGCGTCGGCTTGCGTAATGTCGTTGGGCCCCGCGTACCCACTCATGCAAGAAGGGAGACGCGCGCATAGCGTTCCATTCCGAAAGAACCCGTGTCGATGGGCACAGGCTTTCGCCCATTTACAAAGTCTCTTGCTATTTTTCGGTAGCCCAGTGTGTGAGAGCGTGTGCGCGCGCTTGTGTATGTGCGTGCGTGCGTGTGTTTGTACGTGCGTGCGTGCGATGTGTCAAACAACACGTGCTGTGACTGCATGACAGGAAACAATCCAGCTGAATGCAACCAGGCAGCTGGTCTTCAACCACTGCCCTTGGTCTTCATGACAGACATTCTAGCTTTTTAACCAACTTCCGATGAGGTGTAAACAAAAGGAACAAACACGCTTTGCTTTCCGTATGCTTTGAGTGTGTGTCTCAGTTGCCATTTCCTTAAAACGTGAATTCTTGCGCACCTGTGCACTTCATTACACGGGCAACGTGAAGGGAGAACCCCTTGCTAGGCAAATCAGTGACCTAGTCGCAACAATCACTGCTGAACCTACAGTTGTTGGCTCATTAGTGTGAAAAGAGGTGTAATGCAAACAGTAGGTTATAACGCCCTATTATTGTGCATTCCATGTTATGAGTTAAACTCACGTAAATGTTCTTTATTGTGCATATTAACTTAATAAGCATATCTTCATAAGTTCTTTTTTTTGTCGTTTTACGATGCAGGCATATAACGAAAGCCTCCTTGTTCGTCACGAGTTCGCCTAATACGACTCGTTCGAGGGTGAGTGCCATCTTCCTGGTCTTTTTTGTCGTGTCAGAACGTCCGGATGTGACGCCACGGTAACTTAAATTAAAAGTCTGGCGGCGTATGGCGTCACTATGCCATTCTCATGTGACAGCATTCCTCGGAGAAGGTCACATCAGCTTTTTCGCGGAGTCTTGCAAGATCTTACGAGAAGATTGTAAAACCTCGTGACCTCGCGAAATCTCGCGCAAGTCTCGCGCCGCGTATTGGTAACATTGCCAACTTAAGCTCTTCCTTTAACAAAAAAAGTGCAGAAACACACGTTCAGCTGCCACTCGAGGTGCTATCGACGAGGCATTCTGAGCTGCTTGAACAACGTGCCCATACGTGTGGCGATGCAATGCATCAAGCACACGCTGGCTAAGTCGGCCGATTCAACGTTGGTGTATAGATCAACGAGTTACCCCACGTCTGACGTCTCAAGTTGCAGCACAGTTTCTGCACTGGGCAGTTTCACAGAATTGGAAATTTTAGCCTACTTGGGTACCTAGTCTTTATTTTTTCTTTTGCCTCTATACGGCCCCTTGTTTAGAGAAAAATAAAATCATTGCTTCTCTGATTTGGGAGACAACTGTACGTACTGCTGGTGTGTCTCAGTTGCCATTTCCTTAAAACGTGAATTCTTGCGCACCTGTGCACTTCATTACACGGGCAACGTGAAGGGAGAACCCCTTGCTAGGCAAATCAGTGACCTAGTCGCAACAATCAACCTGAATAGCGGCAAGCATTAGCAATGGTTTGGCACGGGCCGGCCAGTCATCACCGTTGACAGGCGCACAGCACTCAGAGTTGGTAGGACTGTGCAGGTACACGGTGATGACTGGACGGCGCGCATGAAACCATTGCTAATGCTTGCTGCTGTTCGGGTTTCATTTGACGCCAACAGTACGTCACGCTGCTTACTCAAGCGCAACAGCATTAAATTATGGCGTCGTGTCGTGAGGGCCCTCTGTACGCAAAGGAAGACTTATAGTACATTTGGTAAACTATTGCGAGCTCAAACGCGAAAAGCTCTGCTCTCGCGAGGCATTCATTGAATTTCTCTCACGCCAGCAGTCGCTTGGGAGTCGGCTTGCAGTAACCACATTTTATTCTCTCATTCGCATTTGACACCACTTGTTATCTGTTATATTCACTTGGAATAACCTTACTTCTTCAAGCCACCTCTCCCCCCTCCCCCTGTGCTGTTTGAGTCCCCTAGTAGTGGCTTTAGTTCGTCCGGGATTGTACCATATTTTGCTGCTATTGATGTTCCCACCGCCATATTTAGTTTTTTTTTTTTACGTTAGAGGTCACCGGGATGCCAGCGATGCAATTTTGGAGGCCACAGAAAATGAAGGCGAACTTCGCATGCTTGCCGACAGATGGCATGGTTGACTAAAGGACAAGAAAGAACAGTGTAAAAACTTACTTATGTCTGGTCATGCTATTGCGTTCCGGCCCTAGTGCCGCGTTGCCACTGCCATTTGGCAGTCTTTTCCGGCGCTGCTGATTTTTATATACGGTGACATTGTTGCTTTCAGTGAGAGTTAAAGCTGAAAATGGATACCATAGTTCATGTGCACTTTTCGTTCTACTGCGGTACACTCGGGAAGGAATTAATTCAAACAAACGTCGCCACACACTTTTTTGCGTCATTAAAATATCGGTGTTGTTAGGTTGTTACTTTTATTGTAAACTGCGGCCATATTCTATAAATTGTAAGTTGCTTTTTGTGTTTTGTTTTCGCTCGATGTTGATGACTGGTCAGTTGGTGACCAGGAGACAAGACACTGCAATAGCGTCCAGCAGGATGAGTTGTTATCAGTTGTTGACATGTTCATGGCAGTTGATAAAATCTTTTTCGTGACTTCTGACGAATTCCACGTGACAGTAGCCGAAAATTTTGTTCCCACGCAGTAGCACGTACGGACGCAGTAGCACGTACGCTCTCATCCCGTTGCAGACATCGCGCTAAGTTCTCCCACGCAAGTCAGCCGGCGTAGCAGTCGAGCTGTTGCCACGTGAGTCAATGGCTAGTGTAATAATTTATGTCCTCTTAGTAAGGTCATTTTCACGCTTAGAACGTGTGAAGTAAGAGATTCCAGTGCGCTCAAGCCTGTGGCTGGCTCTTCAATTTATAGTTTGCGTTCTTTCCTCATCATTCCCAGCCCAGTTTTGTCGAGTGCTGGACGAGAACATCTGCCAATAATCTCGACTTTACCCTGTCGGGCGCAAGATGCTTCTCTTATATGCCAGCAAATTTCTTCAATGTCACTCTTCGTTTTTGTCAGCCCACCTAGCCATCTACCATTACTGACTGCGCTTCCCTTTGGTTGGTACTTAACCACTATTACTCATTCATCAGGTGGTTACAGTAGTTGTCGTCGAGGTTCTCCAGGCTAAGCGTTGGACATCTCTCACATGATATTTCGTCGCATCTTGTAGAGAATTTGAACTCTTGTGACATATGACTCAGAATGAAACAGCAGATGATAACAAGGTCTGTCGAGGTGGGTGCTTGTTGGTGCGTCTATGACAGCTTCCACTTTGAAGCTTTCTCTTGCTCCCCCATCGATCGCATATGGAGATTACGACTTAGCAGTATGGCAAGGCAGTTCAGTGCTCGACAAACGAGGCTCACCTGACCACAATCATCAGCAGCAACCAGAGCCTACGCAATCCTCACTTGCCAGAGTGGTCAAGATTCTGCACAATGATAAGCTGAAACTTCAGCACTGGTTGGAGCATGGGAAGCACCTGTGTCAGTTGTGATCATCAGCAATCTCTTTCCGTTTCTGTGCCTTTCTGGCAATCAGTGACAAAAAAAAAGAGGACAACTCCTGCGGTGCTTAAGCGAGTCCACTAGTCTCTGAACTTTGACTTGATGGACGCTGGCAGCGGGATGATGTGCGATATGACGTTGACAAGGCAGAAGGAGCCCACAAATGCGAAGCACAGTCCGAAGTTGAGCCAGTACTGGACGTCCACTTCGGCCTGTCCGCGTCCCATGCGATACTTGTGGCCCAGGTAGTGCGACCCATTGACGAAGAAGCAGCGGCCACTGTCAACGTTGGGACCGCAAGTGCTGCCGTTGAGCGATGGAAGGTTCTCAAGCCCCGGGTGCATTTCCAGTTCGTTCTGCTGCACAAACGCTGCCGCGTACCGCTGCAAATAAACGGAACAATAGAGAGGCAAGATTAAGTAGAAGGTTGAAGAATGCGCCCTAGTGCTTAATCTGAATTGCTACTTTAGATGGAAAGTTAGGGGGTCTCAAGAATGCACAAACGCGAACGCGTACCGCTGCAAGTAAAATGAGCGATAGTGAGGTAAGGTTAATGAGAAGGCGGAGGAATGCACCCTAGTGCTTAATCTGGAAAGCTACTTCAGATGGAAAGTTAGGAGATCTCATGAAAGACGGAGAGAACAGAATAGAAAGTAAAGGCAGGGAAATTCCACACTTGGGATAGGAAGCTATGTTTGGTATGACTGGAAGCGTGATTGTAAGAAACTACATCATCAACTAATTCTATAAACAATCTAGAATACCTGCCTTCGGCCAGTTACCTGAAGGTCAGCCGTTCTCTTGTGACGTTCGCCTTTGAAAACAGTTTTCTGGGCGTCTGTTGTACTGACATCAACTTATATTATCAGCAACAGGATGACGGAATTATCAGATGGTAGTAAGTTAGGTGCATGTTGGTTTCATCCTCATCTAGTGTAAGCCCGTGCAGTTAAGTCTGAGTACTCGCTGTCATAACAACGTTGTTAGCTTGGCATACTGACATTGTAAATATTCGTTAGTCGTATAACAATATTAAACCATAAGCATTCTAGGGCTGTTTGTCTCGGTGCCGAGTATTTCCACAAACCCATAAGATAAGGTGTTATGGTTTACGAGAGTACTTGGTGTTTTATAAACACATAAGTGACAAAGCTCTATTACTGTGCAAAGCAAAAAGTAAAGTAAGAATCTGTAGAAGGTAAACACATCACGTAGTCGGCTCGGAAAAAACGGGATGCAAAGCACAGTTGCCGCAACAAACAACCAAGTTATACAATCGGTGCACAATGGCAGGCTCCCTGAGTTTCTGCATTGAGTAAATAAACAGGCTTGCATTGACTGACGCTGATTAAGTTATCTGTAATAATAGCTAATGCTTGCTAAATTATATTGATTGTCAGCCAGTACTGCCACGTGTTTGTTAGTTCGTACGACTGATTGATTGATTGATATGCAGAGTTTAACGTCCCAGAACCACAATATGATTATGAGAGACGCCGTATTAAAGGGCACCGGAAATTTCGACCACCTGGGGTTCTTTAACGTGCACCCAAATCTGAGCACACGGGCCTACAGCATTTCCGCCTCCATCGAAAATTCAGCCGCCGCGGCCGGTATACGATCCCGCGACCTGCGGTTCAGCAGCCGAGTACCTCAGCCACTAGACCACCACGGCGGGTTAGTACGACTGCGAACATTTTTTTATGTACTATCTGAAAATCTCCCAGCATATGCATTTCTGCTGTATTTTTTGTCACTTCTTCTTGCGCGTTCGGGTAAGAGCGTATGCTGTTGATAGGCTCACCTGTAAGGTGGCGTACGTGAGATAGTACGTCCAGTCTGGCAGTACGACCAGGCTACGCACGGTGCCGGAGGCCAGTGCCGCGCACAGCGACAGTATGCAGGCGGACCACCGGAACGCGGAGAAGGAGCTTCGCACCACCATCATCAGAGCGACGGTCTGCTGCTCAGCGAGGGCGTACAGGCACCACATCACGCCGCAGAAGGTGGCCCACCGCTGCCAGTCGGCACGTAGACCTGTGCCGCTGCGATTCGAATAAAATCAATGGTCAGCTTGTGTTCGTTTGCACAATTAAGTCATACTATTTAGGAGAAGCAATTAGCGTACACCTGGAAAATTTTTCAACCTCTTTAGCGCTGCATTGACAACATTGCGGCGAGCGATAAAAAGATAAGAATCCGGCGTAGATAGCTAGTCTTCCGAGATACTGATGATACTGAGCACAGCTCCTATGAACAAAAAATGCTGGAGAATAGAAGCAAGAGCCCATGATTTGTTCCTTCTCCAGGACTGCGTCAGCAAAGGCAGCTGCATAAGCCTGCTCCGCCAAAGTACTCAGTAGCTTAGCAGTCGAGCGAGACAGCGCCTCTTCTCACACCTTTCACATTAGTTGCTTTATCGGTATTACGCTTTCAGTTTCGCAAGCAAGCTGAGAACGTGTGTCACGGTGTGGTCCTGACTCCGCAAAATTGGGCACTGAAAAAAAGAAAAAAAAAACGAAAAGCAGCTCTGGGTGATTTGAGTGTAGTAGCCCGTACAGTACAACAGCACGCACATGGTACGATACAGTCTGCAGCCTACGTGTCTCTCAGGATAATCTCGGCCTTATCGAGCCGTTTGACTGGTTTTCGTAATGTGTTCGCAGTCAGGTAGAGGTGTTGCAATGTGTGCCCAGTCGGGTGTAGGTGTAGCATTCCGTGTGTGCGTTGTTAGGGTTAGAGAAACGCCGTTCTTGCTCTGCCCACTCACGCGTAGATGATGGTAGCACCGGCGAAGACGCTGATGAGGCTCAGCGGGATGCTGAACAGCGTGTGGGTGAAGACGAACAGCGGGCCTCGGTATTTGCCTTCCCTGCTCTCCTGGTAGTACCGTGTCCGGTGAGGGGCGTCTGAAAGAGCACCATCACGGTCAGGTTACGTTACTTCCGCCAGTTCGTAACCTTCCGACAACTTCACAAAATAAAGAGAAATTATTTGCGTTTAAAGATTTTTTTATATGTGCGGCACGAAGACGTAAAAAAATTAAACGATAACATTATTGCACGAATAAAAAGAAAAGCTGCAAAGCGAGAGGTCGTTGGTTTGATGCTCCGCTATGAAACTTTTCGTTGTCGTTTTTTTTTTTCTTTGCAATCCTTCTGTTTTAATTTTACTACGTCACATCCATGACGAAAATACGTCAGCGGAACCGTTGTGGACACCGGCATAAAACACTTGCGTGTAAAAAAGAGAGACAGAGAGAGAATGAAGAAAGAAACATGAGACACGGATTAATAAACGGCGTCTAATCTCTCATTCTACAGTCTCTCATTGGTGCAAGTTTTCGACTGCCAGCGCCATCCGGGGTGGAGACTCCAAGTTGAATTAAGGGTCGGAATGGCCCTTTCTCAGCCTCCTAAGGATGTCTTTAAATAAAATCAACCTCTCTTTCTCTCTCTCATCCGGACCTTGTCTGCATCATTTTGCATTTTAAGTTGTACTTGTTCACCACGATAAAAGTAGGGCAGAATAAATTACAACCAGCTACGTCATTGTGAGATCCGAGTGCTTCATACCTAAAACTAAAGCACTGATCTGATGCGAAGTGATATACAAAAGTGATAGTCATTTTAGCCAATGGAATAGCTATACTGTAATTCATGCATTTGATTTTGCGCGCCTCTATCCGAATATTGGTGTATTACTACAATGTGACGGTTGCGGATCGAAAAATAATTCGTAATAAACTCGGAAAGGTTAGCCTGAGAAATGCAAGGCGAGACATGAGTACCTGATTAGCTGCACTGCTGGTACAGGGAAATGTATAAAGACGGTGAACAAGGCAACGTTATAGTGGCAGGACAGCCGATGCACATTAAAATTAATCAGAATTTACCTTCTAACGAGAAAAGGACGTGACAGTGGTCGTCGGACTGTTGGGATAAGTTGGACGAACTATTGAAAACGCTGAAACACGGGCCGTATAGGTTCCTTAGTGGAACCGTGGCCACCGCCACCAAAGGGAGAGGTATACTGGATGTATGTATACTAGACGTATACCGAGGATAGGGGTCGGTGGTGGGCGCGAAATTACCCGTGACCGTGGCGCTAAATGCTGGCCGAGAGATGGCACGCTCGAGCTTACGGTCGTACACGTGGTAAATGGACGAGGAGAGTGAGTAGGCGAGGGGAGAGGGGGTGCATGAAAGGCGCGCTTCCTCCTTGGTCGCTCCCGTTCTCTCGTTGTTGGGCCTAAAAGACAAGTACACGACTTGTGTTCCCTTCTCGGGGCCCGCGGTAGCGCTGTTTCGAAAGGCGTTGCCGCCTCGCTCATATGTCAGTATTCTCTCCGGGAGATGACCGCGCACGGAAGCGTAACGCAAGCGGTGGTGGCGGCGGGAAACTTCAAAAACGACTATCCGCGTGCTTTTACCGCTTCGTGTCCGGACCGTACGTGCGAACGTACGCTATACGTGCTCTTCTAAGAGCGAACGAAAAGAAACACAAGTCGTCCTCTTAATGTTCGGCCTCCTTTTAAAGCGATCCTCGCCGTCAAAACAAACGCCCCGTTTGTTTAAAGTTCGGGAAGGACGGAAGCTAAAGACTCGTCTTTTTGAGAGTCGCGGCGTTTAAGCGCGGCGTGCGCATGTGCGATTGCAACGAGTCGTTTTACAGGGCTCCGAGAAAGTATAAAAAAATATGTAAACCTGTACGACAGCACTGGGTGGTAAAGACCGGATGCGGTACGTCGACCAATCAGGGGGCGTAGCCCATCCTACCAAAAAAAAAAATAGAAACTACAGTCTCGACAAATTTGGACGCGAACGATTTCGCGCACGCACGCGTACCGCGTTGCACCGCGAATTAATCGTGGCACCAAAAATGGCGCCCTCTTTTATTCGCGCGAAAACGCTCGCCCTACTTCCAAAACTAACAATGTGGGAAAGTTTGAGGGAATAAGTGATTTTTTTTTTCCTTTACGTATGAGAGGAGCCTTGTTTTAGAAAAACCAACGTGACCCAAATGAATACGAATTTTCTCGCTTTATTCGAAGCCAGTTATTATATTACATTCTTTTTCTTTATCGCGCCGCATAGCCTGCTTGCGCTCCTCTAGCTCGATTCTAACGAATAGCTTGATGTCAGTGCGGACAAGGAAAAGAAAAATGACGACTTGACGGAGATATATGAAACATTTAGGCCGAGCCATTTCTACTACTAACAGCTCAGTCTTCGCGCTGCTTTTCAAATAAATACATATTTAAGAGGAGCCAGACAGGGTTAAATAATAATAAATAAAACGTTACTCGTTTGAGAATTGGTGACGAATGTAAACGCGCAGTTTTTCCATCTGGTTTCATTTCGCCAAGCGCGAGACGTGACCTATTTGGGAGATGTGTGGTTGAAAAAAAAGGAGGGTTGACAGATGTACATTCGTTTTCATGCACCCGTTTTTTTTTTCAATTTTCGTACAAATTATCAGCTCTCGCTACCACAGATGAATAAGACATGCGCTTTCAGTTATTTCGGCTTGTAATTTTGTTGAAGTAACGCGTTCTAAATTATTCATGGTTATGGCGCACGAATGAGCGGCGATATGAGGCTGTCACAACCGGCGGCTCTTTTGGAGCATGATTTATGCATCGCTAACTCAAACGCGGAAAACCGTTGCGCAAGAGCATAATATGTTACGGTTAAGCCATTAAGGTTAAGAAGATTTCCGGATGGTGAATCATGGGCAATTTGTACCGTACGCGCGTGCCTATTAGCTACGCACGTAATAAATAGGTCTTTGCTTCGTCTTTTCGAGACGGTCATTCTGAAAATAATTTCGGATTGGCCGCCCGCAGACGTGATTGTTTTGTTCTGAGACATTCGTTGATTCCCAGGCTTACCCGCACACTGGCCACCTGAAAGTTCGCGTGGGAAAAGCTGAATATATCGTTCTCGCGTAGCGCAACGCGCAATGGCTGGAATTCATAGCGCAAAATAATAAGAAGCACAGCACCCTGAGAACTTTGTGCGTCCTTATTGATTAAGAGTTGATCCTTCAATGTATTCAGTATCATGGTTCTGTGGCGAGAACTGCGCCCATTTCATAACTATCATGTATTTATAACAGCTCCAATCAATATATATATATATATATATATATATATATATATATATATATATATATATATAATATATATATATATATATATATATATATATATATACGTCATCCTTCGACGTTCTGCAGCAATTTGACAAGTCAGCTGCAGCGAGATTGATTTTGCGCCTGTTCTGTCGTCTTTGGAAAAAGGAGAGACGATAAGCTATTGTCGATAATGGCCTCGCTCCCGGAAAATTGATCCTACCTTCCGGCAGAGCGTACTGACTGCAATACCCTCCTTACTTTTCTTCGTTACTCTAGCCTACCGTGAGAGTTTAGAACGAAAGGTGTGGCGCTAATAAACTCCACGGTGCGCGTTCGACTCCGGTCAGGGCAGGCTGCATTTCGACGGCAGTAAAAATTAAGAAAAAAAAGAACACCTTGCTTAAACCTAGCTGAGGTATAAACGCCAGGTGGCCGAAATTGACGCAGAACCCCCTTTTCTACGTGCCTCATAATCACGTGGTGGCATTGGTGCAATTCATCAGCCGCAGATGTATCCTTTCTTTCTTTCTTTCCTTGTTTTTTTATTTCTTTTTCTTTTTTCTGTCTTTTTCCTTCTCTCTTTCTTTCTTTCTTTCTTTCTTCCAGCCAGTCAGCCCAAAGAACCGTTCTTAAATGAATTTTCGGAGGAGCAAGTTTACCATTCGCCATCGTTAGAATACCTTCACAGAACCGGACTTGACAAACAATACTCAAAACCGAGTACGCTACCCCAGCCCTCCCTACCTGCAAAAAAAAAATTAGACTAATTTTTATAATATGAACTTTCAGTGATAAATTATTTTAACGTGTACATTCTCACGCGTAGATTATGACACTAACAAAGAGAAAGAGGCGCGCATATGTGGTGTGTTTAATAGATAGGATAGATAGATAGATAGATAGATAGATAGATAGATAGATAGATAGATAGATAGATAGATAGATAGATAGATAGATAGATAGATAGATAGATAGATAGATAGATAGATAGATAGATAGATAGATAGATAGATAGATAGATAGATAGATAGATAGATAGATAGATAGATAGACAGACAGACAGACAGACAGACAGACAGACAGACAGACAGACAGACAGACAGACAGACAGACAGACAGACAGACAGACAGACAGACAGACAGACAGACAGACAGACAGACAGACAGATAGATAGATAGATAGATAGATAGATAGATAGATAGATAGATAGATAGATAGATAGATAGATAGATAGATAGATAGATAGATAGATAGATAGATAGATAGATAGATAGATAGATAGATAGATAGATATTCTCATTTTTCGGCTTCTATAACAAAAAAAAAACACAGTTCGTCGAAAACTTCTAAACATAAGAAACGTCACAATGTTCTCCCGTCCTGTTTCCTCACCTCCTACCACGCTTTTATCACCACAGTGTTTGTATCGATGTTTCATTACTATCCGCTCACTTTCAGGAACCGCAGTGCTGTTGACGGGCCATCGATTCCCATTAGTTTTAATATTCCTGCCGCTAGAAACGATGCGGGGAACTTTGCGTCAAAGTTTCTAAGCTTAGAGAAGGTTTCTCGTAGTGTCCACGTCGACTCTCTTTTCTGGAAGCCTCGCAGTCTCTTTTTTGGGACGTAGATAGTAAGTTGCCTTGAAATAATTGTGTCAGCGACGTTAGGAAAGTTTATCGCCTTGTTAGCGCTTTACCCCGAAGGTATTAAAGTGCCATAATTAATCGCTGCTACTGATAACACATTTCGAAACAATTTTTATTACATGTACGACAGCAGCTTTTGCTAGGAAATTACAAACTTAGGATGTCATATTGTTTTTTTTAATATTGGCTTTGTGTGTGAGTTTTACATCATGATCGTCTGCTCGCTGCATCTGATTGTAATCGGAATCTGTAGAGTAAAGGTAATAAAGATTTTAATAAACATGACAGATCTCTCCGTCATATTAATCGGTAGGGAACTGAAGGGAAACCTGCCTTCACTAAAGCAGTTGTTCATTTATTGTGAGTATCAGAGCTTATAGAATGTTTGGTGGTGTTTGAGAGCATCGTTTGACGTGAATGCTTCCGCACTAACCTACAGGCAGATCTCTATCACGGTGACTAATGCCCACAATAATTATATTGCCGTTGTGGCATCTGAACTTGTTTACGTGTACCTGGACACAGCCCGTGCACCGTGAGTTCCGTCGAAAGATGGCATGAATAAGCACACAATAAATACCGGTTCACGATATGCCCTTGTTCAATAGGTCGTTGATAAGAGCAAGAAATGGCACGGTGTGTGCTCCCGAGTAATAAGGCAACTCACATCTGCGCTCATGCATTAACTACCACACTGTGCTTAATCGTAGCTTGAGCCGTGAACTGGCTAAAGTGTTCCACGTCTTCCTGGCCCCTGTATCACTCCACCAAAGCAAGACGTTCTCCCGTTGACATTATTGCTGCCTTTTTGCCCTTCTTATTGATTCTTCGACGACGAACACACACACACTAACGTAAAGCGAAAGTCATAGGACGTCTAGAGTGACACTTCGATGCTAGCATGGTCTGCGTGTCTCGATGGCATTAAAATGCCTCGACTGCGTCGTCGCCTAAGAACTCACGGTCGCCGATCATTAGTGTCACGACGCCATACTTCGCTCCTCCGCCTGGAGATGGTGGTACCGCCCCATCCCGCCTTCTTTCTTTCTGATCCGTTAGCGCACATTCCACCAACGTCATATCCGTCACGGCAATATGTCAGTTATTCTTTGTGGACACCGGCCATAAAGCACTTTTGTGCTATAACAGTTAAAACGATATTCGATCAGTGAATTGTTGCTGCTTAGTGACCTCTCTTTAGAGACGCGTTGTTGTCAGTAACTGGCCAGTTATTTATTTTTATTTATTTTTTTACAGATACTGCTATCCCAATAAGGCATTTTCGCAAGATGGGATACAAATATATGATACGACTAGTAGGAAGAAAAAACATTAAAAACGATAGGGGGAAAAACTATATGTTGAACAAATACGATGCAGATATAGAATAAAATACGCTTCAGGTACCATTGGACAGTTGAATTCATTCGCTTATGACACTGCGAAAATAAGGAGGACTTATGCAGCTGCTGCGGTGAAAGCGGTGATTGTCAAAAAGCAGATGATCTCCGCAATATCTACGCTGTGTGTCCCTTAATTAACTGAGACAAAAACTTTATTCTGAGAACACGGTTTCATTGCGTAAAGATTGGTAGATTGGCTCTCTTTGCAAGGCTGCCGTTGAAATGCATCCAAAGCCGTTGCATATATGTCGAACTGGCCGTCTTTGAATGCATTCTACTTTATCATTGTCCCTAAGGAAGATAAAATAGTGTAGACTTACCAACGCTGACAATAATCGTCTCAAATGACATCTTGCAACTTGCACATAATTTGTATATCGATTTTTTCGGATGCTTAGAAGGATAAAAATAAATATAGGCTCATAAAAATAAAATACAATGGTTTTGGTTGATGAATCGTCTAAAGCAAATGTGTAAGAGATAATGTTACGTATTCGTTCTGCTCGGAGTTGTCTGCGGCAGCTCGATTCATTGTGATGCGCTCAACTTCATGCACGCAAGATTCGCAGGTTGTGACTGGGACCAGGGCAGGGCGTTGATGCCCTGGCATTCGTGTCATCATTTCTGTGACGAAAATGACACCAATCTGTTGTCGAACCACGGCATGAAACTGTTTCGTGATGAGAACATATTGTAAGTTTCAGGAAATTAACCTTATCGCTACTGCCGCAATACAAAAAAAAAACAATGCAGCTTCTCACGCGCACTGCAATGCAGAAAGTCAATTGTCAGCATTGCCTCGAATTCTATTATTAGGTTAAGTGTCGCGAAGGTTAGGTAGCAAACCTTGATCCAAACAATCGAACAGCCGTATACTCACAGGTAAGCGCCGTGATGGCGGCAGATCCGAACGTGGCAGCCATAAAGCAGCTGATGAAGAGTCCATTACGAGTGAGGAAGCTCTGCTGGAATCCCGACAGCGGGAAGTAGAACAGCAACAGCACGGCGAACAGCACCGGCATCAGGACCAACCGCAACGCCAACTGGCCGAACGCTCGTCCGTTGCAGTTGAACGTCGAGGCCCACAGCCGCCTGCGATCGGGAGGCGATGTGCCGCACTTGCGTGAATACGTGGCGGTGGCATCATGCGTCTGGATTAAGCGGCTAAAAAGCAAAGTGGCGTTGGGTTTCAAGATGGAAGTGCACGATAAGACGTATAGGCACGTGGAGTCAATGAGAAACTGTGCTCTTCTTCCAGTCTTAACTCTTCAACGTCATTACTGAGAATGCGCTTTCTCTATTCTGTCTTGCATACCGTATAACCGATGTATACGCGAGAGAATTAAGGGACCATTCTCAAGCCGCGATTGAGCTGCTTGTTTCTCTTCCCTTCAGCCATGTATTTCTGTATGAGTGTCGGAAATTGAGTTCAACCAAGGCTTTGGCGGCCGCGTTTCGTTGGAGAGGAAACGCTGTGGGCTCATATAGTGTACGAAAAGGATACCGGAAGGTCGAAATTTTTTGGAGCCCTCCACCACGGCGTGCCTCAATCATATCGCGGTTTTGGAGCATAATACTTTTATTATTATTATTACTATATGCGTGGTTCTACATTTGACAAGCTTGAACTGTCGAGACGGCCGTGTGTCACCTGAGTACTCGGTACTCACCTGAGTACTCGGCTTGTTGGTACGACTGCCTGGACCAGGCCGTCGTACAAACTCATCTGAAGATCACTACAAAGTCCTGACAAACTCCCGTGAAGTTTCTCAGAAGTGCTGGCAGGTTCCGGTGAACCGATCAACCGTGCTGCTTGCTTTCTGCGAGCCGGTCAGTCAACAAACCTTTTTGAAGCTCTAAGGAACTTCAGAGTAGCAGTACAAAGTCGCAAAAGACCATGGTCTTCCGCCCGTTCCCATGCCCTTTGGATAGTGTTTAGTTGTTCCTGGGGATCTCCGCTTTTGAGGACATACTTCCTGTACTCTTGTTCATTAATATATGCACGTTGTAACACAGAACATTATGAGAGCATGTGTGCTTATGAGCAATGCTCTTGATTGCACTTAAGTCTTTGTGGGTCGATGTCCGGAGCAGAACGGCTAAACTTTACTCTCTGTTACTCATAAAAGTATGGAAATGCACGTGTTTACCAAACACGTTCTAAATAACTAGAACTCACTCTTGTATGTTCTGGTTCACAGCTAGACTGTGGTCATGCAAAAACATTCAACAGGCTACCCCAGCTAGCTTACGGCATCGTAGTCTAGCTTGATATAATCTTTGGGGCTATTAGTGTGACGTGTGTTTATCAAAGCACACAACAAATGTGCGAAGAAACAATTTGAAAAGAATTATTGTTAGTGTATATCAACAAGACCTTCAACGAACATAAAAAATTATAACATAAAAGAGCCTTCTTTCGTTTTTTTACTTGTTTCTGTGTGTGTGTTTGTGTTGGGTGCCTCTTTAGAGAAAGGTGACTGCGTAAAACAAGCGTGACATTTCATGCGTGAAGTGCGTTTCTGGTGCTGCTCAAAAGCATCGATCCGCTAAAGACGAATCTTGAGTATGACTGCTGAGTCTGTGGAAAGCTGCCTGAAGCATGTTTTCTGGCTGTCGGTGTTGTGCATAACCATAATTACCTGAAGTCTCCAGTGGCGTTTGGGTGAAGGCTGGTTGTTTAGGCTGCACCTTATACGATCGCGTACGCTAGCCCAATCTTTCTAGAAAAATCATTCGTTGTGACTTTTGGCCAATCTAAAAAATGCGTCGTTGATCGCGCGAGGAAACGCTTTTCCGTCTTTTAAGACTAAATACCTAGATGTAGGAATGGGTAAAAATTTGGGCTCCGTCAAATTATTGAGCGAATATTACAATATTCGATTCCGCTTCGACACGAATTTACATTATTTGAAATTTTTGAAGAATTCACAAAGAACGAATACATGTACGTATATTAGAGCGCTTGCAAACCTCTTGTGAAGGTGCTTTCACTGCAGCGCGTGTTTGATCTGCCGTTTCAAAGCTTTTAGAAGGGAGGCTGTGGGAAGCTTAATTTTTTTTTCAACCAAAAAAAAAAGAAGGTGCTTTTGGCCATAGTGTCGTCTCAAAGAATACATAGGGCAACTTGCAACTTTTTGCAAGGCGTCAATGTTTTCCCGTTGTGAACGTTACCGTGTTCACAAGGATTAGCTTAAAATGTTGTCTTTTGAAGCACCGTCATCCCAGCGTGTTGTCACGAAGAGCACCACCCAAATCTGTCGATGCAATCCTGGACTGACCAGGCGTCGCTGGTTAGTTGAACACATATCCAATGCCAAACAATCGAAAGTGTCAAAGCATACAAGCCACCGTGCCAGGAAAATAAGTGAAGAGATTGGCAACTAAGCTATCGGAAGACGATTGAGAACTTCGATCGAAGTCAAGTCTAAAAAATTGGTTCCAAATCTGCATGTTACACCGCAAACGTCGTCGAAATACGATAGTCTTGCGTCTGGAGAGAGTGAACAAAACATTTATTTGATGTTCTGCGCGAGAAAATCGGTGAACGGTATTCTGCAGGCACTGCGTTAGAGTGCCTCGAGCGTGTAGCGGAGGGGAACGAGCGCATCGAGGCACGTTAGACACAAGTGCCACCAGGGAGTTATCTTCGAAAACGAAAGCGTGCAGCCAGCGGAGAAAGATGAGCGCCAGTCTCGGGGGTGATAAGGTGTAGAACGCAAAGCGACGGGCAGGTGGCACCACCATGACGTCGTAGCAAAGCGTTGCAAACACCTTTTTGAGCATCGCGTTGCACTGTCAGCGCAGGGTGATTAAACGCTACATTCCTTAGAGTCACTTGTGTGTGCCTCTTCAAGTATAAAGGCAGACATACAAAACATTGAAGAGTTGTTGTGGCACCTCAGATATGCGCAATAATTGCTTTTTAATTGACAATCGCACAGCTATGAACGCTAAACCTTGAGCAATATTGGTGGGCGCTGCGGATGGGGTTGGCCGTTTGGTGCGGTTTGAGGTATCGTTAGGGTGGACAAACAGGCAAAAGTACAGACAGACAGACAGACAGACAGACAGACAGACAGACAGACAGACAGACCAAAATTTTTCCGTTGAAAGTCCCCAGGAAAAACTATCGTGTTTAAAAAGTAAGCACTCGAATCAACGTTAGACGTCCGTACGACTCTTTTCAGTGCGTCTCCCGCTTTAACCTCGAGGAGTTCGTTAGGAACGCGCGACAACTTTTCCGGGAAGCGAACTGTGTGGCCCGGCACGCTGTGATAACAGGCAAGCTTTTCCACATGGCACTCCCGAAGCGAGTCGGTGAAAGCCTTAGGGCAAACAAAGTTTCCGAGTCCAGAATCGATCCCTTCTCTTCCAATACGATCCTGGGCTTGCAGTCGGGAAGTGGAAGCTTGGAGGCCTCCCCTTGGTAAAGGTTTTTCCAATTCCCAAATGGGAAGACGTCTCTCCAGGAATTTCGTTAAGTCACTTTACACGCAGTGCATACCGGTATAAAAAGTAGTATGGGCGTCTAACGTTGATTCGAGCGCTTACTTCTTGTATAAACTTTACTTGGATTAAGTGCTCAATCGCCTTCCGAAAGATTATTTGCTTAATCTCTTTACTTATTGTTCTGGCAGGGCAGCTTGTATGCTTTTGCTATGACCGATTGCGACTGTCGATCGACAATGATATTCAGTATTAGTCGGACATAGCCATAGTTATCATGACGGTGTAATGTGGCCATTATTTCTTCTCATCGTTATTTCTTTATTTATCTATCTATCTATCTATCTATCTATCTATCTATCACTGCCTGCCTGCCTGCCTGCCTGTCTGACTGTCTGTCTGTCTGCCTGCCTGCCTGCCTGTCTGTCTGTCTGTCTGTCTGTCTGTCTGTCTGTCTGTCTGTCTGTCTGTCTGTCTGTCTGTCTGTCTGTTTGTCTGTCTGTCTGTCTGTCTGTCTGTCTGTCTGTCTGTCTGTCTGTCTGTCTGTATATCATCAAATATTATGACATCACTCCTCAGCCAAACATAATATTCCAAGTGGCGAGTACGAAAGTTTTATTCTTAAAATGCGTAATACTTACACTAGCAGCAAGAAAGTAAAGTTACTATTGGAGCGTAAACAACCTAGCCTGACTCCTTTGCTCAGATGAATGGCCGGTGCGCCGAATCTCTAGGGGAGGGGCTTGTATTGTTTGTTTTCTTAGATTGTAGCCGCCTTCAGTGTACTAATATGAAACTTTACAGTCACCACAGTCTTAGAAACTTTATGCTCTCCACACTCATACACAATTGTGTGTGTGTGTGTGTTTATGTGTGTATGTGTGTGTTGTCAGCTGTGCATTATATCATAACCATTAGCCAGCAATATAGAGTAGCATACCAGGTGAATAGCCTGGCTAACAACTCCGGCTTTTCATTTAGGAAAAAAAAACAGCTTTGGTTTCTCTCGCACTTCTCCGCTCACCCATAGATGGCCCAGAAGGTCTGCCAGCAGGAGGGCTGGCCGTAAGCCGTCAGCGGTAGCTTGTACTGCGCGGCGTCGCTGGCGTGGTTCCCACCCAGCTCGGAAGGGGGACCCGCCTTTCTATAGCGGGCACCGTCATTGCGGAACTTCTCCACCAGCGTCTGGATCTGGCTGCTGGACTCGAGGAAGCGCTCTCGGGAACGCCGGTCCACCGTGGCAAGGCACACTGCAACAGTTCTAAATCTTTGGGTGCTCTACTTAAAAACAATAAAATGGTGAGAGATTTAGAGTATTCTACTCTACCAGGGGAGAGCAGTATGCCGTCCCGATTGAAGGAGACCTTAGATGTCAAATGAGACATGAAATAACCCTTGGTACTATACAGGCAACTAAACTGCAAGTTAAAAAAATTCCGTCATATCCACGAAGTGAATGATGATGAGTGGGCGAAGCTCCGGAAGGTAAACCTGGTAAACCATGAATCCTCTGTACATTTTGCCCACTCGATTTTATTACATCGCTCCCCCTAGCGTACGTCGCCGCACTAAATCGAACGATTGCCTTCAACCAATGACACGCGCCATATGTGACATCATTCCTATTTTATAAGATCTCGCGTCTTTCATCAACTACAAGTACCGCTTTCTAGTTTATAACATCTTGCATCTTTTCATCATCAGCTACAAGTACCAACATCTAGTAAACACTACAAGAACTAAACGAGAGGTGGCTACATACAGGAGACGGTACCGCCATCTAGTGAACACTGCAAGAACTAAACTAGAGGTGGCTACATACAGGGGATGGTACCGCCATCTAGTGAACACTGCAAGAACTAAACTAGAAGTGGCTACATACAGGCTACAGGGGACGCACAGCCCACGCCCTAAGGAGCTTCGCCCCTAAAAATAAACAGGTAGAGGTATGGCAAAAGACATAGTCGGACATGCGTGTTATGGAAGCGGGAAAGAGAGGTACAGTCATTCAGTCATTCAGCCAGCCAGTCGGTCGGTCGGTCGGTCGGTCGGTCAGTCAGTCAGTCAGTCAGTCAGTCAGTCAGTCAGTCAGTCAGTCAGTCTGTCTGTCTGCCTGTCTGTCTGTCTGTCTGTCTGTCTGTATGTATGTATGTATGTATGTATGTATGTATGTATGTATGTATGTATCTATGTATGTACGTATGTACGTATGTATGTATGTATGTATGTATGTATGTATGTATGTATGTATGTATGTATGTATGTATGTATGTATGTATGTATGTATGTATGTATGTATGTATGCATGTATGCATGTCTATGCCTATTTCGTGTTCTTCATCGTGGATTAACAAGTAGCGAAACAGAGTTTGAGCAAAGGAAACCACCATACATCACTTCGTCTTGCGGTAGGTCTTCGCCTATCACTACGTACAAGAGTATAGTGATCGAAGCCTCGGTGAAGCATTATCGTCTCCTTGTGCTCACGGAACGAAAAGTAATGGAGCTGGGCTGGAAAAAAAAATGATTCCAGAGAAATGCTCGCAGTTCTACACATACGAAAAAACGTTGTAAGAGATCAAGAAATGTTCCATTTCAGGACAACTTAATTCGTCCTGTGCTCTTTCTTGGAAGGACCAGCGACACATTCGCTATCACCATTTCTAATTTATTGAGTATCAGCAAAACAATCGTTTCAGCACATAGTGAGAACTGAACTAGCAGCGAGAATGATCTCTCTGTAATTATCTCTGTGGACATAAGCCACTGCCGTCGAGGTATTGACTTGAAAAAACTTGCAACAAGAACATAGTCCTTCTGAAATACGAAATGTTTGCGTTAAAATGTTTGCAAAGGTCCTTCTGGCATGTTGGAGGGATAGTGACATTACGAAATGTCTTCAGTTTAAGAACAATAACTTGCACAGGCGGTACAATCCAGCCTACAACGTGTAAGTTTCGCGAACTAGAAAATTTCAGATTGCTCAATAGCCTTATTTTCTGATTAATTGCGCGAGTTTCAAGCGAATCTCGCAAGCTCTCTATGCGCTTGAAAGCGACTAACCTCTTTCCAAACTATAGAATTTTCCGGGAGAAATAAAACCAGTCTCTCCTGTTTATGTTCATTGGCTTCACTACTTCAAACGAAATTGACAATAATAACAATAAAGTTATGGATAGAAGCTTTCCCGCCCGCCTCCCATGGTTTCATTACCATTTCGACAATAACTGTGACCTGGGCCTTAATTTCAGTCAATGGCGAAATTTAAATGTCTTAGAGCAGTGTACGAATACCATGAGTGTAACTCGGTGTGGCGGGCGTTACTGTACAACTATTTTCGTACGTGTGTGTGTGTCGCAGTCTTTGGTGCTTGTGAAAGCACGGGAGTGTGGACAGTGGCAGTTTCGGCGATTTATCGCCCATTTTCACGGCGTTTCATTGCACTTATACACCCATTCTGCCAACGGTTGATTTGTTCCCGTCTTTCAAGCCTCGTTCTTCGCGTACCCCTTCGCTTCTACAGCCGCATGCTCTCCCTTGCCTCACCTCCTCATCGCGTACTTTGAAACTCCTTCCCCGTAATGCAGATCTGCCCTGAAGCGACAACCTTTCGAAACGAAAAACCGTCGCGCCGTTATTTCGGGGAAAAAGGGCGATTGCGTGTTACGGTTTATGTTCATCTGTTTGTTTCGTTTTTCTCCCGCAAGCAATCGTTCACACCTTCACACGCTATAGTACCCGGGTGGGCTGTTTATTCAAGCTGTGTGTCGAATTCTTTTCGTACGAAACGACGTAGCTCATTGTGTTTGAGAAAGAGAGGAAAAGAAGTAAAGTGAACAACGCCAGACTAGGTGGGGAAAAAAGGCATTTCGGGAGTGCTCGCGCCCGTTTCAGATGTTTTGAAAAAGTGTGCTGCGATGCATTTCAAAAATCGATCGGTGGTGCTAGGCTAGCTAGAATGCAATCGACAATGGGCTATAGCATTCGACAGGGCTAGCCAGAACGGAAGCTTCGAGGAGGTGCCTCTGTGAGGCACACCTTGCTGAAAATAGCTGTCGACGCTGCGGCTTTGTAGCTCACGGCTCTACTCGCGGTGCAGAGAAGCTTCATACCAGGACGTACAAATCAACCTTTAAGTGCGGAAAAAACGCCTATCTGCTTTGTTCACTGATTATTTTAAAATTATTGAGTTTAACGTTCGAAAATCATCATATGATTATGAGAGACGCCGTAGTGGAGAGCTTTGTAACTTCTGACTCCCTCGGGTTCTTTAATGTCAACCAAAACTTAAGCTCACGGACCTATATACACCGATTTCGCCTCCATTGAAAATGCAGCCGCCGCAACCGGGGTTCAATCCCGCGACCTGCGGGTCAGCAGCCGAGTGCCTCAGTTACTAGACCACCGTGGTGGGTTGCTTTATCCACTCAAATAGGAATCACTGCAGCGCTGGTGACATCTCATCGAACAGAAGTTTGTTCTACGTGAAATCGAGGACGTCGGCTATTGGTGCGCTTAGATCACAACAGCGCGTTCGCGCTCGCAATTTTAACGTATAAAAGGTATGTGTTTCCTGCGAATGAAAATTGTATGGGCAATTCGAGCTACCCGTTCCTGTGTCACCTCATCTGCCTACACTTCCGCTATGTGTGAAATGGACCTTTTCTGGGTTAGAGCAGCGCCTCCAGCGGAGATCGTTGAAATCGAAACTGGGAGTCCGCGGGCTCCGAAGTTATTCGCCGCGAGCCAGTATACAATCTTAGGAGCCTTTAGAGGACACCTGCCCTGTTTGTGTCTCTTTCTTTTCGTCACAAATAGCGCTCATATATGCCTAAATACATAATATAGCGGAGCAAAACAAAAACACAAATATATGCACACGGGACGACTACTAGACATGAAATTAAACCAAGGCCTGCCTCGCGGTCATCGTGTGTGAATCTTTCTGTGTCCATATCTTGTTCCGCTATAATATGTGTATAAGTCAAAACCAACTACCCTGAATTTCAGCGTTACAGTGACACTAAAGGCAAATATTAGGTCAATTTTGCTTGCTGAAATGTCGGTACAGAAACCTGGTAGTGGTACTTTTGTGCAGAGAACGTGTTTATTTTGAAATAAAATGACGTTTTAGTCGTCTGACCGTCTCACGTGGCCATCTCACGTCACTGTTGCCGTGAACAACGTTTCCCGGCTTCACTGCGCGTCCGCCGACACTAATAGCAGCAGAGTGAAAGTATCGGAAACCACAGCAGCAACTAAGACCATTAAACAATTTTTTCAGCCATGGCCTCCGTGAGGGTAGGCGTGCTTCGTTCAGCTGGGCCCCGCTAGATGGCAGGACCTGTCCAGTTTAACCAAGCGAAAATGGAACTTTTTGGGCCACTCGCACCATTTCTTTTTTCCATGAATAAAACAGAAACGAACAAGCAGCATTTTATTACGGCTCTTTATGGGCAGAAGCTTCTTATTTTAGTGCAGTTAGTTGGATTACTAGTAATTAATTGTAGGCGGTAAGCATGACGTCATCGGCATCATTTTGCGAATGTCTTACTTGTGGCGAATATGTTCTCGTGTATTTAACCTAATTTCTCTGTAAGTAGAGAACTGCTGTGGATAATATTGTCGTTTTAGACCTCATACATTGAGCTTTCACTCTCTGGCATAAATTTTTATTCGACTTTAGGTGTCCCTTCAACTGAATCATTTCACCCTCGAATGCCTCACCGTGTCGCTCAAGGACGTGCTTACACAGTCTGTTCTAGTCAGCTCCATCTCCAAGAAGACTTACGCAAGCGTTTTTTTTTTCTACGAAGTTCGATCAGGAGCTTTTAGCACACGAGCAATTCTAGTGAAATATGTGAACACTTTAGCGTAAATGACTTCACCACTTGTGTACTCACAGAAAAAAAAGAAAGTGCATACGGCTTCGTATTGCCTCTTTGTTTGAAGTCTCTGGGAACGTTTGCACCAAAAAGAGGACTCGGGCACTCGTCTACTTGCAGAGAGTTACACCCAGTCCCCAAATGACGTAAAAGAAATGGATTTTCTTTTACGTTCTTGCGCTTGAGGCCAAGCAGTCAAGTGCGAAGGGCATCTCGTATTGAACGCACGAGTGACGAAAGTGGTACACGAAGAAAGGCTGGTTCTTTTTGTTAGACACAATACTGTCACACACTAAGGGCTGTAGAGACAAGACAGGAACAGCGAGGCAGTAAAACACGAGCTTGTATCTTGTTGTTCTTGTTCTTGCTGTCCTCCACTTATGGCTCATACCCACTGTGAGAATTGGCCAATAATTGAGTGGTGCTATAAAATATTATTGAATTTTAGAGTAAAAGAACTTGTAAAATGAAAACGTTATGAACTTTAGAACGAAATTTCAATTATCACTGAGCTGTACCTACTTTTTGTATTAGTAATAGATAATAACCTAGATCAAAACCGAATTTCGAAAAAAAAAGAAGTTATGCGCACATTGACACAGAAGAAGCGTGTATCATGAACGAAGAGCTAATACACTTCGTCGTTGTCCCCTTCGCCCTCGTCAGCTGGCCATGGCTTGCTGGCTCACAACACCATTGGGCAATATCAAAGAAAAGTAAGAGATGATAATGCTAGGGAAAGTAAGGGGGGGTGTTATTAAAAGTAATTGTATTGTAAATGCACTTTTCTTTCTTCGCATTTACACTACAATACTTCTGATAACGTCCAGTATACTTTTCCTGGCATTATTGTCGGTTAGTCCGCATTAATACTGTGTCTAACAAAAAAAAAATCAAGCTTTTAAATTCACTTTTTGCTTGATTCATAAGCGAGGGTTTCGTTCTGGCAGACTTGATGCCGTGAGGCTATTAAGAGTGTTCCACACTCACCGTGACGACAACAGGTGGCGCTTACTTACTCTCCCACGTTTAAATGCACATATATGCCATACAAAATGGACGGGGGATCGCTGCCACCGTAGCTCAGAGGTAGAACATCGGACGCTTATTCGAAGGTCGCCCGTTGGGATCCTGCCGGTCGCGAGTTATACTTTCGTCCACTTTTTTTTCTTCAAATTGACATTGCGATTACTTCTAATAATATCTCATATACTTTCTCTGGCATTATTATTTCAATAATGTCGTGGTACAAGAAATTTCGAAGAGCTACCCACCATCTCTTGAAAGTGCGTGGTATGGAACTTGACGTGTCCGATTTCATCGGCTAACCTGCTGAACTAAGCTGGCATTTTTCTTTGTTTCGTAACTCTACGTACATCGTCACCCCCCCCCTCCAACCCCTGAGCGGCCACAATGCACGAATTCCAGCATTACCAGGGCTTTTGGTCAAACTAAAGTGCCACACCTGTTATAAAGATCTCAATAATTGGTGATTACGTAGTACAGTCTGCAACTGCATTCACGCTATTTTCAGTCAAGGAGTTCTAAGCCTTGTTTGCTTTTCGAATATGGAAGCCTGAAAAAAAGTTTGCTTCGCGTGCATATGTAGGACAAAGCTGCGACAAAAAATATACGACTCGATCATGAAATAAGGGAACTGTAGGTCAGCTTTGTGGCAATATATTTTGTCAGTGCGGTGAAGTACCCAAAAATTAGAAGGCGGTGGTTAACTCAGTGTGCCTCCACAAAACAAACACAATGTGCCTCCACAAAACAAACAAAAAACAAAAAATCGGCTAATCCCATATATGTGAATCGGTATAACACGAAAATGGAACGTGTCTTTACAGAGTTACATGAGCGTTTATTGAGCATTGTTTCAGCAGCAGCAACAAATTGCAAAGTCACGTTGGGAACGGCAAGAAGCTCGAAACTTTCAGCGCACACCTCAAGCAGAAAGCACGAAGGAAATTAGCATGCACAAGACGAACGCGCACTAATAACTGTGACGGCTGGACACTCAATGCGCGCTGTTCATACAGAAAGAAATACGCATGAAACGAGCGAACAAGTGTACAGAGGACAAGCGCGAACTGTCACAATTCTCATACTTACTTCATCCGCAGCGTGCTCCTTCGGTAAACTGGGCCCTGGCAGCGTGCGAAGTGACTTTCGTTTTCTCCCGAACTACGAGTTTGATAACCGCGTGCGCAGAAGAGACCACGCTGCGTTGAAGTAGCGTTTCGTGGGGCGACGACGTTTAGAGCGCGCGCAACGCAAGCCTGTCGCGCCATCTCGCCACTGAAAACGAAAACTCGCTAAAGTTTCTAAGCTCCGAGGACTGCCAAACAGTGTATAGTGCATCAAATTAGCTTGCCGTTAGCACTGCAGACAGCGTACGTTTCGTGGCGTGGTGGTTAGCGCCGTGAGCTGAGAATTGAGAGGTTGCCAGTTCATTTTCCCTCGACAGATGCTTCTGTTGTTTTTTTTTTTTGCAATCTCTTAGCATATGTTTTTTATCTTCACTTCCGTGACGGAAGTACGTAAGCGGAGCCATGGTGTACCCCGGCGTAAAACACTTTCGTATTAACGCGTTTCTTTTTGTTTCAACCGACGAGTTTTATGGATAACTCAAAGCGGCTTGGTGGGTCCGCGGACACCACCCCTGGTCTAGAAATTGTGCCGGTGGTGCGTTATTGTGAACTAAAAATTTGCGTACTACACGTTTCCAAAGGCTTCTTTCAGTTCCTACTCTAATCTGACGTCAGGACGCGATAGGATCTTCTCGTCAGCTGCTCGCGCAACATATCGCGACGTTTTCACGGCCACTCTGCTTCGCTCCGTTGCTGACTCGCAACCGCAATTTTGTATATTTTTGCATCTGACGTCATCACACTGGCTGTAAGGGTGCGTGAAGACACGAGAATTCATACTGCTGAACTTATACTAGTGTCGATGTCAGTAGGTATATCATGCGATTGAAATAGTTTATCAGCATTTCCTAAGCTTCGCGCTTGATAAGAGACGTCTCTGTTTGCGAGAGGTCAACTTCACCGCCTTTCTTTTTCCCTTCGTCTTCATCCTCCATCTCTCTCTGTTTCTCTTTTTCCAATGTTTTTTCACAAGTACAATTACTATACTGAAGAAGTGTAGTCTTCTATGCCCATTTGCTAAGGAACAATACGTAGCGACAAGGACAACGTGCGAAGAACGATGAGACGCAGTTCTATGCAGTCCGACATTAGAGGGGCAATTATGGCCAGTCCAACGGGCCCACGAAGTGGCTGGAAGGCTAGGCCTTTCGGTCGTAGTGTGGGAGCAGAGTGCTTTGGGAGAGGACACTTGCGCGACCTAGCGGACTTAAATAACGCTCTTTCATCCAGCCATCCAAAGGCTTTGTGCAACGACACTTCATGGTTTTGCGCTAAGGCCAGCGGCACAGACCATCAGCCATCCAGTTGCGATCTATACTCGGCGACAACTTTCTGTGGCCGTACAGCCAAAGCTACGTGGGCGGAGCTTCTGCACATGTGTTACTACGCCAAGTATAATCTGTTTTCATGCGATTTTGATTTCGGTTGTGCAAGCGAATCTAACACATGTACTTTTCCGCACGACCACCTTGCAATAAATCTTACATTTGTTTGGGCGGAAATAAATAAAATGTTCATTTTTAACAGAGAAAAAAAGCAGGAAGCTTCTGTGAGAATTGCGATTTATTTCAGAAAAAAAAAGAAAAGTACGACCGAGCAGGTACCGGGTCATTAAAACAACGCAAAGCCAAGAAATTGTTTCTTAAGCTGCAGTGTGTACTTGGTCGGCATCATTGTTCTCCTGCTTTTAGGGACGCAAAAACATGCTGGAGACGCTAAGATTAGTTTTTAAGGGACGCGAAAGCAGCCATGAGAAGCAGAAATCTTGACACCGATCGGTCATAAGCGGGCGTCTGACGTTCGTAAATTGAAGTTGGTGGAACGCTATCTTTACTCGGCCAAGAACGCTGTTTTTTTTTCACAGTCAACAGTCAACAGGGTAATATAGATGAACGCGTCTGCTACCTAGGCAAAGCGCAAGGAATGACTACCTCCGTAGACACAGACGGGAGTGGTGTTTTGGTACCAATATTAGCCAGCTGAAACACCGACCACGTATGCAACGTAATTTAGAAAAAAAAAGGTTCATTGGTTTTATGTACAGTTTCCAATCGCACTCTTTCTTTCAAGCAGCTGGTGTTGCTGAAGACTGGCAGGTCTCCGGTGTCACTTTCAGGGCGGCTATAGCCACTAGAGTCTTACTTCCACTGATGATATCTCTTGCCCACAAACACTCGGTGATTGCATGCGTGAGAAACAAAATATTTCACGACGCACCACTGTCTTCGTTTCTACTTGCTCGATGAATGTGCATCACCTGATGAACACGCTTATAAGCTTCGATGTGAACTTGCTGGAACCGAGCGACGGCATCATTGTTTACCGCGACAGGAAAACAGTGAAAGGGCAACAGAAAACCAGGAAACTAGAAACAGCAAAGAACAAAAAACCTACTCGGGTGATGCTGGTTAATAATATAGCGAACCATCTTGAACATGATATTTACATCTTTTCTTTTTATATTTTCCATCATTCTACGCAGCACACCAAAGTAAGCGTTCGTGGACTACATGCAGAAGCGTCGTAAGCAAGGGCGTGCTTGGGCTTCGTAGCCTTGGCTTTGCTCCCACAGAAAGTTGTCGCCGAGTAGAAAATGGTCGAAATTGGATTGCCGCGTAGCGGCGTTCTCATCGGAGCATTGGGAGTGGCCTCCTGCGAAAATTTCACGTCTCGCTTAGCTAAGCGTCCGTCCTCGGGCTTTTCTAAATGGCGCTCTAAAATTTCTTCTTAAGCGGTAGGTGCCCTCTAGTGCGCGACGTTTTGTAAATCTCGTTGCGTTGTCTCTTCGCATCTCTCTGAATTTTTCTGCCGGCAGTACAGCCTATAGGTCTGTCTTTCACTTCTTTTGCTTCAGTTTCGTTTCATAGAAGGGCCGCTACTCAAAATTGAACACATTTTATATACTTTCATGTCGTTGCCCGCATCAGTTTTGGAAGAAAACTCACAATTTTTCATGAATGGGCACGAAGCTATATATGCTTTACATTCTAATACTGTTGTGTGTGAGTGGATCGGAGTCCGCTCAGAATTGTGCCAACGCCGCCGATGTGGGAGATGGCGTTTTAAAAAATCATCAGTCTATTTCGCACCGAGTCAGCTCTGCAGTTACTCGGTGTAAAACGGTGAGCAAAACAAGTTCATATGATCAGTGATTCAGAGAGAGGCGAATAATGAGGTCACTGGAAACATCGCTAGCGTAATTCTTCGGACTTGTTCGGGTCAATGCACCAACTTCGTATCTTACTGTTCGCGCTTCGTATCAATCACTGGATTCATTTAGCGGTAAATGACCGTCAATTCCTCGCTTACTCTGCCGCAATTCTTCGGTTACTGCCGCGTATTTTTTATTTTGTTATCGCGTCATCGCACCGCGTTCGGTGCGCTTAATACCCGGTTTATTTTTTTTTGTTTCTTTTTTTTCGTCAAGTGACAGGCAGACGTGAAAAAGTAAACGGCGGCGTTTGGCGGTGCCAACACGAGTGATGCTAAATGTTACCACGTGTTCCTGACGTCGACTAAGGGGAGCAGAAGGGATGTTCGGATGAAACTGTTCATTTCGGCTGAACATGTGGCCGGTTAACAGAAAGTCGGACACAGCAACACACTGGATAGCAGCAAACACATGGTGGACCGTCGATCAACTGACAAGCGGTGACGAGCGTCGGCATTTATACATGTGTCGTCGAACATTCCAGCGTTATCACTGGAAGTCGCGCTGGCTCTGGAATAGTCTTGAATGTTCGCGTCCTGTGCGCAATCTGAACTAAATTATCTACTACAAATGTGAAGTTTCCACAAAACTGAGGCGTGATCTGCGCCGAGTATTGCTCACAGTTTTCGTAGGTTTAAACCGACCACATCAAGATAACGCGCGTCGCAATGTTATGATCACGTGATGAGGTCGTCATACGAAACCATCGTGACGTGATCGAGGTGTCTCTATGACTTCATATCACATGACTTCACCGGGTTCTGGTAGTTTAGTTGTTGTGATAGAAGTTGTTGTCGCTGTTAAAAGGTAACTTGACAATGCATGTAACTGCGTGTCCCCAGCTTTATCGCATCTGTGACGGCTGCGGTAAAATTAATATGTTGGGCGTCTCTAAAGGCTTTGAGATATGAACGGCTTGTGGCTTCGTTTGCGCGATGTTCCCACGCGCTTTAATTTTATACATCTGGTAATGTAATGTTTTTGGGGTTCGAATTAAAGCAAAAGGTAGTGGGAAGCGTTTCCTAATAGCTACCTGCGTTGTTGTCCACAATAGTGCAGCAGCACTCAATTCGATACATGGGTTACTTGGTTAATTTTCGCGATTAAACGATGGTATAACGAAGCAACGATACATTCACGGCAATAAAAACTAAGTCACGATAATAGCGTTGCAGACTGCCTTGTAACAATATTTTGACGCTTGCGTTGAGGCGCTTTTTTTTTTCACGTGATTCCATCTTTGGTACGAAGTGATACGGGCTCTGTATTGACAAGTGCACACTTGGCTGCGTTGGCATTTTTCATGCTTTCTTTCAATTATCATTAGTGGCGGGTAGGTGTTTGTGACGTCCTAATTTGGCTGCTTGTGCTCCGCGTTACCTTCATTTTATCAAGCGGACAGCAACTGAGATCCGTTCACTCTTTTATGAGGACTAGTTACACCGTGCTTGTAAAGTTAATAAGGGAATGTTTATTGAATGTTTTCATGGACCGTAACAACGGCCGATTTTGATTAGCGCCATTATTAATTAGTGATGTGAACAGAGCGTCAGACACACAGGGACGAGAAACCAACAAGGACCAGCGCTAGTTCTCGTCGATTCCCTGTCACCGTGTGTCTCACGCGATGTTCACGTCGCCATAGAATGCCAACTAGCCCGGTCACGAAGATTGCTTCAATTATTTATCAGATTGATTTACTCCACTATTTTTCTGCGACTGTCTGAGTACGCAGTGACGCATTATACTTACAGTAGTACATGAGTGGATTTTCCAGTTCTGGACAGGGAAAGCCGATGTTGCGAAAGTACTCCAGCATTGTCCGTGTGTAACCTGCGAAGAGAATGGAAAAAAAACCTATAGTAGAAAGGTTAAACCTCGAGAGTATTACTGTATAAAATTATGAACCATCTCCATGAAGGAAACCCTGTTGGAATGTGAAGCAGCAGCGGTGCGCACGGCGTTGACCCGATTGAAACGGGCGTCGACGCCGGTGCTAAAGGAACAGTTAGAGGTGAAACTTGGTGTAGCATTTGCTCGAGTTAGCGTTTGTTTGGAACGAAAACACATGGGAGACGGGTTGGATTTCTTGTAAGTTTCATCGCAGATAAACGAGTCGAACGTGTGTTACCACTTGACTTGCGGTCGAGCGTTGCGGGTGGTGGAGAGAGTGAAGAGACAGGGAGAAGGGTGTTGAGAGCGAGCGAAAAAGCTGGCATTTCCCGGCGCTGCGGTGAGCGTGCTGCGGGTGTGATAAAGACCTCAGCGCGCACCATCGAGGGAAGCATGCGAGGGGAGCGTGACGTCAATGCGCAGCTGTGGCATGACCTACTTGGCACTGCTCCAACACCTGCGGCGAAGGGAACGCGTTGTGGCGCGTTCATACGGATGCACGTACGTACGGCATTACACACGCCAGTCAAAAAATTGCCCGCAGCTTCCCTCGGGGGAACACTGAGGAGGATGCGGAGCATATAATTGGTTAACGGGGTGTTAAAGTGCGACTTACTTGGGTCGATGGCTAAATTGGTTAACGTGGTTGTGAAATGGGGTGTTAAATTGCGACTTACTTGGGTCGATGGCTAAATTGGTTAACGTGGTTGTAGGAGGGAGTGTTAAATGAGTGAACACGTACACACGTATGCGAAAGGGCGGCGCTGGTCGAAGGGACGTCGATCATTGTGTTTGTGGATTCGTTGGAATTCATTTCACCGCGACCTTGGACGTCGACGCACCGTACAAACCAACCGACGAGCGGCAACTGAGCGAGCGAGCGCCGACCTTGAGTATATATACAGCGCGACGGCGCATGCACTGTCAGCTGTCGAATGTTCGAGAAGGGGGAGAAGCGCAACGGCGCATGCGCGCGCGTCAGCTGCCGATGTTCTCGAAGCGCGACGGCGCATGCGCGCGCGTCAGCTGCCGATGTTCTCGAAGCGTGACGGCGCATGCGCGCTACATTATACAGCTAGCGAATGTTCGTGAAGAGGACAAGCGCACGCGGTATGTAGAGGAGGAAGGGTGCACAGATGGTGGAGGAGTGAAGCGCGCGCGGTGTGTAGAGGAGGAAGGGATGCACAGATGATGGAAGAAGGAGGAGGAAGCTTGCGGACGGCGCCGCACTACAAGCCTCGAGTATTAGATGCTCCGCATCTAAAAAGCTGCTTCACATCTAGAATTTTGAATGAATGATTGAACGAGGCCCTGACTTAGAGCACCCAACTCCCTGCGGTAGGTTCTAACGCCTCTGTCTGATCTGTAAGCCTTATTACCCCTTCGTATCAAACACCACTCTCAGAAAGTGATAATGATAACGCTTATCTAACTTTTCACGTGCATCTTCATAGAATATGTCGCTGAAATTTCTGTTACGTTGTATTTTGTCGACATTTAATATGAGAAACAAAGAAACAGACAACAACCCGATCGTCTGGCTACCTCGAAGGTCAAAGGATCAACTGAGCGAGCCAGCGCCCCTGGCTCCTGCTCCTGCCCGCCGCCCCTTCCTCCTCCTTTATTTTCAACACACTCCTGCGGCCGCAGAAGCTCGCTGCAATGTTCGGGTGCACAGCGGCAGAAGTTCAGGCGGACTTTGGCGAGCGTGAAGCAGTAAAAGTGTAAAGAAGCCTCCTGTGGCGCATCGCGAAGTACGGAGGCGCAGGTACGCTTGGGTCTTTGTGGTTTGATGTTGTTGCGGCCACGAATCAGTTCAGTTACGCGAGCTGTCTTCAACATTGCTTGCGGTGAGCCGTGGTGCTTCAGGACAACGTCGCCGCGACCTGAAGTCACGGTGGTGCCTTCAGTGGCGCTTTGTGGGCCGAACGCAGAAGCAACAAGCACTCCTTTCGCCAACGTTTCCAGGGATGATCCGTCAGCGCTTGTCGATGTCACGCTTTAAGTGAATCTACAAGAAGATGTAACACGGTGGTGAAAAAGGGCTTTGTCAATGACGACGAAGCTAAGCGAGGAGGTGGTTTGTCTTGCGGAGGAAGTCGTCCAATCTCTCTTTGATGTTCAGAATACTTCGTGATCACGTTGTTAGCCACTTTCGGGTCTAATGAGGGTTTTCGATCCTGCATCACTTTTAGTATGAGGAGTCTGATCTTGGCTTGCTTTTGTAGATTCACGAGGCTTCCCGATAATTTGAATGCTCCTTGGGAGTGATATTCGTCCTCCACTCTTGGTGTCGCATCTGAAGCTTCTCTTCTGTAGGTGCTGCGCGGCCATTTGCTGCTTGATCACTACGAGCGTCAGGTAGTCCTGAGGGTGTGCCTAGCTCGCCATGCATCCGAGCTGGATGAAGACTTCGAGATCAAAAACGATTGTTTTTCACTCGATGCGAATGAGAACGCCGAAGCATCCTAGTTCCGTCGGACAGCGGCCTCGCCAAGGACGAGAATCTCGGCTGCTTTCGTGGGTAGCAGTGGTTTGTCCACGTAATCGGTTGCTTGTAGCACATTTTCGTTGTCCGTTACGGCACCGCGGAGGACGGCGTACAACGAGCTTACGTTTATGAATTCGGAATTCTCACCCATGGCGGCGTATTTGGTGGCATCATTACTGGAGTCTCCCAAAGACTTGTCGATCTCAGTGCATCCCGCTTCTCGAAAGTCTTTGTTTGCGCCGAATCCCTGCATGAGGCGCATGGCGTAGTGCTGGAGCTGTGCGGTGTGGCGCTCATATGCCCAGCGCAGGTCTATGGCGTCAGGCGCTTTCTCTTTGTGGCATTCGGTGGCGTCGAAGACGGTCATGGGCTTCGTGTACATGGTGGATTGCGGCTCGTACTCCCGATAGTCAACTTGCTTGGGCTTGAGCGAATACGAACCGGAGACCCGACCGCCATGATCAGATCAGGTCTGAGGCGCATGTAGGATGAGAAGTAGGGTTCCGCGTGTTGTCTGTGGGGCAAGTCCTAGAGGTTCATGGTGCCGTGCAACGGATAGTACATGCGTTCGCCCTCCTGATCTGGGAAGTAGGACTGCCTTGATGAGCTGCAGCTTAGACCACGAGAAACCGGGTCCTTGTAGTCGATGCGCATGTTGCATCTGGGGTTTCCCATGTCCGTCGAACTCTCCATGGCGTACCTTGTGGACGAGTCTTTATAACGAAGCACGTGCATGATGTGGAAAGCAGCAGGCTTTTTGGCGTATGCTCAAAACTCGTTCGAGTTGTGGTTGGCGTTGAAGTCGGGAGGCCACTGCAAGGCGAAGTCGTCGCTTGCTTCGACGTCGATGACGAAGGAGTTCTGAGGCCGCTCGAAAGCGAAGTCGCGGCCTGCGGCGACGTCGAGGCGTGATGAGGCGTGATGAGTCGTGGGGCCGGTCGCAAGCGAAGTCGAGGCCTGCTGCGATGTCGAGGCGAGAGGGGTCGAGAAGCCGGTCGAAACCGAAGTTGCGGCCCGAAAAGGGGTGGTGCTGGACTCTGGTGCGTGATCTTGTCGTACCGACGTGTTGTTAGCACGCTGGGAGTGGTTCGTTCCATTGTTAATGTCACATAGAGAAGTTAAATGTCGTTCCGTGCATCGGCGGCATTGCAGGGTTCCGGCGGTGCGGCAATCATTGACGGAATGGTTGCGTTTGCCACAGCGAAAGCATACCTTCTCTTCGTGAATCCTCTTCCGCATCTGTTCTAAAGGAAGACGTTCGGAGTAATACTGAACAGTGTGTTCGGGAGAGATGCGCAGGACGCAGGGGTGCGAGTATTGGGATCGAAGTTCGCCTGATAAAGCGGCAGTGGAGGGCAAGGGTGACTGACGGATCCGCGAGTCTCGCTGCGGAGGCCCCCGGCTTGTAGATGATACCGGTTCCTAGACACCGCTTTCCTCCCGTATCTATACTTGTACTTTGATGAAGCTCAGAAGGTATTTCACTAGTGACTAGGCTTCCTGGTAGGCTGTGGCGTTCTCGGTTAGCATGGCTTCCTTTTGCCGTTGGCGATAAAGGATACTGAGGTCCGGAGGTAACGCCTTTAAGAGAACACGCTGCAGCACCGTGGCATACTCGTCCGGAGATACTCCGAGACCTTCCAGGGCGTTCATGTGGAATGTGGCTTCATCATGGAGTCACGTCTGTGGAACTTCGTACTGGTGCAACTGACAGCAAACTGTCGAGATGGCTATCGACTAGCATGTCGCGACGACTGAAGCGGTCCGACAGGATCTGAATTGCGACGTCATAGTTCGCTTTGGCCAGGCGAATACTTTGAATGGCTGCCTTCACTGCCCCAGTCAGGTATGTCAATACGTATTATAACTTGTCAGCTTTTGAGATCCAGTCGTAGTTGTGGATAGTGACTTGAAACTGGTCCCAAAATATTTGCCAGTCGCGTGGTTCGCCTGAAAAACTCGGGATGTGCAGCTCAGCTCAGGCAGTGCGATGAGAGAAGGCGTCATTGGAGTCGGAAGGGCGGGCGAAGGGGAGGTCGCGGCTGGCTGCGACGTGCTGCTGCTCGCACTCCCGATCGTCAACTTGCTTGGGCGTAAGGATAACTGCGTGGAGTAGTTGTGACGGCGACGGATGCGGATGGGGTTCACGGCTGCGGCCCGATTGCGCGTCGAGCCCCTACTTCAGCGCAGATGACCCGATCTTCGTGCTCGCTGGTGGTAGTCAAGTGTGCCTGGAGGTGCTCACCGTGTAGCGCAGCTTGAACATCCTTGTTAAATGTGATGAGGTGGGCGTGTTTCACCACAATGATGTCGATGAGCTCCTGGAGCCTGTGAGCAGAGGTCATCGACTCTGCCAGTAGAGTGTACATCCGCGCGCTGCTCTCGGAGTTGGTCCACTGTCGAAAGTCGAGGTCCAAACGACCGGGCGGGTTTTGGCACCAGAACAAAAGTGTGAGAAAAGAAGAAAGAGACCCGGGCTCGATCATCTGGCTACGTCGAAGGTCAAAGAAACAACTGAGCGATCCAGCGCCCCTAGCTCGTGCTCCTGCCCACTGCCCTTTCTTCGGAAGAACAAACAACGTTAACCCATCCATTCATCCATCCATTCATCCGAAGAGCAGCTAAAGCGTGTAAGAACCCAACCTTCTATTCCCACAATTCAGTATAGAAATTTAGTGACCCACTACAAAGAAACGGGGGTCCACTACCGTCGCTTCTCGAAGTATGTGAGATTTTCAGGCAGTGACAGTACTCGAGTAAATAAATCGCGATTGTCGTCGATATCTTGTCAAGCCTCTACTCAGACCGCTCGCTGCATCGCGCCAAATACGTCAAAGGCACGATTAGCTGGTGGGCCTCTTTGTAGGGGAACACTCTTGCAAGTAATGTGGAGGGCAATAGTAAGGATACGGCGCTTACTTCACCGTCCAACATAGGCTTCCAATTTGTGCGCACCCATTGCGGCACGGTCTCAAAGCGACGCGTGGTACAGGGGCTCCTATAGAGTCGGCCTATTTCTTCCAATTTTTCTTTTACATTTTCGCAGCGCGCAGACACCTGAATATGAGCTCGGATTGCACACCACAAGGAAGGCGGACACAACCAGTAGTGCATGTGTCCCGAAGATAACGAACTATAGTCCCACTGCAGCGTCTGTGGCGCTTTATAGTCTTTGTATTTTGTGCTCTCCACTTTTCATACGATGTGTTGCTTTGGAAGTATACTTACACAGTTAGACTCAGCGTTGCAGCTTTCCTATCAATGCATGCCTTACCAATCCACGCTACCAAAGTTTAATTTTGGCATAAGCTCAATTTCACAAAAAAAGCTCCCGAACACTTCAGAGGTGGCGCTGCGACGAACCTGCGCCTCCTCTGAAGTGGAACTCTGCGCACACCTATGTTGACAAGGCTGTGGAAATTTCCCGACATGCGCAGTAAGCAAGTAGCACATTTCTTTGGATTAGGCAGTTCGATAAGGAATTGGTGTGAGCGGTCTCTTTTTGGGCAGAAGCACGAGCAAGCCACGTCATCGCTCTCTCTCTTTCTGTAACTCACCGGTGTAGACCATCTCGCCGAGACAGAGGTAGGCTGCGCGGTCCAGGAATGGGAAGATGTCCGAGCGCGGCTTCGACATTGTGAGAAGTACGAGCCGGTTGTACTTCTTGGCGTGGTTGGCCAGGATTGAGACGACGAAGTACGTGTTGAGCGGGTCCAGCTCGGCTGTCGGCTCGTCTAGCACCACGAGAACTGCGAGGTCAGGGAAGGAGTGTTAGGCAATAGGGGGTTCTTTACCATCGCTACAATCCAAAATGCAAGAGCTTAGAAATATATCTTTCAGAGAAAAAATGTTTACAAATACAAGACGCAGACGAGAAAAAAAACACAACGGCAGGACACGTAGCGCACGTGTTCAATCCCTCCTATTATTGTCCTTGTGTTTCTTACGCACCATGAAATGTCTTTAAAACATGTGTTACAAACAAGGCCAAAATTCCACCAACGGGAAGATATTGCTATGTTATTGGTGAAACACATATCGAAACACCGCTTGGTAGACTTGAGTGACCTCAAGTTCTAAATCAGCACTCCCTTTCCATGCCTCCGCACTGGAGTTTAGTTACATTTGAAATTTTGGATATTGCTCAAGCAACAAAGCGCATACGATCTTATTAGAACTCCAAGTTCCTTTGAGAGTAAATTCTGTGAGCAACATTGTGACTCGTTCTGATGAGGTTATTCGTTCAGTTGTGTTATGGGACTGCACAATTAGGCAGCATCATTCGCAGCTTCCATAAAGCCGCTTGTAACGTACGAATTGAAGCATTAAATCTAATTTGACATATCAGTGGCGAGAAATCAAGGAACATGGATTGTCACTGGAGGCAATATAAAAATTTCAAGAAGCTACACTACACTGGGCTACATTACAACCAGGCCCGCAGCCAGGAATGTTTTTCGGGGTTCCCACGGGTTGAAGGCCCTGAAGAACTTCTATTTTCATTATTTATTCTCTGTAAAACACACCTTTCAATCGAACTTCAGGGTGGCTGTTAGGCTTGTTTGTTCCCGATCCTAAATGTTGAGAGAGAGGGAGAGAAAGAAGCTAAGAAATGCAGGGAGGTGGACCAGGTTGTACCCGGTTTGCTACCCTACAGGGGGTGCGGGAAAGTGGAGGAAAAGAAGAGAGAAAAGAAGAAGGAAAGAGAGAACAAGTGATACGCGCACACTTAGACAGCCACCATTGGGACGTGTCTGAGAGCGATTCTTCTGCAGTTGTCTGAAAGTATACTTGAATTCAAGATGTTCGCAAAAGGCTTGCAAGAACTCGATCCAAGGAATTGAAAACGTGCCGTGCACATTGAGCTGATGGAGTTGACATTCCATTGAGGAGAGTGCCCAGCGTGGTCATGAGAGTCCTCAACTGAGCGATGACTTGTTGGTTTTCGTCGTGTAGATAATCTGTCGACGATGATATACACTGCTTGGCCTTCTGCGCATGCTCTTTATCAATACGCAGTGGTGGTAGTGAGGGTCACGTGACAGGGACTAATAGAAGAGACGATGACACACACAGTGCTCTGTGTATCATCGTATCTTCTTTAAGTCCCTGTCTTGTTTGCGCAATTCAGCCCTTAAGAACTTCGTCAAGAGGGGGGGGGGGGAGAGAAGTATCTAGGTTTTCTCTCTGGCTACGGGCCTGATGATGATGATGATCGAAACTTTATTACTTCCAAAAGAGGGGACTGGCCGGGAGGTCGGTTACGCTGCTTGAAAGAGGTCAGCAATGATCCCTTGGGACACCACCACCTCCAATGCGCGTGAGATTACCCGTCGTTGCTGTTCCTAGTCGGTGGTACGCAGAAGGGATTCCCGCGTATCTTCTGTGTGAGAAGCGTCAGCGTACTGTGGGCACGTCCATGTCATGTGTATGAGGGTGGCCGATTGTGAGCAGTATTTACAGTGTGGTGTCACGAGGTGTGTGTATACCTTGCTATAAAGTCAGGGGTTGGTAAGAACACCCGTCTGAAGTTTGCGCCACCTGACGGCATCACGTCGAGGAAGGTCTTTATGAGCTGGAGGATAGTGGACTCGGATGGCCTAGTCTGTAGTGCTCTAGAATGTCTGTGTAAGTGACCAAAGTAGTTAGCTCTTCGCAGGCCTGGGAGGGCGAAGAATGGGAAGTGTAAGGCGCGAGGAACTCAGCCCGGCAGTTGAGATCTCGGGCGAGAGAGTATGCCTGTGCATTTCACTAAAGGATTCATGGGCTGGGGCCCAGATAAGAAAACGACGTGAGGCAGGCGGGGTGTGATGCTTTGTGATTCAGTTTGCCTGTGTAGAGATACGGCCCGCGTTACATTTGCGGATGTCGAGTTGAGAATCACTCACGATCACCTTTGTTACTGGGTTGGTCATTGCCAAAGCAATGGCAACCACTTCGGCAACTGTTATATAGGTGGAGTGAATTGCAATACATGCCGTGCTCCACCCACGGTGTGGGGCCAGGGCGACAGCCACCATTGTTGATCGATGTGGCTGTCACGAGGCGTCTGTGTACGTGATATCGGAACGATTTGAGAGACTTTTCTATAGTTGGCGTGAACGGTCAGCCTGACGATCCGCATGATGTCCAGGGTAACGACTCAGTCTACGGGCCTGACTAAAATGTTGATACAAAGAGTATACTTGTCGCGACAGGAAGAAGTAGTCGAATCCGGGTCCGTGCTCGACAAATTCTCATTGCTAATGTAGCAGTGCGGCTATGAAACAGAATCGTGGCGTTGTCTATCATACTGACCGGGGTCCCTGACGAGCTCGACGGCGATGCTGAGGCGGCGGTATTCGTTGATGGACAGGCTGCTCACCTCCTTGTTGGCCACCTGGTTCAGCGCCAGGTCCGCCATCACCTGCTTAACCTGCATCGCAACGAGTACGTCCTTGTCTCAGTCACACTGTTTGATCCTAAGTTCTCAACACTACTAAACTAGCCCGATCAAGTCATCACTACATTTGTATAATTTCCAGTAAGTACACCAGCGGGAACTCTGGCGCTGATGTCTACCGAAAATGCAATGCACGCCTCCTCAGCGAGCATGGGAAGGATGGGTGGGACACAAATTTGTCTAATATTCGTTGTTTCGGCTCTGTTTGGCTTCTCGTGGCTTGGAGCCGCTATGCCATAAGACCAAAATTTGCAAATGTTGGGCAGTCGCACTTCACCACTTTAACCTTCTAGGCTCACCACTTTCAATAGGTTCCCTAAGTTCAAAAAGGTTCATTCTTTCTTTTGAAACAAAAGCAAAACACAGCAATAAACGAAGCCACAAGGGCGTTGGAAACAGTCAAGCCCGAAAACCAGGCAAACTTGTGCTCCTACCCATCGTTCTCACGGTGCGTGAACGATCGCAGCGCCATGAGAGTCCCCTTCAGTCATTTTTGGGGAGACTCCGTGACTACAGCGACATCACTCTGTCAGTCACATACCCTTCCTCTCTTGACGGATCCGGACACCTTGGATGCGACTGTGAGCTTTGCGGCGAAGTGCAGCGTCTGTCTCACGGTGACGCCTGGCACCAGCGAGCATCGTCGGGGCACGTAGCCGCACTGCTCCTGGAATAGGCGCAGCGTAAGTGGCACGTCGTTCAGCAGGATCTGGCCCCGGGTCGGACCCATGGCCCGCCGGGCCACGACCTCCAGCAGGGCCTTCTTGCCGCTGCCTGCGTTTTAAGAGGAGAGAGCATGAAGTGTCGAGAAAATTGCGGCCAATTTCATGCAGTGTAGACCACTCAACAGCGAAGCTGTCAGCACGATAATGTTGGTAATGTGTCATAATCATGATACCGTCACGTGGTTTTATTTGTACCTTTATTCCTCCCCCCGTTGGTCATGTGACACGCGCAACTACTGCTACTACTATTACTACTATTTCCGTAATACTAGGTTTACATAGCTAATAACTCTGCGACGACGACGACAATGATGACACAGAGCAGCCTAAGACAAAGTGGCTGCAAAATGTTGAGTGGCCATTATTAATACGAAAGCTTTAGGTAGCTCGTTAAACTGCGACCTCGAACAGAACACTGGAGGCACGAAGAGTGGTTCAAAAGCCCGCGTGGCCTGCTTGGAGCGCGCGGCGTGCGGATAGGGAGTGCTTTATTTTACGTCATCCTGTGAGGTCATAATGATATTACAGATCGCTTAAATTTGCGACTACAAGGGGACACGACGTATACTCATGACGTCATCACGTAAAATCTTCCGTTGGGGGGGGGGGGGTGTCAAAGGCAGCAGGAACTCGGCGGCATACTGCAACACCACCCAACGTTCATGGAAAGCGGGGCAATAATAATATTAATAATAATAATAATAATAATAATAATAATATCGGGGGTTTAACATTAAAAACCAAAGTATGATGATGAGAAAAGCCGTAGTGGAGGGCTCCGGAAATTTCGACCATCTGGTGCGGTTTAACGTGCACGGAGATCGCACAATACATGGGCCTCACCATTTCGCCTCGATCTAAATGTCACCGCCGCCACCGGGACCAAACACGTGACCTACGGGTTAGCAGCCGTGCACCCTAACCGCCACCGGGAGAGGGGGGGGGGGTCATGAAGTTTACACAGCACGCCTAATTTGCTTAATGCGTGCATCTAACACTGCGGCCCGCTATGTTTCGAAACAAATGTATTCCCCGGCTGTAAAAGTTAAAACCAACACTTTTTGAGCATGGTACAAAACCATGCCGATCGGTAGTATAGGCTCCCGACAACACGCGAGCCAAGTATTATAGCGCAGCACGCGTCCCGAAATTCACAATAAATTATCAAAGTCAGCTAAAAATTGCTTTCTTTCCTCTCGACAAATTACGGAATAAGCCCAAAAATCACTCGTCATAAGCCCAACTATTAGCCATTGGCTAATTTGAACATGGCGCGCGCGGTCGTTATAGAGATCGCCGCGGGAGGCCGTCCCTTGTTCACGCGTGCCCGTTCGATCGCACTGAAAAAGTCACGTATTCAAAGAAAATAAAAAAAGTGCTCAAGGTCAAGAGGTGCGAGTGACGTTTTTTGTTTTCCCCTCCCATTTCTCCCTGCTTAGTTACCAGCGCTTTCATCCGGGCGAGAGAAGAGAGAATGCGATTGCCGAGTGTGACAAATGTTTGTATCTCCACTCGTTCTGGACGAATTCTTAAAATTTTTGCGGTGCTGAATCTGTGAAGAAATACGCTTTTCAAGTGAATTAATTCCATTGTTACTCAAAAAAGTGTTTCAGGGCCGTAATGTGCCGCAGTTTTTCACTTTCAAGTGTCACGCAGAGGGTAAATCGCCAACGAATTTTTCGCCGGAAAGAGCGGTATAAGTGCGTTATTATTACGGTTAATTAGTTCTAGTTACCATCAATTGCCTTTACATCCAGCACAAGCCACTATCAGCCAGCTTTATTCAACCATACAAAATGGTACAGAATTGAATCAGTACGCTTAGACTCACTGAAGAAAACATTGCATTTGAAGCTGTTTATTATGCACCGGCTACCATAGCGTATACTTCATATTGAAATGTTCATTTTGCTTGTCCTTGTAAACATGGGCGACAACAGCCAGGCACAGTGCCGATTAGCTGTAATAAAAACTACCGGTGTCCACCAATCTGTTCGATACGCGGTGGGGAGTTGAAGGTTAATATTTTAGGCTTACACTGGGAGCTCGCACGGAACAGAGCGCTCTTTGTTTGTTTATTATTTTGTTTTGTAATAAATACGGCGCACACCCATCCTGGGGTCAGAGCGGCGTCTAAGCACTTGGTTAACAACTTCAATAAGCCAAATTACAGATGAATAAATTCAATATGAAATGGAATATAAGAACAACTGCTCCAAACCAATTGTGCAATCGGCGTGCTCACTGGGTAGCGGATGATAAATCTTCCTTTTTCACACTTCTCCTCCTTCTTCAAGCACGTACGCTACGGAACGACACGTGACACAAAACGTACAGCCGTGCCCAATATGAAGTGCAATGTGCCACCCTTGGTTAAAGAGACGCCACTATTGCACAGTAACGCTGACTTAGAGTATACAGTCAGAGGCGTAAACTGTGCCTCGACTACTGGTGTTTTCAATAGCAGTTTCACGTTTCCCAGTGTCACGCGGTAAGCTTGCAAGGCCCATTTAGGCAGGATTGCCATGTTGCAACTTACGCAGAGCGTCACAGTACGCACTTGGACCGTACAGGGGCCGTCAAAAGTTTGGAGGCCACTATTCCATGTATTTATATATGGCAGCGTGGCCCGAAAATCTTCGAGGGCCGCTGTACGTACTTCGAACGGGCGTACTTCGAGGGGGAAAGGCGACAAATCGCGCGATACGGGGCCTTCAAGGATCATTATGTCCTAAGAGCGAGTCGCCGAGATTAATGCCCTCTATCGGGGAGGTGGCATCGAGATGGAACGAAGCACATCGGGACCTAGAAGTCATACATCTCTTGCAAAGTGAGAGAGAGAGAGAGGAGAGTCAGAGACGCCAAAGATTGAAATATTGCTGGGCGTGACAGCAGATAGGATTCTCGCCGTCCCTTATAGAAGGCTAGTGGTAGTGAAGGACGCATGGTTGATAGCTCAAACGTGCAGTTAAATAGCAGCGACTGCTGCCGGCTTGCAGGAGTGATGATGTCGTGATGAGTTCGTTCATTAAGCACCGTATTACTCTTCTCCTTTACGTACTAAAAAAAATGAAGGCCACGTCTATTTGCAGCGTCCCCAAATTTATAGGTGCAAAAAAAACGCAGCAGGAAGAAATGTGTGACAAGCGAGAATAAAAGTATAGATGTTTATGACAAAAACGTCTAGTAGCATTCAGTACCGCGTGCTTTCGAGTGAGAGATTGCAAAATATTGCCTGTCGGACGATAAAAAAACAAGTTCAGTTTTCAAAGCTGTTCAGATTAACGAACAAATATACCTCTGTAATAGGCAACTGTTTCTTCTCCACGAAAGCAAAAGGCTAAGCAAAAGCACCTCCGCACCTTTTCAAGGCACCGTAGCCGATGACAAGTTCGGTCCCTAAAGACAAACACAGCGGGCGCATGCGTAGTCAGCACTCGGAGTAATCTTTTTTTTTTAAGTCAAGGACACGGGCACGTGGAAACAATTAGGAAGATTCGACGTCTTCCCTTATTTCGTTTATTTTTTTTCGTTCGAGCTGGAAGCAGTGTAGCGCGAAACAAAACAGGGAGTAAGAGAAAAAAGGGGAGAGCATAGCTTCTTAGAGCGCAGACGGCCAGGAACAAAGTCTTGTGCGCTGCTGAACATTATTGCGATTGCGCCTGCGTCCCTGCTCCACCCACCGTACAATGGAGAACCACCAATTCGGGCAGGAGTACCGAAGGCCTCTTGTCCCCTAGAGCCAATTCACACCATTCCCCGCCCTCTCTATCTCTCTATCTCTGCCTGGGGAGCAAGTGGAAGAGCACTCAAAGAGAAATTGACCAGAAATAAAATACGAGAGAAAAAAGAAGCTTTTGTCCCGCATTAGTGACATTGCTTCGAGGCTGTGAGCGCGCGAAACAGGGAATAACGTGGAAGACCCCTCCCTTCTTCCCTTGCTTCTTCCCACATACACAGTTTCGTTGTCGTGATTACTTGTGGCGTACGAATCTTGTATTTCCCCATTCAGGCTATTCTCAGGGATAAAAGAAACACGCCGTAGGGAAAAGCAATTACTGCCTCGGACATCGCTCGGGGGGACAGATTGCTTTTTAGCTTCCCTAGCCTCCCGCGTTAGCCCCGCGTCTTTGTTTATCACATTTTCCCCCTCCTTTTTCGTTCTTGAGGCTTTGCGAAGCGCAGTGTTCTGGGAATACTATTGTTCCGTCCTGCAACATTTCATTATCGGTCAATGCGCCAAAGCACTCTCGCGTTTTTGTTTATGTGTATTTTTTGTCCTTCCAAGTCCCATTTCTTCTTCGCCACAATCGTCAAACGGGCAAGTTGCGAAAACTTGGCTCATTCTGCCAAACCCAAGGTCCTTTTCTTTTTCACCACTTCTTGTTTCAAGCGCAGCGCTATAACGTTGCGTCCATAACCTGTAATTGACGTCACAGTCTTCGAGTGGTTGTGTTCACGTCACGTATTTTTTTTTTAGCAGTGGTTAGTTTTGTCTGTGTGCCGTCGCATGTGATACTTTTGGCGAACACAGAATTTGCCGATGTTCGTTTGGTGTTTCATCTTGACAGATAAATCATGCCCCAATTTTTAATACAAGAACAGCTAAGGGGTAGTCCAACGGGCCCACGACGCAGCGGAGAGACTTGGTATTTCTGTTCCGACGTGGGAGCGGCCTGCAACGTGCTGGAGCGCGTTCCGAGGGACCGCAATTAAGTTCATCCATCCGTCCATTCATCCATTACGTTGGGATGAATGGACGGATTACTAACGTCCCAAAACCACCATATGATTATAAGAGACGCCGTAGCGGAGGACTCCGGAAATTTCGACCACCTGGGGTTCTTTAACGTGCACCCAAATCTGAGTATAATGGTTGATCACAACAATAAGTAAAGCCAACGGACGAAAAAAAAATCAAAGAAAGTACGAGTTGTGGTATTTGTAGTAATTATGACGTAAATATGAAGGAAGTGGAGTGGACGAATGGACATCTTGCCGCCAGCAGGGAGCAAACCTGCGAATTTCGAATAACTCGTCCTAAGCTCTATCAACTGAGCTACTGCACGCGGTGATCCCCTCGTCTACATTATGGGGTAGACATGTGCATCGAAACGTGGGAGTGTTAGTCGGGGCCACTATATCGTAGCCATGATGGCGAGTTTGGGACACTCATCTTCTCTCTGCTGGCGTCACGAAGGATTGTTGACGGTTGTACACGATATTGATGTGTGGTTAATATACTCTAATTCGCAGGATATATCTTCGGAGCCTGACGTACGAGGTGCCCCCTACACCTGCGCCTAAAGCCTGGTGTCCTCCAGGTGAGCTTCTTTGGGAAATCAGGTTATACTACTTCCACCGCCTCCTGGCTTCGCAGGCCATCAGTTCAAAATGTCATGCGAACCCTTGTGCACTTCTATAAAAGGCAATGGAACCGAGCGAGCACCTGTCTCTCATTCTCTGTCTGAGCGCCGCAGGGTAGCACAGAGCGTTCACTGACGGCGTTTAACAGCGGTAAGTTCTTCACAATATGCCCGCTTATGCGAAAAGGTCGCGGTCGTCGAAGCTCGGGATGCCTAACGGGATCACGCGCGCAGAAGTCAGGCGCTTTGAGTTTTTTTTTATGCAGTGACAAACTATACGGATGACAGCACGTCATTCACCCTCTCCCCGCTCGATCAGCGTTTCGTCTAGTTCTCATGTTGGCGAAGACTGAAGTCCGTACCGTTGTCTGAACCAAGATTGTCTGAACAGCATCTATAAAGCAAAAGCCAAACATCTTAGAAGGCTACTCAGCGGATAATGGACTTGAGAAGTGCTTGTCATCAGGAGTCACGTGCGGCTATATACGCAGTGATGCGATTGTTCGTTTACTCTGCGTAGAAGTTAAACAGAAGTGGCCGCGTGAGACCGTTCTACTGTAAATTGAACTACAACGAAAGAACTTGCATGTTATTTTCTTTGTTTCAATTTACTAAATGTTATTTCTTTACTGCTTTTTTAGGTGAGAAGGAGAGTAAGCGATTCTTTTTTAGTGTTTGCGTGTATGCTGCAGAACTTTTATAATTATAATTGTTGGGGCTTAACGACCCAAAAGCACCGCATGATTATCAGAGACGACATAGCGGAAGGCTCCGGAAATTTCGGCCACCTGGGTTTTCTTTAGTTATTATGTGGTTCATAAAGGAAAAAGAAGAGAAAAGTAAGCCCTGTAACTGTCTGCATCAGGGTGCGACACCTCAGCAGTAGCTCACAAGGGACGGGGGTAAATAGGGATTAAAAGGATATGATTAAAAGGTATCCCTACTGAAACGTTCCGTATGCGATGTCCAATAATTCCGTATGTTTCCGTAAGAATCTTACGGAAATATATGGAAAATATATGAGAAACATATGTATTCTTTATGGAAACATATGGTATTATTGGACTCGCATACGGAACGTTTCAGTAGGGATATATAGAGAGAGGAAGGAGAGAGCGAGGCGCAGGGACATGGAGCGATGTAAGTAAAGAGCAGATAGAAAAGATGGACGCGGTCGCAGGAGTCCGAGGACGGGGCACCACTCGGCGAGAGCTCTTTTCGGCGTCAGGAGATGGCGTAGTGCAAGTCCAGTCGGCCAGAGCTGCACTGTTGTCGGATATCGCGAAAGCACAACCGGTCGGCACGAAAACCAGCGAGCGAGTCGGGGTTCTTTAATGTACACCTAAAGCACACGGATCTCGATCATTTTTGCCTTCATCGAAAATGCGGCCCATGCGGCCGCGATTCGATCCCGCTATTTGCAGGTCAGCAGCCTTAACCACTAGACCACCGCAGTGGGTCCAGAATTTGTATAAATGACGTAGTCCATGTGATATCAAGCAGAACCTCTCAAGAGCAAAGCGGTTAGAACAAAACAGAATAGAAGACTGCGATGCATCATTCGAAGCTAGTAGCGTCGTAGGGAATTAAAGGTACGCTCCAATTTTCTACTGCGGCAAGTGTTGGATGTCTGACTCGTGAATAGGTCAGCGATTGGTTGGGAATCTATTCAGCGAGACAGCAGAAGCAAGCACTATCAGGGAAAGCTGGGACTATTCGCAGTGACAGCTGTGCTCAACGACAGAAGCGTCTGTAGTGAAATTTTTCATCGATCAGTGATCGGCTAAGAGTCAACTTAACAAGAGTGAAACTTCCCCAACATCCACGTTCAGTCCAACTAGTGGTGTATCCAGGGGGCAGCACACCGGGCCCCTGCCCCCCTTCCTCGAAATGTTTCGCCGTGGCATACAGAGCGATAAATGACCGTTTCATGGAAGTGCCCCCCCCCCCTTGCCGAAATCTAGGCGGTGCCTGACCTCCCAAAAAAAAATTTCTGCCTACGTCCCTCTGAGCAACCCGGGTCGTTTCGAAAACCAAGCTTTGATCTAATGTAAAAACAAAAAGGGTGTGATTGCTCGCAGCTATAACACCTCCTTTGAGCTAGATGTGACTTGTAGGTGGTAATGCAGTTGCTCCTCTGAAGGAGTAACTGCGTTGCCCCAATAACATCTGCTCCCTTTGGGGAGCAACTACAAAATGGGATGAACGTTTCATGCCCTAGCAGTTGCTCTCTTGCAGAAAGAATTGTTAGCCCTCCCCCTCCTCCATGTTGCTCCCCAAGGACTAAATGGCACTCCCACCAGTAGTGCCTGCAGGGCCAATTGTTAGACTGTGCAGTTACGTTTTGAGGAGGAACTGCTGATGCTTCCAATTACTCCCCAAGAAATAAAAATCATTGTTTAATTTTGTTTATTTCCCTATACTATGGGCCATAACAGACATTAGCAGGAGTGCCAATCTAAAGACAATTAGTAAAAGCACGGCACTAGAAATTAACAATGCCACTGGCAGTGTAATACGGTTTTATCACAAGACTATAATACGTACAAGATAACAAGTAAATAGAAAGGGCATTTAACAACAACTTTTTCGGTGTCCTTTAGTCCTCCATATCTATAGTTACTCCTTATGTGTTCACATATTTATTTCGAACACGTTTTTTTAGACACTCACCTTTCGATCCTAGCACGGCCATCACTTCACCGGCGTGCAGCTCCATACTGATGTCCTTGAGCAGCGGCGCGGTGACTGCAGTGCCGGTGAATGCTTGGAAGCAGGTGGGCGGGGACACGGGCCCCGTGTAGTGGACCCCCGATAGCTCGAGCACGTGGTCCGTCGCCATATTGGCGTTTAGTGGTGAGCGAGGGTGCACTTCTGCAATGAAAGACATGAACATAATGTCGTTGGCAGTCACCGCTTGAGAGAGAAAAAAGAGAGAGGCCTATGAAGAAAGTGCCGGGTTTTTGTATGAGTCTGTCCCCAGTGGGTGATTCCCTCATAGCGTGAAGGCGCAGGGAAACTTCTGATTCGCTACCCTACACTGAAGGGAAGCAGGCATGAAGAACGCGAAGAATGACGTAGAACAGAAACAGTGGTGTGCGACAGGAATATTGAGGAAGCGTGGGATCTACAGTTATGGTTGCTCTACTAAGCCTCTGTAACGCAATTTATTCTCCAGTGCCCTTAACTGCTTTTGTGTTTTCAATACCAGTGGCTTCTATACTGCTAGTTTTGCTATGGAACAGAAAATGTCAACAACGTTGTCGCGAATAGTGGCATGAAAGAAGTTTCACATTCGCGGTTGCAGTGCATAATGCTTGTGTGCATAGATGGTACAGTCTTTTTTAAAAGTATGCCTCAAAGACGATTTAGATGAGGTGGCAGGCGTTGTATATCTACATTCTGTCCATTGTATGATTTAAATGTCGCTTCGTACACGAATTGGTACTTCTTGACGACTCCCGATAGTCAATAACAGAAAGACGACAGGAGGTCAGGCAATCGAACCAGCACAGAAATTGTGATTCGATCTGCATGGATGACGAAAGATTAAGATCCAAAAATGTAAGCAGATATGCCCGGCACATGCACGGAATCACAGCCACCTGCTTAACAGTTTCACCATTCAGTGTACATTTCAGGAGTTCTTATCGAATGAATCAAGAGATCAGCTATAGCTTCTATAACCTTCTATTAGTGTGTGCATTAAAGAGACCATGAAGATGTACAGCCTAGAGATATAGAAAGAGGAGCTACGAAAGGCTAACTAGACGCACGTCTGCTTTGCTATCCTCACTGGGGAAGAGAAATAAAGGTGCGAAATGGGAAGCAGAAGAAGAGAACGAAAAATTGACACACAGAATCACGGTCCCACTTGAGGGAGCTCACATTTGTTCAGTTTAGGTACATCAGTTCGCTTTCGGCGACTTCTGTGCCTTTTAGGCACATCTGATTGGCATCAAACGGTGTTTGGCTAAATCCTTCATGATACGAAAAATTGCGGCATAAGCCGTGTTTCATTGCCTATCAACTTCAATGCGAGATCGCTTGAATGAAAAACCTGCTTTAACAGCCGCGACTGATGATTGTGGGGATAGTTATGTAATTATTAGTCCCATTATCTTGATAAATGCCACATTAGTCATTGTGCGTAATTGTCGCGAGCATCACAAGCATCGTGGGCGATATATCCTTCGGTTAATTGTCGTTTCTTTGATTCGCAGTCAGTGTGCGTGGAGACCGTATGATGCTTCCTCATTAGCGTACACTTCAGTATAGCGCTTTGTAGCGGTACCATATCAATCAGACTGAAGCACGAAATGGTATTGTGGTGCTTTTCATGAAAGGCAGGTACTGAACAAAAAGACAAAAGCCTGAAAGGGACACACGTGAGCAAAGAAAGGCGAAAAAAATATTTTTACACTCGTTAAGAAACTGAAGTTCTTAACAATATTTACTAAAAAAATTGTGGCACTGCGGTCGTTCAACCATCATGAGAATGACTAGTAGTTGCTTGCAGTTGCCTTGCCTTCGTGCTAGCGGCTTCGAAAGCACTTGTGGTTTTCTTCAGCGTCGTGCTTTTGCTTTCGTGTCGGATAAAAAGAAATCACAGAATATCCATGGAGTGAATGATGATTGGTGGGGCGAAGCGTTCGTCAGTCCGTCCGTGCTTTCGTCCACCCATTCGTTCTTGCTTCCCTCCGTCCATGCGTCCATACGTGCGTCCGTCCTTGAGTGCGTTTATCCGTGTGAACGTTGGTGCATCCGTTCATTCATGCGTCCATCCGTACGTGCAGCCATGCATCTGTTCGTGTGGCCGTTCCTCTGTCTGTCGGTCCGTGCGTCAGCACCTGTGTTTGTCTGTGCGTCCGTCAGTTCGTCTGTCTCTCTGTACGTCCGTCGATCCATCCGTCTATCTAGTGAACACTCCAATTACAGCCATCTCACATCTTTTCGTCACGTATTCATCATATACAAGTGCCGCCATTCAGCGTACATTCTAAGGACCGCTCTTTCAAGTATGTGCCACCAGTGGCTACATACACCATTAGAGGATGGACTGAACCACATCCTCAGGAGCTTCGCCCCTAAAAATAGCTCACTGTGAAGCTAGTGAGTGTCCTAGAAGCGATGGGCTTGAAATGGTCAAGGTGGTGAAGTGGGACTCCTAATTTTGTTTTCATAATTCCCTCTTTTAAAATAAAAAAAAACCGCACGTAGTTGAACAGTGCATTGGGCTGAAAGAACGAAGCAGCAGGCTAATCCATCTACTACCCATCATTTCCATGCTGACTGAGGCGCCATTCGTTGTAGCCTTCACGGACACCAATGCCAGGTATTCCTATTTATTTATTTATTTATTTATTTACAGAGTACCTACATCGCCATATAGGCATTACGTAGGGGGGGGGGGGACAAGAAAACAGTCAGTACAAAGGAATTCATAGCAAAATACATAATGCACATAAAAAAAGAACCACCACCACATTTATCAGAACATAATAATGCATCACAAAATACATTTTCATACACACAGAACATACATAATGCAAGAAGAATTTCACAGCATAGAAAGAAATAAATCGTTATTTGTAATATTACCAAGTCGTCACTTAAGCTGTTCCACTCTCTTATTGTTTTTGGAAAGAATGAGTAGAGAAAGTATTGGATCTGCATTTGAAGGTGGATATCTTTTTGCTATTGTCACAGCGAGTGGATGTGTAGGGGGGTTGAACAAGGTAGCTATGTTAATTGATTCCTGTGTTAGTGTAATATATCTGGTGCGACAGTTTAAGCCGTAGTTTCTGTCTACGTACACGTAACAGAACCCATCACAAAGTGGCCTTCATTTGTGAAACGCTGGTGTAGGGGCTATAATTATTTAAAACAAACTTTGTCGCTTGATTCTGAAGTTTTTTATATTTTATTTATAAGATAGTCTTGGTGGGGATCCCATACTACGCATGCATAATGAAGTGTGGACCTGACCTGCAAAAAATATAAAGTTTCCTTGATTTCGCGCGTCGTGCATTATAATGAAGCTCTATTGTTGAAAGCACTCTCTGTCTTGAAATTGAAATACGCTATAAATTTACAATTTTCTGAACAGCAAAGTTATCGACTTTCGCGCCACACCCTTTTTTATAACATAATTCGGGCGTAGTTAGTTTGCAGCATCCACTGCGGTTCATAGCGTGCAGGCGTAGCGGAGAAGTATACATTCGTTAGGCTGCGGGCCAATGTCAGGATGAATGCTTGCGTGTCCGCTAAGAACCTTTGCACACGTTACATGTAGAAGCGTTGCCCGTGCACTCATGTTCGATGCATAACGTATATAACAACGAAGAAAAACACACATTTTTTTCCCGAGCTTTCTCCGTGTGCCGTGGCAATCTCGGAAGCCATGCTTCATCGCTCTCGCTACGGACCGCAGCTTCGCTCCACTGCTTGCATGCAAACGTTACCTTTCGTTAGTTGAATACATTAAGTCAACGCGGCAACCTACCTCTTCTGGTTAGAACTTGTTAGGCGTCGAAACTTCTAGCGAAATGGATAAACACGGTCTCTCCTCATCTGATGAAACTGTGTTCCCGCGTTTACTTCATTAAACTGCAATAACGCCGCTCCATCGAGTGATTTCATACAGAAAACTGTAGTACAGTTGACCCGCTTGACGTTAGCGTAAACTTCATCTTCCAATGATTGATCCGGTTTGTAGTAATGTTATTTGGGGTTTTGCAAATGCACGATATGATCATAAGGCACGAGGTAGTGGAAGGACTTCGGAAATTTCGGCCATCTGGTATATGCGTTAACGATCAATGACAAAGCAAAATGGATTTCACCTCCATCGAGATGCTACTGCCGCTTACCGGATCGAGCTCGTAGGATTCGGGTCAGCTGCCGAGATTCATAATCGTTGAATCATGGAGCGTAACTGGTTTCGAGTACTATAGACGTAGAAATATATCTTTTGTTGTTTCACCGCGGTTCTGAACACGTCGCCCGTCTCTAGTATTACGTTGCAGTTTCATTACCGTCACGGTAACGCCTTCCGACGTGCGACATGACGCATCACTCGAGAAATGCACCGACAGATACGTTTCGCGACAGCACGAGTCCGTTCTACATCGCAACCGATAAAATGGCAAGCCCAACTGGTTTCAGCTTACCGGTTGAGGCGTTTATCCAGTTCGCTCTTCCGCTTTTTCGGCGCTGGAACACACGGATGGCGTTATTGGCGTCTTCTTCGGTGGGGTCTCTCCGCCACCGCGCACGCTTCGGTAACACCGCCTCGTACGTACACACGCGGCGCCTACTTCCCTTCTTCAAGGTGTTTGCATACTTCCCTCTCTGCCGCGTGCTGCGTTGCCTACTTCCCTTCTTCAAGGTGTTTGCATACTTCCCTCTCTGCCACGCAATTTCCTTCTCTCCGGAGAGAGAAGGGAACAAAAGAAATAACGGCACGTCTTCGCTTCTAAATGATGCGCGCGCGAGTCAGCGTCGAGCCGGTACGTCGACGACGCCGCAAGGACGACCGATGCGTCGGGCACCCTCGCGAAAGTTCTCTCTCGTCTTGGAAAAGTAGACAACAGGGACCGGGCGGTGCGTTTTAAACGCGTAGGACGACTCCCAGCACGCTGCTTTTTCTTTTTTTTTACCCTTTCGTTATTATTTTCTACCCCGTCTTAACGCTTTTACACCTGCGTCATTTTTTGTTCTTGCGTCTCGACTTTCCAGGCCAAGTTTGTTGCCGCGTGCGCAGCTGGCTGCAGACCGAGATGAGAAGTCGAAGGTGGTGTCTCCCCGCCTGACTGCAGGATGTTGGTGGAAGTGTGGGTTGGTGGGAGATCCGAAACGTCGCCTCCAAGCTCCCACGTTCCTTCGCAGCGCCGGCGAAACCGAGTGAACAAACGAAAGACGCCGCGGGAGTTGATACATAACGCATTCGTGCCTGACGCGTGTTTGTGTGTCAGTGTGAGCTCTTTTTTTTTTTCGCGCGCTGGAAAACGCATATGCTGTGTGTGCGTGTGTGTCAGTCGCGGACGGTATAGGTGTATACGCTCGCTTGTACGTCTGCTTTTGTGGGCTTCGCTAGTTCGTCTGCTACCTAAAGTCACTTCGTCGTCTGTTATCGCCTTCAAAGTATGTGAGGGAGATTTCGTGGTGAGCGAGTGCGTTGAGAGGGAGTAAGACGCGTGGATGGTGGGGAGTTCTGCGAATCGCTGTGCCGCGCCAACGGTGCCTTTTGGCGCGTCAGTCCTGGACCGCCGAAACGCGTTGGTTGTGCCTTAACGTCGCACGAAAGGCCTTACTGGGAGGACGCTGGATAACTCGTCGCAGACAGCGCGGCTCCGATAGATCTGGGTAAGCGCCGGTTTTTATACGCCCCTTTACTATTACGGTAGGCGGATCAGTGGTTAATTCGTACGCGGGGTGTGTCAGCTTTCAGACGAAGCTCTGCCTTGACAGTCGACGTCTTCTTGCACGTTTTAGGGCGAAGCTCGTAATTTGGCGGGGCGAAAATCGGGACGGAACCAGAGCGGATGTGAAGGGTTGAAGCTATAACCAATCGCTCTTCAATGTTTTGCCTCCGGAAGCGTATGCATCAACGAGGTCATCTCGGCTGCACTGCAAACGAGATATTTTGGGAAGTCACGCAATCGAACCGTTTAGCGCTACGTGTCTGAAAATGTTGATGTTTTTCTGTAGCAGCGCCAGTACACCAGGCCTTCTTTTCGTCTGGCACGCTTCCCTTTGTTTGTTTATTGTTTACTTTCTTAGTTTTGTTCTGCATTTCATAAAAACTTACAACACCTGGAAGTGCAGCGGTAGCATTGGGAGTGCTTACACTTGTGCGATAGCCTAAACCTTCTGTACATTCATTATTATCAATATTACCAAATACAGGAACGGATGAATGGATGTATAGTCTCGCATTCATATGTATCGGAAGTTCTCAGAAGTTGTGATGGTGAATGGTGTCTAGCCATTGTCCAGTATTATAGAAGTGACTATTGCCCACCAATACAATTAATTTATGACTTTGATAATGAACTCAAGCTCAAAGAAACTGAAGAGGCGTTCGAGCAGAACAAAGTCGTTTGTTGTAATGTTCATGACATTGACGTGTCGCAGCTCACACTTTTAGCTCTGAATGAGAAAATCTGTTCTGTTTTTTTTTCCTATCTGCAATAATATCCGTTATTCAACTTTATTGCATTTTGTCATTGCATCGTATGCACCAAACCATAAGTGCGATATCTTTTTTTTTTTACTAGAACATTCCGCGTGTGTACTTGCTGCGTGTTTCACCTTCAAGTTAGGCTTACACATTCGTGAACGATAGAATAGCATGTAAAACCCGAAAACACTATTTTAAGTAGTGGTAATTATAACTAGGTTGTAGTGTAGCTGTGCTGTTCATTTATATATCTATTTTATTTTATCATACAGCAGGCCAAGGTTAACGGCCCAAAGCAGGAGGGGCATACATGTATAGAAACAATAACGTGAGCAAGCGTATTTAAAATCCACGCGTTCATAAATAGGTTTAGTATACAAGCTAACAAATACATGTACAAGCTACACAAAAATAGCGCTATCATAGGTGAGTTCTAAGTTGTGCGAAAATCCAATTTAGCAACCAACACACCGGAAAACAAAACACTGGTATCGTATACTCACTCACAAATATTCTTCCAGACAGCGATGGAAGTTATTTGCTCGAATGACAAACTCTGGGAGCTTATTCAATTCCGATGCTGTTCTCGGAGGAAAACTGTTAATGAAAGCAATTGTACGAGCAAATATAGGCTTCAAAGCATAGATTGGTGTGTGATGTGGTTTTTTTTTTTTTTGACAGCTGCGCTAGAAAGGACGGCCGCGTTATATTCCATCTTTTGTTTAGAATGTTATGCAGAAAAGAAAAGCGGGCCATCTTTCTACGTCTTTCCAGGGGCATAATCTTTCTATTCCGCTCTAGCTCTGAGATTACCTCGTGTCTTCTACACTTTCCATAAATAAAACGAACCGCTTTCCTTTGAATACTCTCAAGTTGTTGCATGTCGTTTTTGTATGTGGTGGCAGTTGCCAGCTTGCTCTCTCCCTCTTTCATCTGTGCCCTTGTGTATCTGTGTATGCAAATCAAATAAATAAATAAATAAAGCACACAAGCGTATTCTAGCTTCGACCTTATTATTGTGGAATATGCTAAAAGCTTCATATTAGAAAGGCGTGTCTTTAATTTTACGTCTGAGAACACACAGCTTTCGAAACGCCGGTGAACTAATATCTGTTATAGGAGCAGTCCGTGTTAAATCGTTGGTTGTTGCTGTCATCCTCGTCGTTATTTTTTGTTGTTGTCGTGACCTTTAAGCGTCGTGTCGCTGACTACTACTGGCAACACCGCGAGACTGCCACTACCAATGATTACTGTCCAATTCATCTCCTTCAAGCTCATCTAGACGATTTCACTACGGCGTCCAAAATACCGACATATCGTGCAGCCGTGTTGGGCATGGCTGGTTTCTTTTTTTTTTGTCTCCTCATCCCTGGGCAAGTTGTAGAAGATGTGGTGGGAAAGAGGCAAGTGCGCCCTTGCCCCACCTCCTCCGTAACTGATACCTCTGTTCACGACCACTAGCATTACAATAGACTCTCTCGCTTGCTCCCGTATGAAAAAATTAGCATGAGGTGATGAATGCAGCACCCAAGTGCAAATACGTATACGCTCTACTTCAAAAGAAGTTGCAAAGCGCTCGTTTCAAAAAAAGCGCTATTCCACTTGCACCAACAAACGCGTTCAAATATCGAGCAAATCGCCCCACTATACCAGCAAACTCGGCTTGATCAGCTTTTTCCCGTGAGGAGTCGACGAGGTTCGAAAAAGAAACAGCAGCGCTTCGAGCGTTTCGATATCCTGAAAAGGCAGTGCTACGGGGCTCTCGACGATTGAAATCGTCGCACATCGTTTGTATAGGTATGCATGCCTGCGTTTTGTCGACATAACACTCCCTCGCTACATGCGTTGAATCCGTTCGTTTCTTGGTGGTGTGGATTCATGTTTGTGCTGTAAACACTCGATTCGAGGAGCATACGCGTTTTTCCGGCGCTCTTCTTCTTCTCCTCCTCATCTCAGGGCTCTTACGCTCGTCTAGAAGAAAATATGCGTGGAATTTCTCCTTTCTTCAGTCGCTTTTTCTTCATTTTAGAGGCGAAACCCTCTATTCACAAACGCTCCACAACTGGAGTTTTGTCCTCCACTCGGCAATGTTGAGCGCTGCATCACTGTTTGACTGAAATGACGCTGCGCTACTCAAGAATCGCAGCAGATTATCCCTGATATGCAGTGACTTGCCGTTATTAGAGACGGCGCTCCCATGGGCTTTCTCAAGTGAAGGTGAAGCGTTGAGTGAAGGGACGTTCTATAATACGGGGGTCAACGTTCTATTCACGAATGCTCCTCGACTCGAGTTTGGTCCTTCACTCGGCAAAGTTGAGCGCTGCGTCACTGCTCAATTAAAAATGACACTGCGCTACTCAAGAATCGCAGCAGATTATCCCTGATATGCAGTGACTCTGCCGTTCTTAGAGACGGCGCTCCCATCGGCTTTCTCAAGTGGAGGTGAAGCGTTGAGTGAAGGGACGTTCTAGAATACAGAGGTCAACGTTCTATTCACGAATGCTCCTCGACTCGAGTTTGGTCCTTCACTCGGCAAAGTTGAGCGCTGCGTCACTGCTCAATTAAAAATGACACTGCGCTACTCAAGAATCGCAGCAGATTATCCCTGATATGCAGCGACTTGCCGTTATTAGAGACGGCGCTCCCATCGGGCTTTCTCAAGTGAAGGTGAAGCGTTGAGTGAAGGGACGTTCTATAATACGGGGGTCAACGTTCTATTCACGAATGCTCCTCGACTCGAGTTTGGTCCTTCACTCGGCAAAGTTGAGCGCTGCGTCACTGCTCAATTAAAAATGACACTGCGCTACTCAAGAATCGCAGCAGATTATCCCTGATATGCAGTGACTCTCCGTTCTTAGAGACGGCGCTCCCATCGGCTTTCTCAAGTGGAGGTGAAGCGTTGAGTGAAGGGACGTTCTAGAATACAGAGTCAACGTTCTATTCACGAATGCTCCTCGACTCGAGTTTGGTCCTTCACTCGGCAAAGTTGAGCGCTGCGTCACTGCTCAATTAAAAATGACACTGCGCTACTCAAGAATCGCAGCAGATTATCCCTGATATGCAGTGACTTGCCGTTATTAGAGACGGCGCTCCCATGGGCTTTCTCAAGTGAAGGTGAAGCGTTGAGTGAAGGGACGTTCTATAATACGGGGGTCAACGTTCTATTCACGAATGCTCCTCGACTCGAGTTTGGTCCTTCACTCGGCAAAGTTGAGCGCTGCGTCACTGCTCAATTAAAAATGACACTGCGCTACTCAAGAATCGCAGCAGATTATCCCTGATATGCAGCGACTTGCCGTTCTTAGAGACGGCGCTCCCATCGGCTTTCTCAAGTGAAGGTGAAGCGTTGAGTGAAGGGACGTTCTATAATACGGGGGTCAACGTTCTATTCACGAATGCTCCTCGACTCGAGTTTGGTCCTTCACTCGGCAAAGTTGAGCGCTGCGTCACTGCTCAATTAAAAATGACACTGCGCTACTCAAGAATCGCAGCAGATTATCCCTGATATGCAGCGACTTGCCGTTCTTAGAGACGGCGCTCCCATCGGCTTTCTCAAGTGAAGGTGAAGCGTTGAGTGAAGGGACGTTCTATAATACGGGGGTCAACGTTCTATTCACGAATGCTCCTCGACTCGAGTTTGGTTCTTCACTCGGCAAAGTTGAGCGCTGCGTCACTGCTCAATTAAAAATGACACTGCGCTACTCAAGAATCGCAGCAGATTATCCCTGATATGCAGTGACTCTCCGTTCTTAGAGACGGCGCTCCCATCGGCTTTCTCAAGTGGAGGTGAAGCGTTGAGTGAAGGGACGTTCTAGAATACAGAGTCAACGTTCTATTCACGAATGCTCCTCGACTCGAGTTTGGTCCTTCATTCGGCAAAGTTGAGCGCTGCGTCACTGCTCAATTAAAAATAACACTGCGCTACTCAAGAATCGCAGAAGATTGTCCCTGATATGCAGTGACTCTCCGTTCTTAGAGACGGCGCTCCCATCGGCTTTCTCAAGTGAAGGTGAAGCGTTGAGTGAAGGGACGTTCTATAATACGGGGGTCAACGTTCTATTCACGAATGCTCCTCGACTCGAGTTTGGTCCTTCACTCGGCAAAGTTGAGCGCTGCGTCCCTGCTCGACTAAAAATGACGCGGCGCTTCTCAAGAATGGCTGAAGATTATCGCAAATATGTAGTCCATTTTTTTTCTGCCCTGTGAAGACGCTCCAATCGATTATTGAAATACAGATGAAGCGTAAGGAGAAAGCACGTTCTAGAATACGGGGGCAAGTTTTTCAAGACGAAAGCCTTATATATGTCTAATCACACTCGAAAATTAACTGGCGTCCCACGTCGGTGCATGACATGAGTATGCAAAACATTCGCGTAGCCTGAGGGCGGCAAGACTCGACACCCCTCCTGAAGGCTAAGTCACTATTTCGAATTGTTGTGTTGCAAAATTTTTAGGGGGTGGGGGATGAACACCTCCCTCCCGGAATTTTAAATTGCGCTTGCTTATATATCTTTGTGTACATGCACACATACAAACGCATAGGCAAACATACATTAATTATAGTTGAATTTTTTTTCCTTGGGGGGGGCGGGGACAAAAAAATTCTGGCTGCGCCCCTGATGCAAAAAAAAATCACCCCACAATGGCATTACCATACGATGACATCACGACTTCACAAATCACCAAAATGTGTTACTTGAGTATGACGTCATCTTGATGTTCCGTGACCTCATGCCACACGATTACGTCACCTCATGACATCGTAGCTTGGTCAGGGGTAAGTGGATCACGGAGGCCATGCAAAAAACACGTAGGGTACCTTTAATCTTGGAGCCAGTGGAGAGTCATGTTAGGTGTACAAGGCTTTCGCAGCGGGGCGGGGCGAGATCAATAATGGAATGACTGAGAAGCATCTGCTTTTCGTGTACTGTTGAACTACGATGGCTGATTGCAGTGTTAATTTTATTATGAAGTGTTTTGTTGCCGTTATTAACCTGCACTGTATACCATGGTTCATTATGAGTGTATATCTGATTTCAGTTACCCCTCTTTTCAGGGCTATGGGGCCTGCGAGGCATTTTTTGATAAAAACAAACAAACAAAAGAAAATGGCGTTCGTTTTATAGTCGTCTTAGATGAGTGCCCAAGGTACCCTCCTTTCTTTTTGTTCTTTTGACCGCAATACCGCCAAATACGCTTGTAACGGTACCGGTTTCAACGATATACCAGTAATAGCAGTGAGAAGCGGCTGCACCGTCAGCTTGTGTATGTTTTCTATGGTTAAATAACCTGCTTAACACAATGCCCGCATGCCACCTTATCCGTTATAACAATGAATACTGACTGTTGGGTACCCACGCCAAACTGTAAGGGAACGCGATATTTTTTAAAATAAGAAAACGAGAAATTCATGGCGCAGAAACACCCGGGCACAACCCCAACGTACCTCAGCGCCCCTTCGAATTTGCGGTATCCTTTGCGGCATAGTGGTTTAGTACTGCGGCAAAGCTCACTTTTAAAATCTGCCTTGGCGCAACAAAAGCGGTGACTTGTTTTCCGACATGCAATTTGAGCGAAAAGTCAAGAGTTCGAAGAGTTCCAGTGCCCGACACATTGCCATACATTGTCACGTTGTCGTCGTGATACATTGAAATCTTGTCATACACTGGGACTATAGGGTTTGTGGCGGTCCCGTGAAAACATCTGAATTTTCAAACATGTCCGAAAAAATTGGTGGCTTTATCACCTTGTCACTAACGTCACTTGTCTATCCCATCCGCTGTTTTAGTTGTCGCACAACATTCTTTCATTGTTCTATGTAGATTGATTGATTTGTGGGGTTTAACGTCCCAAAACCACCATATGATTATGAGAGACGCCGTAGTGGAGGGCTCCGGAAATTTTGACCACCTGGGGTTCTTTAACGAGCACCCAAATCTGAGCACACGGGCCTCAACATTTCCGCCTCCATCGGAAATGCAGCCGCCGCAGCCGGGATTTGAACCCGCGACCTGCGGGTCAGCAGCCGAGTACCTTAGCCACTAGACCACCGCGGCGGGGCATTCTATGTAGGTTTTGTGTGTGTGTGTGTGTGTGTGTGTGTGTGTGTGTGTGTGTGTGTGTGTGTGTGCACACGCGCACACATACACACATACACACACACACGTGATTCAACTTAATGCTGACTCAGTACTCGACCCACGTTCCCATGCACCTTGTATGACGATTCTTGAGATGTTCCCGTCGTAAATGGCGTTCGGTGTTCACAGTTCTTTATCGCCGGAAATAAGGGGAAGAACGGGGACGGGGTTATGTAGACGTATGCACAGATATGGACGTGGACCGGGTATGTAGCGCGTTGACAGGATAACTGCTGGTCATTAAAGGTAACTAACTGGATTCCCAGAGAAGTCAAGTGGGTTAGGGGGAGACAGAAGGTTAGGTGGGCAGATGAGATTAAGAAGTTTGCGGGTATAAATTGGCAACAGCAATACAGGACCGAGTTAACTAGCGGAACATGGGAGAGGCCTTTGTCCTGCAGTGGACGTAGTCAGGCTGCTGCTGCTGCTGCTGCTGCTGCTGCTGCTGCTGCTGCTGCTGCTGCTGCTGCTGCTGCTGCTGCTGCTGCTGCTGCTGCTGCTGCTGCTGCTGCTGATGATGATGATGATGATGATGATGATGATGATGATGATGATGATGATGCACAGGTATACATATATACGCTCATACTAAACGCCATAGTTGTTTGGTACACGTGGCCACATTTACTTCGTTCCCTTCAGTACTAGCCGCCGTGGTGCTGCAGTCGGCACGGTGCTGGGCTGCTGAGCCGGATGTCGCGGATTCAATCCCGTTCGCGGTGGTCGCATTTCGGTAATGGACATAGCCTTAGGTGCACGTTAAAGAATCTCTGGTGGTCTGAATTTGTGGAGCCTTCTATACTAATGCATCTCATAATCATATAGGGGTTCTTGGACTCCATGGCATTGGTTGCTGTGAGACAGTTAATTCACAGCCTAGTCACAAAAACACATGTCTGAGAAAACGTGTGCATCTGCCGAAATCGTCACGCCAACGTCACGTACATCATAGACAAGCCTATCTTCTTTAATGTTCTTTCGAAGAAGAGAGACAGCACTTAGTCGCACGAATGGCAGCGTTTACTGCTTCCGTGCGCGTATATATTGACACATAGCTCGCTCCAAAAGCCGGAGCCTCCATGCAAAGGCGTGCATTCGCGCCGATAACGTAGAGCACACAACGCTAAGCCCCCTTCGTAGACGGCGACAGCGCGAGCATTTAGCAGAAGAGCGGCGTGAGAGGGCGCAAGCTTTGCAGCTGCTGCGTGTTTGCGTCGTCTGCTCAGGACGCGCCAGACGACACTCAAAGGCTTAGCGCGCTTGTATTGCGTATGCGCGAACGTATAAGCACGCGCTTCAACGCTCTCTCGAAACAGGTCGGCAAATGAAGCAAGCGTCGTGACAAAAACATCGACGGTATGTGACAGAAGCACGGAGTCACATTGCTTCGTTTCGCGAATAAAGCCTCGCTAAACGGATCGATACAGCACGCGCCCTCTTTTGGTGAAAGAGTATGGGTGCCCCCCTTTTAGTCCTTTGTTTTTATTCCGGTTCATGGCGGTCCCCTCCTTTTTCTTAGTGACACGGGAGCACGTCTTGTGTTCGTCGACAACAGCCTTCGGTTCTGTAAAGTCTTACCGTGCCTGAATCTTCGCCGTCAGTTTAAAAGTCTTTCGTCGCTTCTTCTTTCTTTTGGTGAGACCTTAAAACTTCTCGTTCTGCCGCTGCACTTAGACGTTTTAATACAAGAAAGTACGTGAGAAAGTCTGTCGACAGGATGCCACCCCATCTTGAAGAAAGCTGGAGAAATAGATTGACTTAATTTTTTTTTTGTTCATGTCATTGCATTTTTAAGACATAGGGGATTTAAAACGCACCTCCGCTGGCATCGCTTCATCTTTTTGATGATCGCTTTTAACCTTCTGTGTTAAGCTTCTTCACTGTATTCTCAGCCAAGTAGGTTTTTTTTTTCTTCATAAAGCATGAAACATCTATCTATCTATCTATCTATCTATCTATCTATCTATCTATCTATCTATCTATCTATCTATCTATCTATCTATCTATCTATCTATCTATCTATCTACCTACCTATCTATCTATCTATCTATCTATCTACCTATATGTCTATCCTTCTATCCGTCTATCCGTCTATCTATCTATCTATCTATCTATCTATCTATCTATCTATCTATCTATCTATATATTTATCTATCTATCTATCTATCCATGCTTCTCTGAATGTATCGCTGTTGTGATTGTGCAGCTGCTCTGCCTGAACGCTGCAAGAAGATTTGATGGTCATGATAACTAATGAGTAACAACTCATTCATCATTATTATAATTGTTTCTCAGCGACTCTATTCTCCGCAACAAATTATTTCGGTCTCCCCATTCTAGCAGCGTCTTCACTGCAATTTGATGATGCTGCGCCGTGTAGCGCACAAAGTGCATTGCGGTGCGGTATAAAGTAGTGCAGCGAAGCCTACCAAATGTTTAAGGGAAACGCAGTGACGTTCTCTGATACTTACTAATTTCCCGATTACGCCTGTACTTTCTTAAGTTTCAGTACACAGAAAGCGGGATATCTACAAAGTCCGAAAGTAAGGGAGGCCTCCGACGTGCGCTGACAAAATTATTGACACGGCTTGTATTGTAGAGTGAAGTTTATTTGCGGCTGCACGACTGACACCGCAGCCTATCGCATGCCTGCTCTACGAGGTATACCCAACCATACGCGGCCACATATACAAAAAGTTATATCGATTCCCACTTTGCCGACTGCATAAAATGCGTAAGATTTGTCTGACTTAGCATCATATAAATAAGACTAAGTACAACATTCCTTATCAAGCTTGTGATTTAGGGAGCCTTTATGAAGTAAACAGGAGACCTTATTCAACTCAACTAAAACATTATCGAGCTGCATTTCAATGAAACTCGCTCCATTAATGTGTGGCTATTCGTTGCCTATAACTGATTCCTGCTTATAACCTGCACCACTGACAAAGAACTGCGGGAAAAGGAAAAAATATATTTAGATAAAATATCCCCGTGTATCGCCATAAAGTGGTCGTTTTAGCATTATCGTAAAGCAGTAACGTGAAGCTAACTTTTGTGCCGGATTCTGAGTTGAACTTGTTTTCAGACTTGAGCTTCGAGTTCTTGGCATATTTTCAGCTGGAAACACGCAAATAAAATACAATAGCCGCTTAGCTGTCGCGCTGCTATGTTATAGGACGCAGGTTTTCTGGCTTCTGCTGTCGCATTTCCATTCGACACAAGCGGCAGAACACTCGTGTTGTTAGATTTAGGTCAGCAAAGCTTCAGCGTGAGCTATTGGTAGGGCATTTTAATGTACCGTGTTTACTCAATTGTGGGTCGACTCGAAAGCAGATCGACTACCCTCTGCCCCTTCATATAGCACGAAAAAAAAAAAGGGCACGAGTGCATTTCTTAAAAGAACTTTGTTTGCATAGTCGCTTGACTGAGTGCATGTTGACTAACACTGTAGTTCAGCACCCATCCTGACACGCACTTTTCAGTCCCAGCGAAAGCTATTAGCGTCAGTTTCAAGACAGACCACCCGACGACTTCGACGGCTTCAGAACTTGCTGCTCTTCGCGCTGCACTTTAGGTAGTCAACCGCGAACAACATCAACAATGGTATATCTTGAGCGATTCAAAGGCAGCTCTGCAATTTTTGCTGTAAGTTCTGCGGCACGGACAACGCGAGCAGTTAGTCTTCGATGTTAGACATCTCCTGCATACTGCGTCCAAGAAGAGACATCGCGTGACGTTTCAGTGGCGGCCAGGTCACTGCTATGTGATGGGCAATGAAAACGCCAACATCATTGCTAGATAAGCTGTTCAAAGGGACATGGTCGAGACAATGCCCCTGTCGGGGACCGATGCTCCTACCCAGCTTCGAGTGGTCGCACATGTCACTTTCTCCAACGGGAATACAGCATGTAGACTGCAAGAACAACGCTGCCTCTGTCCAAACACTTTACGTCTTTAAACACTTACTGGACAACACCGAAATGGCACCACTCTACTTTGCCGTTTATGGCTGAGAGTGGCTTTTACGAAGTCATTCTCCTTTCGGAATGGAACGGCTGACAACCATTTTTGCGACAACTGTGGTAGGGAGGAGACATTAGAGCACCTCTTCTGTGACTATTTTCCCTACAGTACCCAGAAAACATCTCAAGACGTCACTTTAGCTGGCATAGATCAGATATCGATGACGGCAGAAACAATTCTGGAATGTCGACCTGAGAGGACGTCACGGGTGAAGGCGACGAAGGCGGGGCTCAAGTTTCTGAAGTCAACAAACTTGCACCAGCGATTATAAGCTTACTGCACTATGGTTACTGTGAAGTGCAAACGTTATGTGCGTGCTCTCTCCTCTCTTTCTGCATCTTGAAAACTCTGCCACCCCCTTCCCTTGTGCGGGGTAGCATACCAGTGCTCCAAGGCTGGTTAGCATCACCGCCCTCCTTTCCCTCATATTCCTTCCTTCCTTCAGTCCAGACCTCGTAAAGTGTAGCGCTCGTATATTTCAAGTGGAAATGCGTCACCAACTAGCCCCTAACGTGTTATATTAAGTGAAGACAATAAAAATGCGAATTCATTTTGCTCGAAGGTAACTTAACGGCAGTGCTTTAAAGATTTGCAAAAAAGCAAATGCCACGGTACTGCGTGGGAATAATTAAACATTTCCGCGTATCATTGCCGGGAGTGCGGGTTACACGCGAGAAAATGCGATTTATGTGACAGGCAGAGCCGGAACGCAAGCTAATGTCGTAACATGTCGCAGAGTCCTCAATTTCTTGTTTGCCTTGCCGTACCGGTTTGGTTTCGAATGTTGGTGGACCACCCCAACAGAGTATTTCAAATTTACATCAAGCGGTTCGAACTACAGTCGTGTAAATACAGTAGTGGCACCGAAAGAAGGTGCGATAACATTTTTCTGTTTTTCTGTGACGTTGGTCCTTCGTTCCTTAAACTACATTAAAACTACATTAAACTTCATTGAAAGAAAGTTAGGTGGCATTGTGAAGATCAGTAGGTCTTCATTGTGAATCCAAAGTCACAGAATATGGCGTGCCTCATACTTCATTATATTATAGTGGTTTTTTAGGTAAAACGGATGAACTAGCTCTACAGTTTTAATCATCTAAATAATTTACAACTCATTTTATCCACAGTGTTAAGCGCTAGAACACCGTCCTCGTCTTTCGTGCGCTCACAAGACAGTCAAATCTTGCTTGTGCTTCTTGAGGACATCTGGCCTATTTGAACGCGCCTACCTTTTGTATGTTGCCACCGCTACACACGCGTCACTCCATTCACACACAATTTTATTGTCTCATTTTCTTCCCTCTCTTTCTCTAATTTTTAGACTCCCATTTCCCATTCCTACGGCCAAGAGTATGGAGTACAGTGCGGCCGTGATCGATGTATACCGCACGGCAGAGAACACTGACGAGAGGCTGCCATAGGCAAGCACAGACTATCACCTGAAGGTTTTTTTTTAAACGCACTATATATATATATATATATATATATATATATATATATATATATATATATATATATATATATATATATATATATATATATATATATATATATATATATATATATATATATGAGAAACAAGTGTATAATTAAGGGCTCGTTTCTGCGTGTTTTGACACAGGAATGTATAGGGAAAGTTATTAGATTAATTGTAATGTAAATACGACGAAAGAAAAGTGGGTGAGAAGATAACTTGCCGTGGGCAGGAACCGAACCGGCGACCTTAGAATAACGCGTTCGATGCTGCCTTCCCGGCTATCCCCCCAGCCACTTTTTTGGGTATACATGTTAATTTAAGCGAGGGAGTGTCAGTTAGCGTCGCCAGTAGCCATGGCGGTGAGTGTGGCACATTCTTTATGAGCCCGTTTGGTGTCACGTATGTCACGTTGTGTCAAACACGGAAAAACGACTCCTACGTATACCCTTCTTTCCTTATTTCAATTAAAGAGGGTATCGTATTGGCAGACTTCGTGCCTTTAGGTTGTATACAAGGGACTATTGGTCAGCTGTTTGCAGATTGTAATAGGTTCACGTGCTACGTGGCGCTAAACAGGCTCATAAAGAGTGTGCCACTCTCTCCCGCAAAGCTCCTCGCAAGATTTCGTATATCTGCTGCTCCCGTCGAGGCATACACGTTAATTTGCGTATATCTACCGCCCCGTCAAAGATCCAGCAGAATGCTCGTGATCTCCCATTGGAATACAACATTGGGTAGCCAGCAAGGCATCTTCCTTGCTAACCTCCCTATACCATCTATCTTGTTGTTCTTCCTTCCTTCCTAAGCGCTCGTACAAAGAGGCCTTGATTTTCGTTTCACCAAACGCTGGCAATAGCTAAACTAAAGTCGCTCCGAGATGCGTGCATCCTTGTCAGATTATCAAGAACCAAGGCGTCCTCCGTCACCCCGAAACGCTTTGGTAATTCCTTGCGAGATAACACGCGAGACCGTTTTGCGTGACGTTGTACGTGTGAGCTCGCGTTCCAACGGTTGCCCTGCGTGCTATCAGACGTCTAATCCCGACTTTAATCTTGGTTTACGCGAGTTAAGTTGGTATTAGTCCTTCGAAGTGGGCTTCTATGAGGCCGCTACTGACTAATTTTCAATGCATAGAGGCGTGTTAGAAGATAAGTCTCGGGATGTGTATAACTAACGTGATAAGATAATGTTTTTGCGGACTGTCGTTGAATAGACGAAGACGTGGAAGACGTCTTCATTACATGTGATGGTTTTTGGGACCTTAAATCACACATATCAATCAATCAAAAGTCTTCATTACAGACTTTAAGTAAAATTTCATCTTTCCCGAAAAATTTTCAGACCTGTTTGCTATATCTTGGAAACAAGGTTATTTATTCACTTATTTATTTATTTATTTTACACACGTCTTTCATAGCAATAGCAAGAGTATAGTATAGCATATAGAAATGAAATCACGAAACAAAAAGGAAAAAAGAAAGGCAAGAAACAAAGCCTTCTATAGAGTGTGTATGGAGCAACTGGAAGTTGCATCTGAACTTTGTTGAGGAGCAATAATAGTTTTCACCTTGCAGTTTTTCTGTTACTATATTATTTATCGCGCGCGCGAGAGAGAGATAAATATTATATGACACACACACACGCGCGCGCGCGCGCACGCACGCGCACACACACACGCACGCACACACACACACGCACGCACACGCACGCACACACACGCACACACGCGCGCGAACACACACACACGCACACACACACACACGCACACACGCACACACACACGCACACGCACGCACACACGCGCGCGAGCACACACACACACACGCACACACACACACGCACACACAAACACGCACACACTCACACACACACGCACACACACACACGCACACACACACACACGCACACACACACACGCGCACACACGCACGCACACACACACACACGCGCGCGCACACACACGCGCACGCACGCACACACACACACACGCACGCACGCACACACACGCACACAAACACACACGCACGCACACACACACGTATGTGTGTGCGTGTGTGTGTGTGCGTGTGTGACTTTTCCTGACAGAAAGTATTGCTACGGCGACATTTCTAAATACCGATTGGTTTTTCTTCAATTTACTAGGTGTAACCAGCATTCAGAAGCTTCAGCGTGGATCGATTGCTTCGCGCAAACCAGAACTTTTTTTTAAGCAGCAATAGCAAACACCGCTAAGCTCTGCTTTTTTTCCAGCACGCTGTTTTCCGACTCACGCTAACTTTTCCATTAAACAAGTCTACATCTACTTGAAGCATTCTCTCCAAAATAGTTGTCTTATTTAACCTGATGACTCTTGCTGAAGTAAAGGCCCCGTTTTCACCGTAATCCGCTTCCAAACTTCTATTGCTTTTATTTTACTTTCAAAACTAAATCGGCATTTTTTTCTTCTTTTACTTTTCTTAGAACTGTAGCGAAGCTTACAGCCTGGCATTTCGTGCGTGACGAAGACACCCCGCTTAGCCACTCTGCAACTGGCTCGATCACTTCCAGTTCCCGCACACCTCGGCAGTTTTGTCAGATGACGTCACGAATGCACGCAGTTATCCGCCGCGCACTTCGCGAGTCACATCCGAAATTAGAAGTTTCTATTCTACGGTATATAAAATAAACAGCTGTTTACTCTTTCCTACCTCCAACTCTCTTTTTTTCTTATTTTAATCCACAAATGCCCGTGCAAGAAGTGTTTGTTGAGTTTCGTAAAAAGTCTCTATATTTATCAACCTAGAGTAGGCAACAACACCTGCACATTTTGATTGAGTTGCATTTATTGCTTCCGATACTGCACTTTGAAAATCACGCTGGGTTCCTGCCGTACCATAGGGAAAGCCGGCTTGGTACAACAACAGCAAGCAGGCTAGGCCCTTGCCAAACTAATTCCTAAGTTATCTAAGAATATAAAACTTGCAGAACATCCCGCTGCTTCTTGTAAAGTGCTACAACGACACACTTTTCGCAGCAGCAAGCAGGCTAGGCCCTTGCCAAACTAATTCCTAAGTTATCTAAGAATATAAAACTTGCAGAAAACCCCGCTGCTTCTTGTAAAGTGCTACAACGACACACTTTTCGCAGCACCATTTCTTTCTTTCGTGATTTCTTTTATGACAGACAGTGCGCCTCAAGCGTCGTTCAGGCTTCTCGTACGAATATCCGCACGGATAGAAGTAATAGCAGGCACAACGGGCATGGGCGACTATTTGATAGTTTTTTTAGGTACAACAAAGCAACAAAGCGTTTGTAGTGACTTGCTGCTATGCGCGTGAACGGCAGCAGTCCACGCAGAAGTGGGTCTGCTAACTTCGAATATAGGGTAGCGGATCTTCTATGCGGTGTGAGCAGAAATGTTGACCATCTCTCTACATAGGGGGAAGTGATTTTAAGTGAAAAAAAAGAGAAAAGTGAGCCCCGTAACTGTCTCTCAAGGCGAGGACACCTCAACAGTAGCTCACGAGGTATGGGGGTAAGAAGGAATTAAAAGGATAGGATTATAATGTATATAGATAGAGAGAGCGGAAGGAGAGAGCGAGGTGCAGGGACAGCCACATAAGGAAATAAGAAGAAAATGGGAAAGATGGACACGGTCACAGGAGTCTGAGGACGGGGCACCACTCGGCGAGAGCTCTTGTCGGCGTCAGGTGATGGCGTAGGGCGAGCCAGTCGGCCAGAGCTACGCTGACGTTGGAGATCGCCAGGTCACAACCGGTCGGCACGGAGTCCAGCGAGTGAGTTTACATAGGGGCCTCCGCCACTTGCAGCGGACGGAAATTCTGCAGGTATACGGAGTTTAATCGTGGAGGTGAATCTTTCTTGTGCCATTGCTGCAGCTGCTGGCGACGTTTGGTGGTAGCACTATACATTTTCCTTTTCTCCAGATGAACGTCTGTTCTGTCGGCATATTGGATCGACTATGTCGTAGTTCCTTGCCACGGTAGCTGTGCTATTGTGTGTGCCTTTTACGAAAATACCCTCGTTTTCTAGGTTCACGCAGAAGCAGTATTCGACCACTGTTCGTTCCGTCTTTTTTTATTGCTGGCGGAGGGCAAACATTCGTATATGCCGTCGTCATGCTGCTCCTCCTGATCCGTTTCCATGTTTGAAGGAAGAGACACGACGACAACACGAACAAGCTCTCATTATGATCCCACCGACATCCGCTGCATCCTCGCGAGCCTCAGACAAACGTAAAACGGCATTCTTCCTAAGAAAATGCCTGGTTCGATTTCCGAGTCAATCTACAACAAAATTCTCATATCATCATCATCATCATCATCAGCCTGACTACGTCCACTGCAGGACAAAGGCCTCTTCCATGTTCCGCCAGTTAACCCGGTCCTGTGCTTGCTGCTGCCAATTTATATCCGCGAACTTCTTAATCTCATCTGTCCACCTAACCTTCTGTCTCCCCCTAACCCGCTTCCCTTCTCTGGGGATCCAGCTAGTTACCCTTAAAGACCAGCGCTTTAAGTGCTCATATAAACGCCCACAAAGGCTCAATGTACTACGAAAAGTGCACCAATATTTGATCAGAGCAAGACTACGCACTTAGGCTGGTTCTTGCGCTTTGTCGTGATTATATTGTTCCTTCTAAAGTACAATCATTTATTGTTTTTAATTATGTATAGTGTGAAACATTAAAAGAATTTAAAAAAATTCAGTACGCATCATGCGCGCTCGACGACCACTCCTTTTGGAATGTTGAATGTATTGTAGCACGGAAAAAATTGACCCTAGTCAATACGTCGTAAGGTATTCTACACGACCCACAGGTCACAAACATGCCAAACAGCAAAATCGGAATGTTTATGTATGTTTATTGCCGAAAATTCAAGTGTACTTTCTAAAGTACGCTGGGCGCTAACGGTCTTAATATCGTACGTGCCACGTCATCAGCTTTTGTCGGCTAAATTTTGAACGTCAATTGGACTATATCCCACTCCACTTTTTTTCTTTCTTTTTTTGCCTCTTTCATTTGCTTTCTTGTCACCGTAGCCAATTGGTAGTAAATTTGGGCAGTGCGAAAGGCAAAAAAATACAAAGTAGAAGGACAGCAGGACATCACTGCGCCTATACTTGTCCTGCTCTGTTTGTCCTTGGTGTCCTTTCCTTCGGCTCAACTACGTTACAATTCTCTTTAAAGTTTTGAGCAATTCATCACTTATTGTAACGATGATGTCAGCAGAAAGGGCTTACCAAAGCTGAATACGAAGCCCCGCGTATACGCAAACATCGATAAACGCGCATTGAAAGTGTCAAAAGTGTGCCACAGACTTCCCCATCACAAGATAAGGAAGAAGACAAGCTATCAAGCTCTATTGAAAAATGAAAGCTTACTTTACACCGAACTGCATTACGGTATTGCAACGCGGCAAAGCGCCCTTACCAATATTTGTTCAAAAAGTACTGAGTACCTTTTGACATATTAATTCATTTCTTGCCTTTTTTGCCCATCAAGGGGCCTGTTGCTCTCTGATGCCAGTATATCTCTCATTTGGCAGTGCATTATTCATTTCATATTTTAAAGCATTGAGAGGGCGGCGAGTTTTGGTGAAAGTAAACTGTGGATGGACAGTGTCGTGTCACAATTAATTTCGTATGTCGTCAAACTCAATCACACACGTCGCACTTTTCTCTGTAGTGTATTTGAACGAACTTCCGAGTATAAATACTTGTTGTGGCCGTCTGATAGTTACGCACATGCGGCAAAATGGGCTACACTAGACCCGTCTATTTCAAGGCACAGTTAAAAACAATATTTCGACTCCGCATTTCACCCTGAATTCCCAAGTGTATTGCACAAAGAAAGAACGCCGTAAGTCATTTTACAAGCACGAACTCTTCGTGCGTTGGCTTCTTCATCGGGCACTTTAGGATTATTCGTGCCGGCATAAGAAGCCCATAATGGAAACATCGTCGAGCGCGCCTCTGCTAAAAGCTTTCCCTACCACTCTACGTCGCATCTTGGCCGCACGCCTTTGTTACTTCGAGCTAAGCCTAAATCGATCGGAACTCCCTATAGCGAGCTCGTCAAGCTTAAGTGACAGTCCGCGAAGGCTGTAGCGCTAGCTGAATCCTCTTTGACGTCCCGCAAAAACGTGAGGGTGCCTTCGCCATCAACTGCAAGACGACAAAAAAAAAAAGAAGCTGTAGCGTGTCGTGGGATCTGGCGGGCGATTTTGTTTCGTTCGTGCGCTTTTAAACATTGCCGCGAGAAGACTTCGGGAGCACTGGGAGACGTTTACTATACGTCTTCTTTTCGTGTTGCGGTACTTCGATGACCTGCCGACGTCGTTCAAGCCGTGTTGGTCATCTATATTCCTACGGCGTGAAGGGGGGGATGGGCACCCCAGTACCCCGGGGCTGACGTCGCTCTGCGAAGACGTTAGACGTCTGTCAGTCGGTTTCACGCATTCGGCACCAGGGGGCCGATTGGGCTGCCCTACAAACGCGTCCGGCATTTTGATCAGACTTTGCACGGCAGTTTCTTTCTCTCTTCTGCTCGGTTTTTCGTTATTGACAACAGCTGCCTTTCACGTCAACTAATGCGGTCACGAACAAATTCGGTCACTACACGAGTGGGCAAAACAGAAGTTCCGGCTTATCTGCCGCCTTTTTCTGCACTAACTCGATAACGTTGAGTCCGCTAATTTAGGTGGTGTACATGAAATGTATGTCAATATCAAAGTAATTGGACAAAAGATATTCCTGTTATGAAGGTTACTAAGATTGTCAGTGCCCCTATGGAATTGTTGTTCTTCTCCCGGACACTGTACAAGTATGTGTGCACAATTCACTGAGACTACAGGGGCAACCGCTTCGTCGTACTATGCACACCAATGTTTCATTTAATTTTAAATAATTCTCTTCATATCAAGGACACAGTTTGAGGAGTGATCGCAAGAGGTAGCACATACAATGTGGCAGCACGCGAAACAACTATGGATGTTGCGTTGAAGTGAAGATGAAAATTATCTACGAAATTTTAAACTGCGACTCTTGGGCTGATCCCGTAGAGTGGATATGCAACATATCGTTTTAAGCCTCAAACAAACAAACGAACAAACAAACAAAGGCATTCACTTAGAACGACTCGAAACTGAAAGTCATCTTTTACTTCTCAGTCAGTGTATTGATTCCTATGTATGTGTTTTTTCGCGTCCTTAACAGCCGTGCACAATTGTGCCGGATGACCAATTAAGCTGTAACGGGAACATGTCTGCACATGGCCATCGTGGGATCCGCATAGCGCTTGTTGTTGTTGTTTTTGTTTTGGTTTGTTGTTGTTGCTGCTGTTGTTGTTGTTGTTGTTGTCCTGCTTGTTGTTTTCTGTTGTTGTTTTTTTCATTTTGATGCTTATTTGTTTTTAGAAATGTCTTTTTCCCCTCTGTTTAACGGACAAGTGATGTAATTTTTAGCATGGGCTCCTATACTTAAATATACATTAAGCGAGAACCGTTAGCCATGCTTGGTCATAGCAAATGTTACCAAAGCAACCTTTAGCACGCGTCGGGTCAATGCGTTCTTCAAAACGTCACATCATCAATGCACAAACTCTCCTTGATCGATCTTAAAAGCGTTGCTCGGCTCACACGCGAGCCAACGCTCCAAGGTGTGAACAAATCTCGCGTTACGGACATTAACTTAATCCCACCATATCGACTCGGACCCTGAAACCCTGGACGAAGCACTTTGTCGCCAAATTTATTTCGCCGCGCAGCGTCTTCATCAAATAGTTACTTTATCTCTGCTCTCGTGCGAACATGTGCCTGATGAAGTTGACCTGCTTGTATTAATTTCATTCTTTTTTTTTACTTCTCTGTTCTCTAGGCACTCCTGTTCCGGCTGGCGCCTACGCTAATCCACCCCTGTTCCGAGAGGGCCACCTTCTACGCGTGCACGCTTCCAATATTTCGACGATCAACGCTGACGGGCGGGCTGAAGATTACGGAGGGCCTGCAAGCAATTATCGCTCGGCAACATTGACGAAAGAAGATTTCTGCTCAGAGCTTCCACATTTATGGACTAAACGGACTAAGGAGGGGCTTCAGAAAGGCAGCGAGGGATTTCTAATTAACTGGCTTCGCTCTTAGCAGACGACACAGAGAAAGGTCCCAGCAGACGACCGAGAAACAAGAGCAGATGAGAGAATATAGTCTGCGCAAGTGCCTTGGAAGTCTTAATCGTCTGTTTGCTCACTACAAAAGATAACGACGAAGTTGTCTCGAACAGACGTTTCCGACACAAGTAGCAGCAAGCATTCACGTATAAAGACGTTTCAGTAACTTTACAAACGGCAAAAACTGGCAGGCAAGCGATGTGCGACTATAACATGGTAGCTACTGCTCTTCTCTGATGACCACTTGAAAGGCTTAGAAGAAGTAAAAGCGGATACGTTTACCTGGTGAAACGGAGACTCGATGGTGGCGAAAGCAAACTAGACAAAAGGATTGTTTGAGTCTTGGAACGTTGTTAACCTTTCGAACGTTTCTCTTGGAGACCGAGCATTCTGTTTCCTGCTAAGAGGGATACTTGAGGCAACTTAAATAAGGGTTCCACTGTGCTCGAGTTGTCAAGAAATTGAGAGAAGGCGGTTAACGAACGACAGCGTGCCTTCCAGAAGCTGACGACAGTATCCGCCATACCCGCCATGTCGGTAGGCGCGCCACCGGGTCCCAACCTGGATTACGACCACAACAGAGTGCTCACCTGGCTCCAAGACTGGTGAGACCGTCTTTCTTACTGATTGTTTTTTTTTTTGTAGACGATGCGTTATGAAGCTTGTCAAGCTAGTTACTCCCGTCCTTCTGTACCAGTGATCTCGAGAATGTTCCGTGCGTTGTTCACGCCATTTGCACGTTCGTGAGCATTAGTCATGCAGATAAATGGTGGCTACACTTAGGCCTTCGCAAATCGCCATAGGATTGCCATTTTTAACCAATGAACTAACTTCCTGCAAAATCAGTGCTTTTTCTTGGAATCTCAACGCGCTCACTCGCTAAACGACAGTACTTATCCTTTTTGTAATGAATTTAAAAATAAACGTGCTCATTCGTACTCTCTATTGCAAGCTGTCAGGTGATATATAGGCACACCTTAAAACATGTGGCATCCTTCGGGGCATATTTGATTATATCACTATTCCTTACTGGACAGACAAGATAGAGGCGGGATTTCATTGCATGTTAAAGATCAAGGACAATAAAACCGCACTTGGTGACGCAGCAATTATCAATGAGTACAACCTTAAAGCTGTTTTGCACCCTTTAGCGCGTCCGTCGGTCGGGCAGAGGTAACCGTCACGTGGCTCGACGGCCTTGCTGTTGTCTGCATTTGCTACTTACTGCCAGGTTTTGAGCAGAGCTCCTTCTATCGCCGTGATGGTGCGTATTCTTGATAAGAGACTCGTGAGTGTATACGGTTTTCGAACAAAAAAGAAAATGCCAGCAGGCCACGCGACAATGGTTATATGACGCCCGTATTCGCAGACGCTCTTCGTCTCGAATGTCGTCCTTCACTGGACAGAGTCGAGCACTGCGCCGCCGCTCGACTGATAATGACGCTGCGCTTTTCGAGAATCGCTGCAGACTGTTACCAATGTGCGGTTACTCGATCTGTCTGGAGGCAGCGCTCCCGTCGACTTTCTCAACTCTGTGTGAAGCGTTGAGGGAAGGAACGCTCTGGAATACTGGGGTAAGACGCCCGGAAGATCGACACCGTAGTGGTCGGGTACCTTAGTAAGGCGACCAAAGCGTGGCAGATGATGACCTCCACAACAATCGCTCGTGTTCAGCTGATGTCCTCTTGCGGCGGGGGTTCCTAGCTTCCCTGCTCGTGACGTCAGTCTAGAGTACGCGCCCATTGGCTAAAGCTCGTGTAAATCAGCCTTTGAAGGTTGAAATTCCGGTGTCTTCTTTGATGTACTCGTATATTTAATGCAGTTTACGGTAATTAAAATTAATACTTATACGCATTTCTGTAGCATGTATTACTTAGTCTCCGCTGAGTTGTTTCTTTTGTTCTTACTCACGATTGCAGGATGAGTGTGAGCACGAATGAAGAAGAGAACCTGGGTCCTCCACCAATGAACCACTACGCGACCATCTCGTCGCTGGGTCACCGCTCCGTCCGCTCGGCACCACGGGGCCACGTGGATCCTGACTACGTGGTGAGCGCGTTGGCTGTGTTACATAGATGTCCTGCGCCGGTTGTTTGCTGTACTAAAGAGGGCATCATTTCAGTTAGTGGCCGAGCTCATCCGCAGCCCAGAAGGCTTTGAAAGCTTTGCTGCGCTTTTTGCGGACAACTGGCCTCAGAGACAGACTTTAGTGTCTTATACTCTTTGATGTTGCCTTTCCTCTGTCGCTACTTTTTTTTTTTGTAATTTATCTCTGTCTCTTCGCAACAGTTCTTTTTATCATCTTTTATTCCCCTCGCTTCTTTCCCAGCACAGGGTAGCCAGCCGGTCTAAGAACTGGCTAACCTCCCTGTCCTTCCGCTTAAACTTTCCTCTTTCTCCTCCCTGAAGACTTTATGGGCTCCCGGCATTATGGGGTCCCGGCATTATGTGGAGCGGCCCATGTCACCTTTTTGAAAATCTGCTCCAGATCAGGGGAACGTTTCTAGACGCGTTACGATAGGGATTCGTCGACGGTTTCCTCAGCTTACCGAAACTGTAAGGCGCAATGTTGGTCTAAAATAATGTCAGGGCAAATTGTTAGGGAATGTTGATGTCATCAGAAATCACGGCCGATGACGAGGGCGCCATTGTCGTTTTGTGAAAGACAATGTCCTCTTCGGCATTTGCAAAGTTAATCCGCAAGAAAGACTAAAACACGAAAATACAAGCGCACATGGGATTGGTGCTGCAAGATCAGCACTTGTCCTGCGTGGGATAATGATGATTTCTGAATTCAGCGACTGTATTCTCTCCCATACTACCACCTTACGTTGCCTTACTGTACAGGCTAGCTAGCTAGTGTTTGCTAATATTTTAGCTAATCCTATAGGATGTCTGGTGTTAGAATTGCAATATTTTCTTCCTGCAAGCTCACTCCAATGACTGGGTTGTTATGGTGACGACATGCCTGCCCAAGCAGCTGTAATTTGAGTCGGTGTTTGTTGTGACATACAATTGAATATTGCGCAGCAGGGGCGTAGCCTGGGGGTGGCACACCAGGCACGTGACCCCCCCCCCATGAAATTTTTTTCACCATAGCATAGAAAGCGAATATGGCCATATTAAAAGGGTCATCACCATCATCATCATCATCATCAGCCTGACTACGTCCACTGCAGGACAAAGGCCTCTCCCATGTTCCGCCAGTTAACTCGGTCCTGAGCTTGCTGCTTCCAATTTATACCCGCAGACTTCTTAATCTCATCTGCCCACCTAACCTTGTGTCTCCCCCTAACCCACTTCCCTTCTCTGGAAATCCAGTTTGTTACCCTTGATGACCAGCGGTTATCCTGTCTACGCTCTACATGCCCGGCCCATGTCCGTTTCTTCTTCATTATTTCAACTATGATATCCTTAACCCCCGTTTGTCCCCTAATCCACTCTGCTCTCTTCTTGTCTTTTAAGGTTACACCTACCATTTTTCTTTCCATTGCTCGCTGCGTCGTCCTCAATTTAAGCTGAACCCTCTTTGTAAGTCTCCAGGTTTCTGCTCCGTAGCTAAGTACCGGCAAGATACAGCTGTTATATACCTTCCTTTTGAGGGATAGTGGCAATCTACCTGTCATAATTTGAGAGTGCTTGCCGAATGTGCTCCACCCCATTCTTATTCTTCTAGTTACTTCAATCTCGTGGTTCGGCTCTGCGGTTATTACCTGCCCTAAGTAGACATAGTCTTTTACAACTTGTAGTGCGCTATTACGTATCTCGAAGCGCTGCTCTTTTCCTAGGTTGTTTTACATTACTTTCGTTTTCTGCAGATCATTTTATGACCCACCTTTCTGCTCTTCTTGTCTAACTCCGTAATCATGAGTTGCAATTCGCCCCCTGAGTTACTCAGCAATGCAATGTCATCGGCGAAGCGCATGTTACTAAGGTACTCCCCATTAACTCTTATCCCTAACTGTTCCCATTCTAGGCTTCTGAAAACCTCCTGTAAGCACGCGGTAAATAGCAATGGGGAGATTGTGTCCCCCTGCCTTACACCTTTCTTGATTGGTATTCTGTTGCTTTCTTTATGAAGCACTATGGTAGCAGTTGATCCCCTGTAGATTTCTTCCAGGATGTTTATATATATTTCATCGACGCTCTGATTCCGCAGTGTCTGCATGACGGCTGCTATTTCTACTGAATCAAACGCCTTCTCGTAATCTATGAAGGCTATGTATAGTGGTTGGTTATATTCTGAGCATTTCTCTATTACCCGATGACAGTATGAATGTGGTCAATTGTTGAGTAACCTGTTCGAAATCCTGCTTGTTCCTTTGGTTGATTGAATTCTATTGTTTTCTTTACTCTGTTAGCAATTACCTTTGTAAATAGCTTGAATACTACAGAGAGCAAGCTGATCGGCCTGTAATTTTTCAAGTCCTTGTCATCTTCTCTCTTATGTATTAAGATGATATTAGTGTTCTTCCAAGACTCTGGTACTCTTCCCCTCAGGAGACACATCGTAAACAGGGTGGCTAGTTTTTCTAACACAATCTGTCCTCCATCTTTCAGCAGATCTGATGTTACCTGATCCTCACCAGCAGCTTTGCCTCTTTGCATGCTCTCCAAAGCTTTTCTGACTCCTTCTATCATTACTGGTTGGGTGTCATCTTGGTTACTGCTAGTTCTTATAGTATTAGGGTCGTGGTTGTCTCGGCTACTGTACAGATCTCTGTAAAACTCCTCCGCTATTTTAACTATATTATCCATATTGGTAGTTATTTTGACTTGTTTGTCTCTTAGTGCATACATCCGATTTTTGCCTATCCCAAGTTTCCTCTTCACTGCTTTGACGCTTCTTCCGTTTTTCGGAGCGTGTTCAATTCTCTCCATGTTATACCTTTTTACATCGCATACCTTACGCCTATTAATCACCTTCGAAAGTTCTGCCAGTTCTATTTTGTCTGTTGTACTTGAGACTTTCATGATTTGACGCTTCTTAATTAGATTCTTCGTTTCCTGGGAAAGCTTGCCAGTGTCCTGTCTAACTACATTGCCTTTAACTTCCACAGCACACTCCGTAATGATACTCGTCAGATTATCATTCATTGTATCTACGCTAAGGTTGGTTTCCTCACTAAGAGCCGAGTACCTTTCTGAAGCGACACTCTGAATTCCTGTACTTTCCCTCTCAGTGCTAGCTCATTGATTGGCTTCTCGCGTATCAGTTTCTGTCTTTCCTTCTTCAAGTCTAGGCGAATTCGAGACCGTACCATTCTATGGTCACTGCATCGTACCTTGCCAACCACTTCCACATCCTGCACGATTCCTGGGTGTGCACTCATTATAAAGTCTATTTCGTTCTTATTTTCGCCATTAGGTCTCCTTCATGTCCACTTGCGGTTTCCTCGTTTTCGGTAGAAGGTATTCTAAATCCATAAATTAATGCGTTCTGCGAATTCTATTAGTAGTTCTCCTCTGGCGTTTCTAGTACCGATGCCACAATCTCCTACTGCCTTGTCTCCAGCCTGCTTCTTCCCTACCTTTGCATTAATGTCGCCCATCACTATAGTATACTGTGTTTTTACCTTACTCATTGCTGATTCCACGTCTTCATAGAAGCTTTCAACTGAAGCGTCATCATGGCTGGATGTAGGCGCGTAAGCCTGTACCACCTTCATCTTGTATCTTTTATTCAATTTAATTACAATACCTACCACCCTTTCATTAATGCTATAGTATTCCTCTATGTTGCTAGCTATGTTTCTGTGAATTAGGACCCCCACTCCCAGTTCTCTTCTGTCTGCCAAGCCCCGATAGCAAAGGACGTGCCCATTCTGTAGCACTGTATAGGCGTCATCTGTCATCCTAACCTCACTGAGCCCTATTATACCCCATTTAACACCCTCTAGCTCCTTTAATAGTACAGCTATAGACTTCCCTTACTAGATTAGATAAGGTTCTAGCGTTAAACGTTGCCAAGTTCAGGTTCCAATGGCGGCCTGTCCGGATCCAGAGAGTCTTAGCACCCTCTGCTGCGTTGCAGATCTGACCGCCGCCGTGGTCAGTTGCTTCGCAGCTGCTGGGGACTGAGGGCCGTGAGTTATTTGACGTATGCATGTGGGAGGTAGTGGCCAGATACTGCACCAGGGTGGCCAATCCTTCTCTGGTGAGGGAGTGCGTTCCCGGCGGTGGTTACCGGTGAGGCTGCACCCCAGGCCTCTTAATGCAGTTCCATCACCACGCGGAATTTTTTTATCCGGTTGGGAACTGCGTGGCACCGGGATTTTAACCACGGACCTTCTGCATGCGAGGCGGATGCTCTAACCACTACACCATCGACACCCGTCTATTTTAGGGTGCTCCTCCCTAAATCAAGGTGGTGCCCCCCCCCCCCGAAAAAAAATTTCTCGCTACGCGCGTGCTGAGCAGTGACAGTCGGTTGTTGCGAAGTATCGTGGTGACACCGTCAGGAAATTTTGGAATTTTCTCCGTTCTTGCTCTGTTATTTTTCATAATACTGCTCTCTCTTTTTGCATGTGAACATACTTGATCGTTTTTATTGATTTCCCACCCTGCCTATTTTAGCACTCTCTGTTTCTTTCTCCTTTATATGACGGTAAACATTGAAAATGTGACGTTTTTTTTTTGAAGCAGTTATTAGCTCTAATACGGCATATCCCAGTAACTTCCAAGTTCATGTAACATCACTCTTCTCAGCTCTGTCACTAATTACTTAGGCAGCCTAATCTTTTGAAAGTGGAAGCAGTAGGGAGGAGCTCAGGAACGTTCCGTATGCTATGATTTACGCCCAGAACTGTTGAAAGTTGGCAAGCCTGCGAGTCATGAGCCTAAGTATCCATGGCGGGCGATCTTGTGGTAACAGGTGCGGCACTCCGGCCCATGGGCACTGAACAGCAGCAAATCCACAGGTAACTACAGAAGTATACTGTAGCGTAACGCAGAGGGTGCCGGTTACCAGTGAGTCGGGCTTAAGCTCTAGCCATGCTCCACGCTTGTGACAAATGTTGGGGTAGTTAAGCTTAAAGACCTCACCCCCCATATTCGTTGCAGCTCCTCGGCGGGTGTCTTTTTGACACGGCGCAGAGCCCTCTCTCAGAGAGAAAGAGGGCACATCTTCGCGTAGCGACGCGCCCACTCTAAAAAGACATGGGCCGACGAGCTGCAACGGATACGTGGGGTGAAACCTTAAGATTCCCGTGATCTAGCAGCGTACTGTTACCAACCTAACTGAACGAGTACTCAATTATTCCATCTTGCAGCGATGATGTTGACGTGATAGATATTTGATGACAAGGCCACGCTGCTTGAGCTGTGAGCTTGGGTCATAGTTTCATATTTCTTTCGCCTTACTCTATGCCTTTCGTCACGGCAGCCGGAAACATCCAGTGCGCTTGCTACATGTGGCTGACGCCGCCATGAGTCACGGTTTCAATCAGGGGCACACCAAAAAGTGGGAGGGGGGCGGGCTCAGTTATACTTCGAGTACTTTCGTGCGTTCGTTAGTATTTCTGAGTGTATGCTTATACATAAACTGAAAATTTTCGGGGGAGGGGGGCGTTAAGAAGCATTACCTTACACCGCCAATGGTTTCAGCACTTTGAGGTCACTCTGGTGAAGAGAACATATGGCTATGTATAGTGCCGAATCAAAGGCGAACGCAGAACCCCGCACACGTTTTTTTTAAATATTTCTTGGGGACCTTCGACGGAAAAATTTTGATCTGTCTGTCTGTCTGTCTGTACATTTGTCTGTTTGTCCGTCCTAACGATATTCGAAACGGCACCAAACGGCCAACCACATCCGCAGCACCCACGAATATTACTCAAGGTTTAGCGTTCATAGTTGTGCGATTGTCAATTAAAAAGCAGTTATTGCGCATATCTGAGATGCCACAACAACGATTCGATGTTTTCTATGTCTGCCTTTACACTAGAAGAGGCACACACAAGTAACTCTAAGGAATGTAGCGTTTATTCGCCCTGCCCTGACAGTGCAACGCGATGCTCAAAAAGGTGTTTCCAACGCTTTGCTACGACGTCACGGTGGTGGCACCTGCCCGTCGCTTTGCGTTCTGCACCTTATCACCTCCGAGACTGGTGCGCATCTTTCTCCGCTGGTGCACACCTTCGTTTTTGAAGATAACTGCCAGATGGAACTTGTGTCTAACGTGCCTCGATGCACTCGTTCACCTCCGCTACACGCTCGAGGCACTCTAACGCAGCTCCTGCAGAATACCATTCATCGGTATTCTTGCGCAGAAGATCAAATAAACGTTTTGTTCACTCTCCACAGACGCAAGACTATCGTCTTTCGGCGACATTTACAGTGTAACACGTAGATTCGGGCCAATATTTTTTGTTGGTTTTTTTTCCTTTGCTCCAAGGCACATATATACCCCTCTATTGTACAGGCTGAAGTTCGCGAACATCTTCTCTCACACACCGTCGCACCACGCTTCACGAGGTGTTCCCGATAACCAAACGTACGCGCCTACGCTCGAAATGCGGCACGCACGTACGTGGCGATGAATATGAATTCCTATTTGCATCCTATTTCACGAACCACGACGCTGCAGTTGGAAACCGAAGTAGCTACGTGAGCGGCATCCGAATATTTAGCATGCCGCCGACGACGATTCGGATGAATCCCCTTACTGCGGGCTATAGGAAGCAGGAAAGTTTTGTTTCTTTATTCCTTCTGCATCTTGCGAAATGGTAGCGGGTGAACTTTAGTTCGCGCATGTTCGGATGTGGAGGTTTTATCTATGGCCAGCCCACACTAGCAAACTCAGTGTGCTGGTAGGGACGTGCCCCTCAGCAGGCTGCTTCTACGTGTATACGAATTCAAAACTGTATACAGAGAGAGGGGCGGCCGCGTGAATTGATGAGGCCCGGTTAAAAGGCCTCGCAGCAGGTCGTGAAGTTCGCAAGATGCCACGTCTGTATAGGGATGTCTGAATACAGGCTCACCACTTATATAAACGAAACGAAACTTTTGAAAATATGGGGAAACGGGCGAAATAGCTACGGGGGATGTCTTTCTAACACCGATTTCAAGCGCGATGCGGTGGCATTCGAGTTTTAGCGCTATAAATGGATCAACAGCCTCTCTTACTGCCGTTTTTGGAGCGAAGGAAAAGTACCCGATAAGGTGTCGTCGTACACCTTTCCTCGTCGGTGCTCTGGGTGGCAAAGGTGAGAGGAGTGTCTTCTTCCGCAGAACGAAGACGTTCCGGCTTCCGACCTAAGACAGTTCACCTCGTCCTCTCCCACAAAACTCTCAAAGCCGTCCAATCTTTAGCCATTCCATGCGTGACGTCACGATCGGAATCGGAGATGTGGTCCTACACGTGACCCGCTTAGGTGTAGGTGACTTCTATTTCGTCGTCCGTGAAGCTGCTGCTCCTTGTGCCGAGACTTCTTCGGCTTTGATGCCGCAACCTGTGCGTGTCGTCTGTCACACCGAGTTGTAGCCAATAGGACGTCACGGTTTGTGAGTGACGTGCTGCTGACGTCACTTGTGGGAATGAGTGCTCCGATTTGGGGAATGAGGTCAGCTGCGAAAAACTAATTGCCGCATTTTTCGTTGCTTAACCTTAAGTCAATGCTAGTGGGCTAGTGGTGTTGGATGCTGCCCTGTGAGTTTGCTCGGCTTCGCGAATGTTGTGTGGATTAAGCGGTTTGTGTTGGACTGCAAGCACTCGTAGTTCTGAAGACATTCACCAAGAGACGGAATTGAAGTGTTTGCTCACGACGCGATGGGCTGTTGTTGATCGGTGGCTTCCGTGGTTGTGTTCAGTTGGCGTTTGAGTTGGCGAGAAGTGCGCGGGAAAAATGCGCGACTTGCCCGAAGACTCCGCTAACGGCTTCTTTCCGGAAGCAAGCTGTGACGAGCCGGAAGCCATCTACGTGTCGGCGACCATGGCAAGTAGACAGTTTGTTCTTTTTTTTTCATGTTTCTTTCAGTCTAGATAACACTTCAAGATAGCAGTTCATTCTTTACAGTCGATTGAGCAGACAAGAATTTGAAAGCCTGCTTCCTAACCGAGCATTTGTGAAATCATGTCCTTTGTTTCAGGTTATCTAAATAACGAAATCGCTGCAGTCGAAAGAAACAAAAAAAACTAGTGTCTAGAAAAAACCATCAATGAGGCTGCTACCTGGCAAGTCGCAGTAACGTTACTTTCCAATTTTATACCTACGATTTCAAGAGCCAACGCGTTTCCAACTGTTCGGCAATGTTGCTAGTAGTGAAGTCGACCACGTGAAATATAGATTGGCCTTAGTCATCAACTGAAGATCTGTTGTTCTCTGGCTTGGCTAAGAAATAACGTACTTATAGTTACGTTTATCAACACAATGATTATCGAAGCGATGCAACATTCCGTGAGGTTGTAAGTGCATCGTCCGGCTTCACCCCAGTTTCACTTTCGTGCAATCTCGAAGAAACGATCTCGCCTTTTACTTCCTGGCAAACCACTGGTATCAGATTAGGTCAGCGAACATCGCAATACCTTGTGTTAGAAGATAAAACATTACCGTCTTTTACAGGAGAGATTAAGACAGAGAAATGGAGCGGAAAGGCAGGGAGGTTAACCAAGCTTTGATTTGGTTGGCTACCCTGCACTTTGGGTGGTAAGCGCTACAGGACGGGCGTTGCAGGAGCTTGTAATGCGATAGCACCGCAGAATGTATGTATCCTAATCACTGTTTACGTGTACGTTGACAAGGCTCGAAACAATCATTGCGATAGCACAGTGCGACAATGCCTTGTAGATTGTCCGAACCCTTGAAAGCAATAACAAAACTACCCTAAAATATTTCTAGTGCGATAGTGACAAAAGGGCAAAGAGAGGGAGAGAGAGAGAACAATAAAGAAAGGATAGGGAGTTTAACCAGAAGAAGCCTCCGATTTGCTACCCTGTGCTTGGGAAAACAAAAGGGCAAAACAGTTCGCGTCAGTAGTACCACAGGAATGGCCGAAAAAATTAAAGCGCTGTTCCCGAGCACTGTTTCAAATTCATATCTAGCCATAAAGCCATAAATCATAAACGTTCGCTGGGTGTGTTGACACTCCACATTCGGACTTCAACATAACACTTGCTAACATCCACGCATATAAGTGGACGTCCACGGGGGTGCAGTCGGAAGGGATTCCACGAGTTTTCGCGCCTCTGTCGTCTGTCATGCAGCTTCGCTAATCCTGTGGCAGACCGAACTAGTTTCGCATACCCGCACACCGAGGCTCAGACGAAGGTATGGATACCGCCAAATCAAGCAACTCGCTCAGAAAACGCGCGACGCGACCACGCCTCCAACGTAAACTGCTCAAGCCGGCCTGTGCCGTACACTTACGTTCACGTTGTACCGAAGAGACGACGCCGCCGAAACGTTCTGGTTCGCTGACGAGGACTTCTGGAAGGTGCTCGTCAACTACGGTTGCCTCGTTGCCGACGTTCTCGTCTTCACGAGATCTAACGCGACCTGAAAGTCCTCTTCAACATGGCTGCCGCGCTACTTACTGATGGACAGTAGCAGACGACTCCCCAGCCGTGTGTTTCTTGGCTGGTCGGATGCCGAACGAAACAGAAGTGAACGGCGGGGCGATCGCTTGCCTCCACGACCGCTCGCTCGCTCGCACAGGTGCGAGTGAGTCGCGAAGCTCGGGCAGCGGCTGTTTCGGCGTTCTCCAACTCTCACCCGCAACCGACGCGTACGTAGACCTTGCCGGGGAACCGGTTTGAATAGCTTTCCGGTTTCGGTTGCGCCTTCGTTGCCGAGGGGGTTCGGTCGCCGAGGCTACGCAACGCTACGGGAGCACTCCTTACCCCCCTCCGCCATCTTGAGAGGGAGGGCCACAGGGGGGGCCTGGCTCTTACCGAAGTCGTCGTCTGCTTGCGTGCGTGTTTTCAAAGCGTGCGTCGCCTGCGAACCGAGCGGGCGTCGTCTGGAAGAGTGCGTGGAACATGCAGCAGAAGCCTCGTCATCGTCTGCAACCACCGACCGCTGGCTTCATCGGCGTCGCATGCTACAACAACCTGCCGACGCTGTCGTAGCGTAAAGTGATTCGCTTGTGAAGCGGGGCGAAAGTTATTCCGTTCGCCTCGCCAACATTTACCTTCGAGCGGTGTGGCTTTCGTTCGTTCCGTTGTGGCGTGTGCGTGCTTTCCGTTTTTTCGCCGGTGACGTGATCGGGAAAGCGTGCGAATAGTGAGTGACCTGGGAGTGACGACGGATCAACTGTTGAACGTTGTGGATGCTACGTCTTCGGAGTGACTCCCCGAGCGAATCCCTCCGGCTTCTGAAGTAGCTGCCTCCGTTGCCGGTGTGACGACAGAGAGAAAGCCGCCGACTTCCTTCCGGTGAGGTTTCTTGAACTCTTCTTTCGAGTCGGAGAATTCTCGTCTCACTTCTCTCTTTCTCTCCTTCGATTCTTCTTTGCGCATCTGCGCGTGCCTCTGGCATCCGTGCGACGTATGTGACCTTCGGTTTAGCGTGTTTCATATGCAGTTCCCCTTGACGGCAGTCACGGTTAGCTTGCTGCGAAAAATACGTGTAGACTGGGCTGCCTTTATGGGAAACAGCCCGACTACAGTCTTGAAGGGGGCGTCCATTGGCACTGTGACTATTCAGGCATTTTGTGGCGAAACAGCATACCAGGCAGTGTTGACAACATCATGCGATGATTCTTTCGGACTACAGAGAGACAGAGAGGCAAAGGAAAGGCAGGGAGGTTAATCAGGTTGCACCAGATTTTCTACGCTACGTGGGGGAAGGAGAATAAAATACCAGAGACAGCAGGAAGGAGAAAAGGGACAACTAATATGATCACATGCATATCAGCGCTCACCGCGAATATGGAACAGATGGTTTCAATCTGCGAACTGTCACAGAGTACGGTTCGACTTCTACTGTCTTAGATGAAGTAGACTTCAATCCGCGATGACAATGAAGGTTTGCAATGACTGGTTCTAAGGTATCCAGCACTTGCAGTGCTCTGCGAGCTGATGAGATCGTTGTCAAAGTGATAAGTTGTGACTGGTTGGCAGGGCTTCATACTAGGAAAGGTTGGGCCGTTGAAACATATAAAAAAATTGAAGGGGACAACCCAACTACGAACTAGCGACTGAAAGGCCGCACCACTGCGGACAAGAAGGGATGTGGGCAGATTTGGGTGCACGTTAAAGAACCCCAGGTGGTCAAAATTTCCGGAGCCCTCCACTACGGCGTCTCTCATAATCAAATGGTGGTTTTGGGACGTTAAACCCCACAAATCAATCAAAGAAAAGATGTGGCGCTTTGTGTACGAAAGCTATTTCGCGTCGTTTTAGCTTCAAAGTTTACCTAGCCACCGCGGTGACACATTAGTTAAGGTTCTCGACGGCTGCCTCCAAGGACGTGGTCTCGAACCCGGATGCGGCGTTCGAATTTCAGGGGATGCGAAATTCTAGAGACCAGTGTACTGCGCAATGTCAGCGCACGTCAAAAAACCCGAGGTAATCCGAGCTACCCGAAACCCTCCACTACGGCATCTCCCGTAACCTGAATTGCTTCAAGACGTTAAGCCACCTGAAACCAGCCGAACATTAACTGTCAATAAAGCGAAACTTTCGTGTCGAAAGCTGCCGAGATGGGAGCTTGGTCTTAGCTTTGAACGATTCGCCTGCCTCCGAAACGGGCGTCAACACTCTCTCTTTATCCCGTTATTTATTTAATGAAGCGTTTCTCTTAACAGTCTCACAGATAATAATGCTTCGGACAAACCTAATAGAAGCGATACGTGACGCGAAACGAAACGGTCGTCAATACCTTCTCTATGGACGCGGATCTGGCAACAGGTTTTGATACATTCAGCGTGTTTACTGAAAGGGCATCAGTGGTTTTTTTTTTTTCTGTCTCCCGGCACATTTTCCTCATCTCGATGTGAGACTGGCTTTGCCTCTGAACTTCACTGCAGGGAAAATCTCTCGAGCGGTGACGAAACCGTGTAGAATGGTGATCGGCTAATGTAAACGTTTCGTTAACACCAAACGCATGCATCGGCTTCGAAATGGTTGGTTTCGAAGTTTTCATTCTTGTCGCAATTAATAAAGGCAGCACGTCTCCCATCGGCTGGTGGTTCGTTACAGGAAGCAACAGTGCGATGGCGAATTCTTCGTTTCTCCGGTCACAAATCAACCCTACGTGATCTGAACGGTTCAACGATGCTTAACGACATCAGGCTCGATTTGCCGCAATCTTCATTTTTGTAAATTATGTCTTTTTTTGCTTTAAACTGCGTAAAGTGTTGCATAAAATAGAGAGAGAAGGGAAGACGAAGACTTGATAATTGTTGGGCGTCTGAAGTCTCAAAACCACGATAAGATTATGAGAGATGCCGCAGTAGAAGGCTCCGAAAATTTCGATCACCTGGACTTCTGTTGCACACACCTTAATCTAAGTATACACGCGCACATAGCATTCCGCCTTCAACAAGGGGAACTGTCGAAATCGACCACTCAAGAGAAATCTACCTGCTGGTGGCGTTGCTACAAGTGGTATATCTTTGGCTCGGCTGCTCATAACACTTCAATTTCTTGCAAATCCTTATGACACTGACATACCGTGCATACATACTTGTACCTCCATTTAAGTTTTTCCGAAGCTAGTTCTTGTCTTGGCACATAAGAGTGCGTGCTACGAGATATGAGTAAGTTTGATATTGCTATCCATCACTGCGTACTTTCTCCTTACGTAGTTGCATCGCATTTTGCATTGTGCTGCTGTCATGCGCAATGTCCATGTTGTCTGGGGGCAGCATCCAGTTTCTTTAGTATGTGCGCTGAATAAATCACTTTATAAACGCCATTATTCTCACTCCGCCAAGTGATAACGGCAATCAGAAAAAATTAAAACACTGTAACTTGTATAGAAATCTTCTGTTTTTATCGTGATAAGCTTATTGATATTTCATACGAAGCGCAGGTATACACAAATTACAGTATCGAGGGATATTGGTGAAGTGAAAACAATTCTCTCAAGGCCGGCGCGCACACCACAAAACGTGCTGCACTCCACCTGAGATCATTCTAGCTAGAACAATATAGGCGATGCACACTATGAATTGTGTGGATCAAACATATGTGATATGTGACTGCGCACCTCAGGTAACCCTTAGACAGCCCTTGTTGACCTCAGATAAAACCTTGAGATACCGTGCGAATCTGGTCTTTACTCGTCAGCGTAGCACTCCGCTTTGTACGTATCGCTGGGCGTGGTGCTCTTATATTTATTTGTCTTTCCTTCTTTGGTCTGCACCGAGTCTTGGCCGAACTTTTATTCGCCAAGTAGATCGCGTGTTTCGGGCACCTATCCTGCGCGTATTCTCGTCTGCTCTAATTTCGTGCACAACACAACTTATCTCCATAAGTTAGGACACAATGTGGCCAAGTCGCTCAGCGAGCACCGGTTCCTCAAGATCAGCAAGGAACCTGACAGCCCAGTCCGCAACGCATTACCTGCATCTCAGCGGCACAAAAAACTCGTTATATTGCTATAACCGCGTGTCGTATCATCCAGGATCGTAGCCAGATGTTATTTTCAGGGAGGAGAAGAAGATTCGACAAGAAATGTTCTTATAAACTCTTTATAATTCCTGTAAGTTCAATTAGACAATAATGTATTGGTTCATGCCAGATGTGGCGCAAGTACAATTACGTCTCATTATATATCTATTAGTCTACCTTGAGAGATACCGACATATTTGTTTATCTATCTACTACATTTTCCGCCACATACGTAGCTTTCTCATTTACATTTGGTATAGTAGGTGGGACGGGGGGGGGGGGCAGTGATGAGGGTACATAATATAACTTTAACATTGTGAGCCAATTTTGAGTAAAGAGGGTCACAACATCGCTTTAACATAGTGAGCTAATCTTGAGTTTTACTTCCCCAAAGCTCGTTCCAGTTGTGCGCAATGTGTCTAAAGTAGGTGCAGCCTGCAGTGGTATTGCCAAAGTTTTAAGCTCGTGAAAAAGTTAAGGAGAGGGAGCGTATAAAATGTGACCCCCTGGCCTCGCCATAAAAGACGCCTCTGAACTTTTCATTGCATTCATTTACTAACTGCACATATATGTCTTCCCCACCAAGGGGTGGCACACCGGGATCGTGCCCCCACCCCCTCATTCCTCATTTTAATTTTTGCCGTCCCCTCTCTTTTTTCCCGAGAAAAATTCCTAGCTTCGCGTCTGTTACCCGCAAACCAGCTGCTACGACAGAACTATAAATTTAAACTTTTTACATATTCATGGCCAGGTCACTCGACAAGTTCCCCTTTCCCGTAGAACAGCTTATTATAGCCGTATGGCGAATCCATGGACGTAATATGCTCAGTCGAGGGTAGCGTGACAGTGACCTCGCTATCGATAAGACCATTCGGATCGCCCTGTCGCCCGCACCAAGTGTTCAGAAATGTCGCCGGTGCGGAACGCTGTGTCGCCACTCGCAAGACAAGGTCAACTTCAGTTCGCCCCGCGGCCTACACGAATTGCTCGCGTCCGAGGCAGCTTCGAAAGTCGTAAAAATAACGCCTTCGTACCTATACCTCGGTCGTAAAAGGAAACGCGAGAAGGCGGCGTTGCGCAACAATTCGTGCCGGACGAGAGTGCAGAGCTACGAATACCGAGAGTTCCACCCGGGATGAAAACCTGGTAGTCGTGAATCTGGGAGAATTAACAGAATGTCGGCCTGGGATAGTCGCCGCATCGTTAAAAACATTTTGAGTGGTCCTTCTGCAAAAGAAAAGAAACAGATATGAAGTTTTGTTGGGCTAGTTGTGGTGTACAGTGATAGAACTAGAAAGCGCCCAGGTTCGGTAGAAGAAAAAAAGTTTAGGAGAGTATTGTCTTTGACTAGTTAATGTGTTTTTAGAAAAAGAAAAAGGCTCACTCTAAAGGCCTGACCACACGTATACCTTGCAGCACGTCAGCGCGTGAGTTTTCGACGTGGCGCTGGACCCTATCCTATACGAAGAGAGAGAGAGCGTGTGTGAAGGCGCGTGTCTACGCAGCTTCGCATAGTCACGCGCCCTCTCTGCAGTAAATATAAGAGATTACTCTATACGCTTCTGACATTAGTGGAGACTGACGCGTTTGCGCTGGGACGTTATCTGTGCAACAGTGCGACGATGCCTGTGCGTTTATATGTTTTTACGGAAAGATTGCTAGCATGTCTGAAAAAAAAATGAAACAAAAACACTTGTGCGCTATTAGCGGCTCTTCAGACCGCGCGAACATCGATGTTCGATCACGCATCAGCGAAAAGAGTTTCTTTGCGAAGTGAAAAAAAATGGGGGGGGGGGATGCCTCTTCCTAATAATACTGCAGTCTGTGCCTGATGGTCTGTATTGTAGGGCCACCTTTTCTAGTGACATATACATCCAACGTCAGAACTAACGAAACATACATCTCGTAAACAAATGTGCTAGCGCGCGCGTCTGGCAGATCGAATCCGTCTTTTTTTCCCCTACCTTTCTTTTACGTTTTTTCTGCTGTACCTTTAATTCCCATTCCCCCATCCCTTGCGCGGAGCCGTGTAGGTGACTTTCTAGAGAAAGACAGTCTTATTTCTTCATTTTTTTTTCATTTCAAGAACCTCTATAGTGACATACCAGCGTTGTTGCGTATACTCGCCTGCTATATAGGCTATTTTAGGGTATATTTTCGGTGCACCATTTAAGGCTCTTCACTTTGACTTTCTGAATATTTAACAACTAAGCGACCAGCGCTACCAATAGACGCATGCGACGTTCCATGACCCTGTTAATTCACATCGCGATATACAAAAATACAGAAAAAAACATTCGTTTAACAGCCTGAGGTAACGGCGCCCATGCGTCTTACGTTAACTCGTCTACAGTTACTTAAAAAGAAGCGTGAAACAACCACAACAACAACAACAAGAACAGCAATAATAATAATAATAATAATAATAATAATAATAATAATAATAATAATAATAATAACGTCCTACTTAACGGCAGGTTTCTCCGCCTCTTCTATATACCGTATTGGCCCGCCATGCCGTCCCGGAGAACTTACCCGTATCAAGCCCTGAATTTTTTTCCCGCGACCGCACACGCAGTGTTGCGGTGAAAGGAAAAGAAACTGCGGAGAGGGAGGCTTTTATCTGCTACTCAGGCTGGTAGTTCACGTTACCTGGAAAGCGAGAAAAGACATTTGTAATAGAATCGGGGGAGGATATTGAATGCCCAACGGTAAAACGCATTTAGAATTCCGAGCTCGTGCGAGACCGTATCCAGCAGACACTACGGCGCTGTTCGCCTGGTGTGTTCTCTCGTTTTTCTGTTTCTGTTTTCCTTGTACAGAGAGAGAGAGAGAGTATGCGCCATTCTCCGTCGGCACGAGCCAAAACTACGGTGGCGTAAGTGATTGATTCAGCCGCTGTAGACGTCCGCTATAGCTTGCTTTTCTTTTTCTGTAAGAATAGAAGTGGAAAAGTGTTTTATCCGCGTTCCACTTTTTTTTTTCGTTGAAAACCGGTAAACGCGCGGCTCAACGGCACGTATACCTTTAGACACCTGCGGTGGAGACCTAGCCGAGGCATTTCTATGGTCCTATCGGGCCTGCCGGGTTTGGCCGGCGTCGGTTCGCATGATGTATCATCGTGATCGTCGATCAGTCTTGGCACAAAAAGCTCAGCGGGCCGAAGGAAATTCGTGCGTGACTGGAGGCCTTTTTGCTCGCTTGTCGTCGTAGTGAGGGGTTTCCTTTGGCAGCGCCCTCTACACCATTTCTGTCTTATGACACTCCTTGTGAGAGGGACGCCTACGGAGTAGTGGCGAAATAGGGACGGCCCCTGCACCGTTGCCATCTCTCGACACTGCTTGTGAGAAGGGCGTGTATGGAGAAGTAGTAAAGTAGTAACGGACTCTGTACCGTTCCCGTCTCACGACACTGCTAGTGAGAAGGGCGTGTATGGAGAAGTAGTACAGTAGTAACGGACTCTGTACCGTTCCCGTCTCACGACACTGCTTGTGAGAAGGGCGTGTATGGAGAAGTAGTAAAGTAGTAACGGACTCTGCACCGTTGCCATCTCACGACACTGCTTGTGAGAAGGGCGTGTATGGAGAAGTAGTAAAGTAGTAACGGACTCTGCACCGTTGCCATCTCACGACACTGCTTGTGAGAAGGGCGTGTATGGAGAAGTAGTAAAGTAGTAACGGACTCTGTACCGTTCCCGTCTCACGACACTGCTAGTGAGAAGGGCTTGCACGGAGAAGTAGTAAAGTAGTAACGGACTCTGTACCGTTCCCGTCTCACGACATTGCTAGTGAGAAGGGCTTGCACGGAGAAGTAGTGAAGTAGTGACGGCCTCTGTACCGTTCTTACGGCATTGCTTGAGAGACGAACGTGTGCGGAGTTGTAGTAAAGTAGTGAGGGCCTCTGTACCGTTCCCATCTCACGACACTGCTTGTGAGATGGGCGCGTACGGAGAAGTAGTAAAGCAGTGACGGCCAACGCTCCCAATGGCTAACATTATCTGTATCACAGAAATATAAAGTGGACGGGAAAGTAAACGCCACCGATGCTGAATTCATAAAGCATCATCGGCGTTATCCGAAGGTTCTTGCGCTCTCTACCTGCGCCAAGCTGATTCTTCCTCCATTTAATCTATTTCTATTGCTCGCATAATCACTATACTACAGTTGCCACAGCCAATATGTCTCCCATATTTTTCTTATCTCCGTCGTCTGTTCGTTTTTCATAAATTAGTAGTAGTAGTTACTGGAAAGGGAAGACGGTTGTTTTTTAAAGGGATAATCGAGAGCCCCCCACCTATTTGTAGCACGAAGCCGCAAGATAATCCAAACGCATTTTCCTGAAGCGAAAGCTTATGAACATTCGTCCTGGTCCAGGGTTCTAACCTGGCACCAACGTCTTTTGGAGGTGATCATCTGTGAACTCGGTTAACCAGAATGCCAGTCACTGGTTGAGTGAGCATAAGTTAGTCAATCACTAAGGGTGCATGGACGCAGAATATTTCTAATGATTTATGCGGAATCTCGCAAGGTAGAGTGGTACAGCGTCGTCGAAAAGTGGGGAAGAGAGAATTGAAAGGAGATGACGATAAAGAGGAGCCGAATTGTAAATGAGTGCCCGCAACACCAAGCGCAAAGCCATGACGGAGTCTCTCTGCCCATTAGAAAGACCGGTGAGTGCCCGGCGGCAACACAAGGAACCGAAACCATGGTGCCTTCCACTACAGATGTCGGACGTTCTAATGTATTACTTGACCGCCACTGTACAGGTCACCCATCTGTCAAAACGTCGCCATTGAAAGAGGGTGGAATGAAGAGAGAGAGGAGATAATGTTGAGGTAAAGAAATGATGGTATACATCTGCGGAGGTCACATCCGCCATCACATGTCGCGCGATCCTGTGTGGAAAATATAAATTTTGTGTTTACCTTTTTTGTTAAAACGGAACGCCTTGGAACCTCACAGAGAGGGCGTGTTAAACGCTATGCGCCGAAGTGTAAGTGAACCTAAATGTGCCCAAATCTAAGGCACCAAATATAGGTATACAGCTAATTGCACCTACATATCTAACGTGCACCTGAATCGGACTATGCTGGTGTTCTTCGCATCTCGCCCTCGCGAAAGTGCGTTCACCATGGCCGAGAATCGAACCCGGGACCTCGTTTTCAGCAGCGGAATGCCATAGCCGCCGCACCAGCACGGCGGGGTCAGTGACGTGTCGTATGCAACTATATTTATACCCAGCCATCGACGCGGACAGCGTTTCCCCAACACGGCTTGCTTGGCGCAAACATGTTTCTTTGTTTCTTTCCTTCGTCATTAATATCGCTTAGGGCGCTGCTCCGCGAGCGGCGGTCAGTGGCATGCAGCCGCTGGCCCAATAAATCAAGGCCACGGCTGCCCGCACGTGCGTCTAGGGATAAGTGCGTCGATGATGCAAAACAAAAAAATGTAGGTGAATGAAAAGGCATAAACATCCCTAGAACCACGCTGTCCTCGACTCTGGGGTCAAATCTGCGCGCGGTCTTCGAATTTATCTTTATTCAGCTTTCGGTTTTGCTTTTTTTTTCTCGATACCTTTCTCCGTTGCCAGTTTGCACGTGGTTCAGTGGTAGAATGCTAAGCTGGCACACAGGAGACCTTTCCCTGTTAAGTTATGGTAGGTGAGTGGCTGACTTCGCAATCGCTTAATCCGCCGTGCATCACGCGCAGGCCTACTGGTTAAGGAAGGTCGCCGTGCATTTGATCAGCGCCTCACAATATGGCTCTATCTTGATGTTGATGATCGGCATGCCTATGAAACAGGGCGATGACCTGCAACCACCCAACTTGTCCTTACTAAGGCGAGAAAGTCTTGTGTGTTTTATCGGATAAAAAAAAATTCGGCGTGATCACGAAAGGGTATGAAGATTCCGGGCAGTATACATTCATATTGACGCATACCATGAAATTGTTTGAAATACGCGCGCCCTCCTTGCAGACAACGGTGCGATGTAGCTACAAGAATTGGCCATCACTGCACGCATCTTCAGCGCACGGGATCAGATCGGGGAGGACTGTGACCAGAAAAAAGAAAGAAGAGACGAGCCGCTCGAGCAGACAACATAGGACACCTCTTGGTTTTGCTTTCTGTTTCAGTGCTTAACACAGAATAAATAGTTTCTCCGTACTACCTGAATTGTTCATTTCAATATTTTCTTCAGTTGATTAATTAGGATATGTAATTAAATTTATAAACAATGCAGGACAGAAAATATAGGGGAATGTTAGAGATCGGTTTCCAGGCGTCCGATTAGACAGTTGATAACTTTTTTCCTGTTAAGTGTCAGGGTTTTTCTGCTTACTACTTGTTCTATCTTGGCTGCAGCAACAACACGAACGTAACAAACAGGGAAGAACGGATGCATCTTTATTCAGTAAAGGCTTTGCTTTTATAGCACTTATTTCAACGACGGTCTTACTTCGTAGCTCGTTTCATAACCGATATCACACTACTAATACCCGCTAAATAAAATTTAAAAAATAAGGAAAAAAAACCTTTCATGTCCACACGTTAGCAGTTATTGGAAGGCTCCCTGACGATCCACATACAAACGATATGCTTCCGGTGCGGCGGTTCATGATAGCGATAAGCAGAAACAGGTGATATCGCGTGTGCTACCGAAAGCAACAGGTGCGTCATCGCACATCGACCACCATCCTTGCCAGCCTGTCGCTTTTAAAGCGGCAGCACATCATCCGAGCAAATGCCCCTCCGCGCTGGTCTAGTGGCTAAGGTACTCGGCTGCTGACCCGCAAGTCGCGGAATCGTATCCCAGCTGCGGCGGCTGCATTTCCGATGGAGGCGGAAATGTTGTAGGCCCGTGTGCTCAGATTTGGGTGCACGTTAAAGAACCCCAGGTGGTCCGAATTTCCAGAGCCTTCCACTACAGCGTCTCTTATAATCGTATGGTAGTTTTGGGACATTGAACCCCACATATCAATCAATATCAATCAAATCATCCGAGCAGACTGTATCGTCGTTTCCACGCGCAACGCTATATGGAGTACTGTAATGGTACGTGGCACGCAAGCGGTTACGTGTCGTGCATTTTTGTATTCCGCCCGAGCACCTGTTTTTATTATTATCAATATTATTATTTGATGCAAAAAACGAAGAAAGGAGGAACTAGAGAGGCAACCGGTTGACGCCTGTTTACACCGAACAGCGCATCGTGCACATAAGCACACCCCGACAATAGCAGAAAAAAACAATATTACGGGATGCTAATAACTGTCACAGCGCACGTTTCGCACACCGATACGCGACTTCCTCAATGGAATTTTTCGCCCACCTTCACTGGATTATACGTTAATCAATCTTGTCCAAATGATCAGTTAAGCAGAACGGTTAAATGTGTGTCATTTAGGTCATGCAGCACTCAGCAACATGCATTTGCTCACTTCTCCTTAATGTGTGCCGCTAGGTTTTGAAACCCTGGTTGAAGCCGGCTGGGGCACCTTGTTTGCGGTCTGAGAACGGGGTTCGAATGAGCTAGTTGGTTGCGTCTCCAAGCAGGAAGGGTTCTCTGCTTTGTAACGGCATCCTTTCTTTTTCGTCTTTACTTTCTGATTAGAACCCTTTTTACTTCACCACGACGCGGAGACACTCGTCATGATCAGCTCAATTTCAGCGGAATCTACCTAACCCTACGTAGAACGTAAGAACACTCGATGAACACTTCATCTCACATCGTAAGAGTTCCAAGCGATATTGCTTTGATTCTCAAACCGCGACGCCGTTTACTGCAACCGAGTCAACAGCGGGCACTTGAAAGTGCCTAAGCATTCATTGGCATGTGCCAACAGCTGCGGAGCTCTGACTTTCGTGCTAGTTCAGTGAAATCGATTTCAAACCGCTTCATATTGAAAGCTTTCAGAGACCGAGCCCTTAATTTGCATACCCCCGCGTTGCCTAATCAACCTGGCCCCTTTTATATAGCGTGCGGAACTTTACGCAATGAAGTCTGTCGCTGTTGCTTGGTAGTCTCTTGTGGCTTGAAGTTGAGGAATCGGGTCGGTCAATGTTATTCGGCAAATGTGAGTGCAGCGGCTGAAGTTAGTGCACCGGGTTAGTTGGAGCTCGCTGAATGCAGGTTTCCTGTGAACTTCAAAGGTGTACTTTATATACACGGCTGCAGCCCGGATGTCTGAGCGTACCGCATCTTGTTTTGCGTCATAGTGCCTGAGCGGCAACACTATGCGAAATCGGACGTAACACACTTCGAGTGAGGCCCCGCAAGATCTAACAGCGGCGTTTGGCAGACTCGCAGGCTTCCACTTTACGCTTCGGCCTACGACGCCTGAAAGTCTTTTAAGTGGTACATTCCAAATTTATATGCAGGTTGGTCGATCCGTGCGGGGTTGCATGGGTAGTGGTGTTTGAGTCTCACTGACGTACTCGTTTAGCAGACACGAAAGTTTAATTAGAAAAAAACAAGCACTTATTTAGAACAAGACCAATGACAAGAGCTTACAGAAATTAACTGATAGGAGACAACAAGAACACGCGATGAACAAGTACAACTTACAACTATGAACCAACTAAGCTCTAAAAGAACATCACAGGTACAAATGCACACAATGCGGAATGGTAATAAAATAACGACGTGATGGAAATCAAAAAGAGATACAACGAAGAAATCACACAAAAAGTTGTTTTCGCGCTTCCGAGTTTCTATGTACGACGCAGCGCACACTGAAGGCCTGACCACACGTAGCCGCTGCAGCGCGTCAGCGCGTGGCTTTCTGGCGCAGCGCGTAGCTAGGCGCAGCTGCGCGCCAACTCTCTCCATTGGGAGAGGCCATGGTGCCTTGTCCAAAAGCCAGGCGCTGACGCGCTGGAACGACTATGTGGTCAGGCCTTTAGACAATATTTAAAATCTGGGCATGATGAAATAATTGTTAAAAAACTCACATAAAAATGTTCCATACGACCCAGGCCAGCTCGTGGTACTCATAGAGAAGTTGATGGGGTGCCGCTGAAGGTCTCGCCATCTTAGTTAGACTATGAGGGTGCTCGGTGTTACAGCCGTCTCAATACGTTCAGCGGGACACTCAATGCTGGCCGCCTTACGAGAGACTCGTGACAGCGACGACCACGCTTCTCGCTGCTTGAACGTCAACTGCCCAAGCAGTCGAAATCTCTTCGGGACGTACGCATCCCCTCGAGGTCATTTTTTTTACAAGAGCCTGTATTTACAAAAATGTGTAATTTTCGTGTTGTGCGCCTAATTGCATCGAAAGGTTCTAAGATTATCTCAAGGGTTCTGAGTCAATCGGCGTGGTTTGCCCCATGCAGCTATCACACGTGTAATGGAGCTATACCAAAACTTGAGTACGGAGCGTCGTATTAATCAGGCATGTGTTGACGCAGACTGTACAGCGCGACTACATTCCGGGTGCCTAACTGATGGCCTACAAAGGAAAACTGTAACGAACGAGTCAAAGAACGTGTTCGAGAGTGAGAGAGGTGGAGGACGAAAAAAGGCACAGGCGAACAGGTTAGTGGTGGGAAGAGTGCAGTGGGAACAGTTAGTGGAGGAAGAGTTTAACATCCATAGTGAGATTCACGCTCTTGGTACGGGTAAGCGCCGCTACGGTCTACGACGGCTCCCGGACAAGGAAGCCTGAACTAAGCGCAGCTTCGTTGCTAAAGCCTGCATGCACGACAACGTTGACGCGGCATCACGAACATTGCGTCCCACCATGTTGGTACTCCAATATGGTGGTTTCAGGGGCGTCAATACAAGTAATGCATAGGTTTGTCATCCCAATAACTGAGTTCTTCGGTCAACGCGGTCGAAAAGTACTGCACACCAATTTTCCTCGTGCGAAGACTTCAGTCTCTCATCGCGAACTATGTGTTCAGACCTTTTCCGCGCTTGCAGTCATTTTCCCACGTGCTAGATTGCAAATACGCGAGTCGAGCATCGTTGAAAGGGAACCTGCTGACACACGATACTAGCGCCGTGCTCTGCAGGTCTCGCGTCGGCCGAGATCTCGCGGGAAATGCCGGCTGATTAATTTTCCATTCACCGCCTAGACTGCGGGAGAGTGCATTGAGGTAGCGACCTCTGTAGTAGGGGGGCGATAATCGCGAAGAACGCACGGCGTTCTGTATGGTTTTGCGCAGGCTTTGGTATATAGTATATCCAGTGTTAATCACGCGATGGGTCGAGGTCGCCGACCCACGGCCACTTCTTGCGACCGTCGGTGAGGACGGTCGTGCGTGGCGTTACCGGTTCATGAACGGCAGAGCAGGCTTGTACACGGAGAGGCTTCCCCGTAGAGCGCCCGTAGAATTATGGCGCCTTGCGCGTATTCGGCGTGCTCCGTGACTTGGAGAACGTGGTTTTGGTTGCAGGCCTCTGCGGCTGCTATGTCGATGGAAGCAAGACGCGAGATCGCATGTGTGTCTTGGTTTGTGTGCGCGTTGAATGGCACCAGGTGGTCGAAATTATTTCGTCGTCCTCCACTATACGACGTCCTTCATAATCGTGTCGAGGATTGGAAACGTCGATTATAATGTTGATGGTTATGATGCTTATAAAACTCGTTCCAACACCGGGGATTGGCCAAGAATTGTCCATATCAAATGTAAAATACATGCAGTATTATTAAGTAGAGAGAGAGAGAGAATAAACTTTATTGGGTTCCAGCATGCGGGATTCCCTCCGGCCGTGCAGGGCGTGGGGTTCACCCTATCTCACGTTACACTAGAAGTCCTAATGTCACGCGGGCCTAGACCTCAAGGCCTTCGTGCCCCGGCGCCGCTCGGGTTACTGAGGGTGCCCTTTCGCCTTTGCAGCGCCAGTGCGACCTCGAGCTGCCGGACGGCCCTTCGCTGGTCTTCTGGGTCCGTAGACCCCACACGCTGTTCTACTTGCGGCGGTAACACTGGACCGTCCGCGCTGTCTGCGTCACATCCCCAGAGTATGTGAGCCAGGGTGGCTCTCGCGCTCGCGCACACACTGCACATTTCACTCACGTAGAGTTCGGGGCACACGTGTCGCGCTAGCGATGGGGTCAGCACAGAGAGCAACAGCAAGCAAAGTAAACCGTGCAGTAATGTACTTGTACAGTATGGTCCACTGGTAAAGGAAACACTCGAATGCACACCGTCAGTATTCCTGGCCCTCTAAGAGCAAATGGATTAAGAACCAATCTTCATGCATGTCAATAGTCTGTCAAGGGGAATCAGAACTTGGAACCACCAGTTGCCTTATGCATATCTAAGTCACTATCATTCCGTAGGATGGCGAAACCTAAACATGCTGCTCCCGCAGGTGTTCCCTTTAACAATGGACCCGTCTGTACACTCAGACTAGACATTTGTATGGTTGTCCTAAGATCTTGTTGTTGTGGTTGTTAGTAGTAGTAGTAGTAGTAGTAGTAGTAGTAGTAGTAGTAGTAGTAGTAGTAGTAGTAGTAGTAGTAGTAGTAGTTGTAGTAGTAGTAGTAGTAGTAGTAGTTTTTCCTTCTGGCTAGAACAAAAATGAATATTTATTGCTGTTCACAAATAAGATCGTAAATGAAGACTTAGAGGAGAGTCTGGGATACGTCGTCACAATGAGATAGATAAGAGACGCACTTCTTCACGCGTGTCCTCTGTCCTTCCCCTCCCGTAAGCCCTCCATAGACCAACGCCATATACAAACTAAGGTCATACTTTACGACCAGCGTACAACGACGCGCACATTTATGCCATTCTGAATCCTAATCCACCATCTACGGTGCAGCGACCACAAACGATCTTTTCGGTCGCTACTGCACCGTAAACTTTCGATGCCAGGCAATGACCCTGCATTATGTGTACATTCCTAGAGTCATGAATATGGTCGCTCTTGGAAACGGTCATCCGAAGCCTTCGCGTCACAATGTATCCAAGTTGGGACACACCCGCATTGCGTCATTTGTATTCATCTTCTATCTCGGCAACAGGCGGCCATGTAACAGGATGCGCGTCATGGTGGCAACCCGGCCTTCCGCGAAAAGACATTGTGTCTGAGAGCATCGTCCGTTCAAGCATGCCTGTGGTGTCGCGTTCTGGTCGCATATTTCAGGCCATTCCGTTGCAAATGGCACAAAAAATATATGTAAAAAAACATCTTCTCATATTCCGCTGTTGAAACAATATCAGCGCGAAGGACTGAGTACTGGTAAAAGAAAAATACGGACAACAGCGCTGATTCACGGGGTTCACTTGTCACAAGCGCGTGATATAAAACTGTTGTCTGTCTCCTCCTCTTAGAGGTCTTTTATTTTCTTGCTCAGTTTATTTATTTAGAGTATGTCGTACCAAGTCGCCCAAGCATCTACTTTAGCTCATTTTCCGCTGTCGCTTGTTGATCTCCTCAAGTTCGGTGTTATGTCTTGGATGTTGTCGGCTTTTGTTGCTGCAACATTGAGTTCAGATGGTTCGGTGAATTATAAAGGACGCTGCGATCGGCTTGCGCGTATAAACGCGCGTGTCACGAGATGCTTTGTGTTGCGCTCCTTTCATCGTGACAACTTGCGAGACTCAATTCCGGAACACTCAATGTGCGTGACTGAAGAAAAAAAATGAAGAAGAAACAAACAGTCAAGCGAATGTTATGTGGCCATCTCAAAGACTACGTCGAAAAATGAATAAGTTGGCAACTCTGTCATTGCAACGAGTTCGAGCTACGTCAGCACAAAGGGATGCAAAGAAGTATACTGTTGACTACACTACCAACTCATAACAAAACAAGATGTCATAGAAACAGCTTGAAATATGCGTGTTCGATCTATTCGATTTGTACTCTGACTCATCAACGCAGCTGTCATATATACTCTGTATAGCGAAATTCATCACGCCTGTATATAGAGGAAAATGTTGTACGTTGCGACAGATCTAGATTAGCCAGAAATGTAGGCAAGTAACCTGTCCGGTGCCCTCTTTTCAGACTATATGTTGTAAATACGTCCTTTTTTTAGATGGAATAAATAGGTACTTGTTTTCTTATGCGGGTGGCTTTGTTTGTCCTCCCTTCCCGCGGCGTCCACATCCCTACTGCGCACTTACCTCTCGCTCTTTCTCTCCTCACTTGCACTCCCTCCTCTCTCTCCCGATTTAGCGGCAAAGGCAACGAGACACTTCCCCAGCACACACGATCGCTTAGTAGCGTACGATCATCGGTCTTGCGGCGCTCCACGTTTACGTTACACAGAGCACGTCGGCTTTGATTAGCACGGGGTCGCGTTCGATGACTCTGGCGTGTGTGTTGAGGGACCGGCTGTTTAGCAGTGCTATAGTCATGCAGGGGCGGATCCAGCCAACATTACTTGAACTAGACCTGGTTCTAGTAACGTTGCATCCAGCCACTCACTTTAGGGGGGGGGGGGGGGGCTGTCGGCTGAAGTAACATTGGAGAGGGGGTCGTGGTCGTGAATTTGTTTTCACTAGCAGAAAAACCGCATCATAGCATAAATACTGTTAATTAATGCTCATAGCGGTTTCACTCATTTCTCCTAATTCCTGATAGGAGGTGAACAAATGGCACTGAACTTGGGGGAGGGAGGGGGTGCTGACACAGGCTTTGGGGGGGGGGGGCGATTGTCCCTACTGCCCCCCCTCTGGATCCGCCATTCTAGTTATGATGGTACCCAGCAGCGCTCACGGCGGCGGTCACCGGCATCGAGCGATGGTCACAGGCTGCGTTAGAACATCAGGTAGAGGTTCTGAATGTTGGTGCACCTGCTTAAGGCGACGTGGACGAGCTTCTGTGGGTGTCGTTCACAATCTTCCCGCCGCTTCGCATCCACACATGGTTTCTTTTAGCGGGAGATGGCGTATTTAAAAAAAATGGCGAAGTGCGGGCAGGCTAGGAAGAAGACGTGCTCCACACGACACAACAATGCACTTTCTGGTGGCTCACGAGCTATCCCACGGATGTTGCTGCTCCAAGCCCCCAGAGCACTACACTACACTCACTCAAAGCAGTGTCAATCATCGCCAATCACCGGCAAGTTTTAGCATTCAAAAAGTTAAAATGTATTTCATCTCTGGTCATTGACGAGTCTGCCCACGAGGCTGCGCGTGGCTTTACCGACCACGCTGCCCCTCGGATCGGGCGACTTTCCTCCTGGACACAGGGACACTCCTAGCACGGACAATGAGATAACGAAATTCCTTTATTTAGAAAGAAGGCCCTTCCCGCCACCTCATACCAAGCAAAACAGAGCGCATGCGGTCATGCTCAGACTCCTGCAAACCAACTCTTACCCTAATCATGCGTTCCTTAATAGTATCTATCCGGAAATTTATATCCGCAAATTTACACAAATAGTTTTTGCGCGGCTTGTGCTGAGGTTTCTACCTTGCCTCACGTGCTCTGGTAGTGCGGGTCGCTGGGCCCGACGTTCAACAAGGAAAAGTGGGACACGCTCCTGCGAAGTCCCGTCTTCGAAGATCAAATCCTGGCCGTTCAGCGTGCCCGTGATCGAGCCGGCAGGCTAGACCTGTCGGTTCCGTCGTGGGATTAGCCAGGTGCACGTTTTGTCGCGTGTTGCCGGACCAAATAAAGTTCATTCACTTACTGGTCACGTGCTAGGTTTGTAGCTCTTGAAAACTTCAAAAGTTGTAGCGACATGTCCTTCCTGAATGTCCAGTGCCCGCGTGAAAACACCCATAAAGGGTGGCGTGTTATAGACTTACCACCATTCGAAACCCTCCAGTAGTTAATAAAAAGTATATGTTTCTCTCTTTCTTTCAGTGACGAACATGTTAGCTCAACATGTTTCGTTTCAGTCACAGGCGTGTGCAGTGTTCTCCATAAGGAGGGTACGAAGCTTCGGTGCTGTCCTCTACGCCGCTCTACTCGTTTCGAACCCCTTCCCGCTGAGTCCCTTATTGGGTCTGAATGCAGTGCAAAAACAGGTTATTATAGGTGGGAGGTGCCCCCTTTCCCCATACACCGCCTCTTCCACCGTCCTGTGCACAGGCCTATGGTTTCCGGTGCAAGGTACGGAACGTGAAAGCTAACACCAGCTATAGCCCAAGAACAAGTTCTCTTGGACCTGTAAAGTGGCGTGGTCACTCTCTTGAAATGCGGTCAAGAGCAAACATGATGCAGCGTTCTTATTTTTTTTCTCTCTCTCAGAAGAGAAATATTTCTCTTATTACTTTTTTCTTCTCGCTCGGTAATTGGCCGTTGCTCCCCGCGGCTCGGTGTCATCGTCCTACGCAGCCGAAGGTGTGGCTTCTGCGAGGAACAGCCAGAGACCCTCTTACAAGTGGTAGCCCCCTGCGCGTACTTCCTCGAACGCCACGACGAATATGCACCGCCACGGCAGGCAGCGGGAGCCCATGGACGTAGAACATATACACGTGCAGCAAATCTACCAAGACGCGCACCACACCCAAACCGGTGAGAGCGGTCTTCGCTGCGAAATAAGCGCGCTTGCAGCCGAAAGTTCCGTCTAGTTCAGGCCATGTCTGTCTTTGCATCTGACACGGTAGCTACGCACTCGTCACTGGAAGAGCCAACGATCGAGATTGCTTATAGTGATGAAGAGTGTACTTTCCTCGAAGCTATTACGGTGGTGTGCGCCCGTGTTTGCGGTTCGGTCACTGCTGGGACGTTCATATATATAGTGTGGTATAAGTATTAAAGGCTTACGCGTATTGCAGGATCGTCATCAGAGGATCACTATATGCAGGATCGCTCTATTCATATATATAGTCTGTCATTTATTACTAGCCACAGTGTGTCCTTATTTTTTTCATTGATCTTATCCGTAAACACGGTTGCGAGCTATAGATACGTCTGTTCACCCACGCACTGCTGTGTCGTAGATATATAAACAGTTTTTGCTATTCTGCCTTTGAATAAGACACTTTGTACTGGTTTCAACGTTTTATGAATTCCTCTTGTTTTATACAGTTCCACGGCTTTCAAGCTTTAAAACGTCTTCAATAGCTAAAGTTGAGAAAAGGTACGTGCAACGTAACGTAAGGCGTGCAAACTATATCATTGACAGTTAATAACAATAATAAGGACGAAGTATACACAACACATCTGCCACTGTGGTATAGTGGTTGCGTTTCTCGACTGCTGACCCGCAGGTCGCGGGTTCAAATCGCAGCCGCGGCGGCTGCATTTTTGATGGAGGTGGAAATGCTTAAGGCCTGTATACTTAGATTTAAGTACACGTTAAAGAGCACCATGCTGTTGTGTGGGTACCTACAGCTACAAGAGAAAGCTCAATAAAACACAAGTATTATGCGCAGGGGGTTGAAATTTCAAGAGCCATTTACAGTGGTGTCTCTCATAATCAAATAATGGCTTTGGGACGTCAAACCCAAACAGTTATGAAATACACGCAACAACATTATTATGTATAGGGAGATAATAGATTAAGAGAAAGGCAGAGAGGTCAACCAGAATTGTAGAATCTGGTTTGCTACCCTGCACTAAGGAAGAGAGGAAGAAATATGAGAATGAAAGCGAAGGATAAAGTGGACGCGCGAAAAAATAATAATAAAGCGGGGATGCTAATCCTAGTAAATAGGCCACATACTACGCAAGAAGTTCGATAAGGCCTTGACTGATTTTCTGTGCGAAGACGGATCGAGTAGGCATTCGAGCACTGACTGTTCTGACAAGGATCCATCGTCCATGCGTGCAAACGCAGCAACTATGGGCAGTGTGTGCGCGCTGTGTGGAAGTGACACAGAATGTGCTCTATCGTTTCGTCACTGCCGCAACGATCGCATGTGGCACTGTCTTTCATGCCGATTCGAAGAGAAATCAATTCGGTGAAAGCGACACCAAGTCGGCATAACACCGTCGTCTCAATTCGAGAGAGTCCGGACGGAGACCGATGTCGACGAGACGGGTCCAGTTAACGGCATGCGTGACTGAACATTGTTGTGGGTGAAAAAAAAGTATAGCCTATGGGGTTTGTATGAAGCCTGCGTGTTTGCTATCGTGATACAAACGCGGCCCATGGCCAACTCTTGGCCAACCTTGACTAGCAATAGCTAATGTTGTATAACCGTTGGGCAATGTTGAATCATGCTGGCTATTGTAACAATAGTTCCTGTAGTTAATTGTGCCAAAATGTTTATATGGTCACGATGCACGCCTTAGTGGAGGGCACCTGAAATTCGTACCCCCTGTGGCTCTTTGGCCTGCGTATAAATCTGAGTACGTGTAGCTCCAACGTTTCCGCCTCAGTCGAAAGTGCTACCGGCGTATCAAAGATCGTGCCCATGGCATTCGAGCCATCAGCCAAGGGGCTGGCTAGCTGTTGGGTAATTTCGGATGCTTAGCTTTATGACACGCTAAAAACTCGCAGTACCCCTTATGTATTGACCTTTTGTAGGCGAAAGCCTTCCTCCTTTTTGTATTTTTTAATCCATCGAAAGCTTTTTGCGCCTGACCCGGTATTTCACAGGCTCAGTCATCGGCCCACCTTTGGACAAGTTACGATATTCCGCAATGATGTCAGCATATCTTTGACGTCATTCACATGCGACGATATTGCACAGCTTCGGTGGTCTTCAAGGCTGCAATGCGGGCTGGTTGGTTTCGTTCAGTTGCATTCATATTTGTAGTGCAAAGCGGGAAGGCATGTAGACACACAGAAGTAACACATAAACAGGACGTGCGCTAGACATCAACTGTTGATGTTTAACGCCCGTCCTGTTTATGTGTATACTTCTGTGTGTCTTTGTGCCTTTCCGTTTCGCAGTATACAAATATGAACGTCAGTGGTCGCCAACCTTAGCCAAGTGACTATATCAAGCGACCACGTCATCATATGACGTCATAATGACGTCGAAAATTTTCTGTTTGTGACATAATTCGCATGTCATGGTATTGCACAGCCTCAGTGATCGGCCGACTATTGACCAAGCGACGATATCGTGCGATGACGCCATCATGTGACGCCATGTCATGAGGACGTCACAAGTTTGTTTTATCTCTGGCGTGACTGTAGAGCTATACGATGACGTCGTGGCGTGATGATGATCTACATGCATCACTCGTGTTGATGCATGTAGAGCACGGAACGCCCTCGACGTTTACGGGGAAATTTCGCGTTTTATGAAGCATCAAAACTTTTCATCTCGACAACACACCGTTTATACGACTGTGATTCTTCTTAACTTTATAAAATGCTTCGCACATTAACACAGTTTCACTCCGAGAAATTCACCGCAATCTCCCTTTAGTCGTTCCCAGAGTGCGCTGTCGTGGCATACAGCACTAAAGTCCCTCTACTTAAGTACAGGGGCTTTAAGGTACAGGGGCTTTAATACAGCGCAGGTCAAGGCTGGCCGCTATATTACCCATGGGTCTTAATAGCGAATGAATAGTTCTACTTCACGATGCAAAAGGCACGCAACACAGCAGCGATGCTCGAGGACGACCAACCTCTGCAGTGACGAGCCGTCTGGTTTCGCTTTGCCCCAGACGCATTTCATTCTTCCGTGTTTCATTTCTTTCTTTCTTTCTTTCTTTCCTTCCTATGTGAGTCACGTGTAGCAGCCCTCTCGTTTCTTCGTATAAGGCGTGCATGGGCACTGCTGCGCTAAGCGGGCGAGGCACACAAGCCACGAGAGACCAAACAAAACGAATGAAAAGACATTCTGTCTCGCCATTCTCCACAAACACGGTGCGGACGTGGGCATACACCACGTTCCCGCCCACGTAACATAACTTTGTTCACTTAGGTAGTGGAGCAGAGTGTGTGGAACGGTTGTAGAAGCTGCATTCAGTTTCCTTCGCTGTTCGGCATAACATAATCATAAATAAAAAAAATGGCAATTGATTGATTGATTTGTGGGGTTTAACGTCCCAAAACCACGATATGATTATGAGAGACGCCGTTGTGGAGGGCTCCGGAAATTTAGACCACCTGGGGTTCCTTAACGTGCACCCAAATCTGAGCATGTGGGCCTACAACATTTCCTCCTACATCGGAAATGCAGTCGCCACAGATATATATATATATATATATATATATATATATATATATATATATATATATATATATATATATATATATATATATATATATATATATATATATATATATATATATATGGGAAACAAGTGTATAGTTAAGGGCTCGTTTTTCGTGTTTTACACAATATTAATGAGATCTAACAGACAATATTGCCAAGGAAGGTATAGGGGAAGTTATTAGGCCAATTGTAATGTAAATGAGAAGAAAGAAAAGTGGTTCAAAAGATAACTTGCCGTGCGCAGGATCCTTGGGTACTGCTGGATCCTGCCCACGGCAAGTTATCTTTTCACTCACTTTTCTTTGTTCTCATTTACATTACAATTGGCCTAATAACTTCCCCTATACCTCCCTTGGTATTATTGTCTGTTAGATCTCATATATATATATATATATATATATATATATATATATAGGGAGAGAGAGAGAGAGAGAAGCGATTCAGTCCTTGAAATTAGTTTGTATGACGACACTCTTGTCGTTCGCAGTAGCGTACAGGCAAGATTTGTCGGCATAAGAGAACAGTAGCCAACGCTATACCGAATAGTGCCTGTCATTTCGACAGATTTAGCATTCAGAAAGTCAGTATTACACCGTGCGGGCCGTTATATGTAGAAACATGGTAGCTACATATGAGACAAGTTCCATTCTTTCACAAAGTTTTTTCTATCTTCATAATCTTCATTTTGTTCAGCGTCACAATTACTGTGAACACCATCTTACCAATGGCAAAGAGGTGTGGTAGAATACCGAGAATACTTTACTTGAAGAGCACGGAAGAATCAGCAGCAATTTCACGTGTATGTGTTCCTCCGCAACAAAGTTATTTTTTTTATTTAGCAATACTGCTAGCCCCAACATGGGGCCATAGCAGAGTGGGTATACATAGTACAACAAAATCAACAGTACAATACTGCAGTCAACACAGAACAAAGCACTTCAAACAACATAAAAAATGTTTCACGAAGAAAAAAAAACACTAGTCAGATATAAATTTTTCTAATGCCTCAATACTGTCTGTTTCAATAATTTTGCTGTCAAGCTCATTCCATTCTTTGGCAGTGCGCGGAAAAAAGGAATACTTGAAAGTATTATTATTGGACTGGAAAGGAACGACAGTGTGTTTATGACGTTGTCTGGTAGAGTAACCGGAAGAGAACTTTAAGTATTCACCTGTGTTACTATTTATTCGACCATTAACTATCTTATAGAAGAACAACAAACGAGAAATTCTATTTCTTTCTGAAGTCCGTTTGAATCCCGCTTTGGCAACTAATTCAGAGACTGACGTTGGGCCATATTTCTTGAAAATAAATCGGACAGCCTTGTTTTGGATTCTATCTAGTTTATGGATATTGACATTGGTGTAAGGATCCCAGATAATGTTTCCATAATCCAAAATGGGTTGAATAAGAGATTTGTACGCCAGAATTTTAGTGTCGTATGATGAATAGCGAAGAGAACGTCTCAAAAAATGTAATTTCATCATTGCATTATTCGATATGTAGTCGATATGTCGATCCCAGTGGAGGTTGCTACATATATGCAAGCCTAGATACTTGTACTCGGTTACTCGATTTAGGATGTTTCCATCAGCTGTATAATTGTAAACAAGGGGACACTTCTTATTTGTTATCGACATGGCCACACTTTTTTGATAGTTTACACACATTTGCCAAGAATTACACCACTTCATGAGATTCTCAATTTCTGTGTTAAGCTTAACTTGGTCTTCAACTGTGTGAATAAGTGAATACAACGCACAATCATCTGCATATAATCGTATTTTAACCCTGCAATTATCAACAATATCATTTATGAACACCAAAAACAACAACGGGCCAAGCACGGAGCCCTGGGGAACCCCTGAGCCAATAGGTAACATGTTTGATGGAGTGTCTTTGAAAACAACGTATTGCTGCCGGGGTGTTAGATACGATTTAATCCAGCTACACAGTTTCCTGTTTTTTAATAATGTGTTCAGTTTAATGAGCAATTTAGAATGGGAAATCTTGTCAAATGCTTTAGCAAAATCTAAAAAAATTACGTCTATCTGTTTTCTCTCATTAATAGCTGCAGCGAAGTCATGTGTCATTTCAACCAGTTGAGTTACAGTAGAAAAGCCGTGACGGAATCCATGTTGCATTGGTGTTAATATTGAGTAATTTTCCAAGAAAAGCGTAATATGTTTATGAATAAGATGCTCGAGAATTTTACAACACGTGCATGTTAAAGCTATAGGTCGATAGTTAGAAATAAGCTGCTTATCGCCATTTTTAAGCAGTGGTTTTATCTTGGAAATTCTCCAGTCATCAGGCAAAGTACCCGTCGAAAGGGATGTACGGTAAATAATTAACAAAAATTTAGATGACCACTCAGCGTATCGTTTAAGGAATGCATTAGGTATATTATCTGGTCCATATGACTTTTTCACATCTAAATTAAGCAAGAGGTTAAATATTCCACTTTCTGTTATTTCCAAATCTTCAATCGGAGGTAATGTCTGGAATTTGTCAAATAAGGGTATGCTACCATTATCTTTGGAAAAAACGGATTCAAAGTGGGTGTTGAACGCATCAGAAATCTTAGCAGCATCGGATGTGAAATCATTGCCTATGTTAAATGTATTAGTACTTGAGGACTTCGGTAAGAGCATAATCTGTTTTCTTTTTTGAAGTTAATCTGTTAGAGTACTTAAATTTTTTAAATGTACTAATTTTCAATTTACGCAAAATCAGTCGAACAACGTTTACAAGTGTTTCGCAAAATGCACAACTAGAGAATTCGTTCCACGCTCTTGAGTGATTCCTATTCATCGATTTTTTTTTATCTTAAGGTGAATTGTTAGAGCTATTTAGCAAGTAGTTTGCTGTTCGACAAATTTCCGAACTTGATACTCAATATCATTTTTAACTTCTAAATTAGGATTTTTTTCCGAAATAGACGCCATTTTCAGTGACACCACGTTTTCTCTAGTTATCGTCCTATTAATTATTTCAGCGCCGGCAGCATCACGAAATTCGTTGCAGTGTTCACCGACAAGAACAGGCGATCCGTTTCCAACTATTCGTACCGGCTAATACGTGGTCAGCATAACTTTTCCTTGTTTCTGTGCCCTAATCTTTGCCAACTAATCAAGGAGAGTGTTATCGAACACTAAAATATCGGATACTAATGTGCTACTTTACGTAGATGATATCAATCGTCCCAGCGGAAAACGAAACAGCGACGTATGAAATACTTTGCTCAAGCCTCATAGTAGCGTTAATTTTACATGTCTGATATTTTTCGATCGGCAACAACCACAGCTCCTTTGCCTGTTCTCGACATAATCCCTCAGAAAGGACATAAAAGTCACTTAGGTAGTATTCGAGGGGTTCCCCTTGTTTCAGGCTACTACCTGCAGATGAATGATATAACATACAGTAATACGCAACAGATACAGAACAAACGGAAAACGCACCGTGACACTATGCAAATTAAGGTGCACTTAATGCCTGAATGGTGCAATTAATGTCTCAAGAAACAGAACAACACAAGACACATGGCAACACTAAGCAAATTACGCTACGCCAATAAGGATATAGCATCTCAAATACAATTCAGTACAGTCGTTTTCAAGAATAAATGTAAGCTTCACCTACTACCGCAACTTTCCTGCTACACAAATAAAAAAAAGAAAGAAATGTGGCCTGTGTAAGTGTGTGCGTTTAGAAAAGTGGGTAACGATTTAGAGTACTAGGTACTCTACGATGAGAGAGCATAAAGCTGTCCTGCACGTTTGTGTGTTCAGAAAAAGTGGATAACGATTTAGAGTATATAGTAGGTACTTTACACTAGAGTAAGTTTACAATGCTACTCTATGTCTCTGAGAGAACTTAAAGCCGTCCTGCACGTGTAAAATTCTGCAATTGCTTACATTACTTCTGGCAAGCATTATATTCTTGGCAGGTCGGTGGTTTTTTCATACAGACACAAGTTGGTGCCACTGGTTTTTGTCGAGCAAACGTTGACTTTCTGTGCCATTTCCGCAAAAAATTCAACATCACTTTGTGTCAAACATAATAATTTAAGTATGGGTGACGAACATTTAATTACTAATGCGCGTAGTACTTGAATTAGCAACGAGAAAGTACTTATGGTTGCAACGGAAACCGCTTAGCACGTAGCACTCTCGCTTAGATGAATGACAGATGAGCCGCAGTTACAGGGGCGGCGCTTGTATTCATTCCTAGGGTGTACTTTAACCAAGGAGGATTTAAAGTAACCAAGGAGTATTTAAAAAAAATTGCTGGAGTGGAAATGACTTACCAGGAGTGAAGCCGTTCCACTGGCAAGATGGCGGCTGTGGCGACCATCTTACAAGGGGCATCATAAATTATCACCGTTCAGCGAATAAAAACGAAGCGTTTCCCTCGCACGCCCAACAAGCCTAATGTGGGAAATTTTTCTGGTCATGTAGTGCTCCAAGTGCGTCTTACAGTTACTAGTTTTCCTTAGTGAGCCTCTAATTGGAAGCAAAGTTCTTTGAAGATTCAGTCATCTATACTCGTTTCTGTGTGTAATTTCGTCGGAAACAACAATCTTTTGACACAGAACTAACGTGGCATTTGCATAACATATCAAAGCCACTTGATCTTTAAGTGGGCACCATCAGAAAAGAGCATGTTTCTGCCATCTTGGCAGTGGCAAAAGATGGCTTCACTTCTGCTGGGCAAGGCATTGCTGGAGCTTCCACTCCAGCAATTTTTCTTTAATCCTCCTTGACTTTAACCGACCATAGTGCTTTAATGAAACGCACACTCAGTGCTCCCTCTGTAATCCTAGAATGTCTCTTAGATCGAGATACGAGCGTATTTAATGACTGCTGAGCTCCGTCATTAAGAACTCTTCTTTCAAGATTAAAGTGGCCCGCAACAGAGGTGACTGAGCGTCGCAGTTAAGCTCGTGTAAGTGCGGTAATCGCTATAGTCTGCGAGCCCTTGTGAGGCGTGCCGGTATTTTAGCCGAGCCGGAAGCGGACTCATCCTTATTTTGAAGTCCATTTATGGGAGACCCCCGTCGCGGGCTTAGCGCGTTTTTCTCCCACGCTAAAAAGAGCCTCCCGACGACCGGTGACGAAACGAAAGCGAAGCGACAAAGACTGGGCAAAGCGCCACCCACCTGTTGAGAACAACAACGAAGAAGAGGCTGAATATGGGAAGCCACTTGTGCTTTATGTCCGTAATATAGGCATGCGTACAGGTGAAGCGGAGGTGGCAGCCTTGCCACCCCCCCTGAAAACAGAATTGCCAAGCAATATGCAGGTTTGGTGATCCATGGTAAGGCCTACGGGACGGCTCTAAGCTCTCCCATAGTAGAGTACCAAGTATTCTAAATCGTTACCCATTTTCTCTATCCCCCTCCCCCCATGCGGTGGCATTGAGGCCCACGGGACGGCGTTAAGCTCTCCCATAGTAGAGTACTAAGTAGACTCTAAATCGTTACCCACTTTTTCTAACCCCCCCCCCCTATTGTTTAAGGAGGGTGCAATGTCTGCCCCGCGTCTTTGCTAAGCCATACGTGTCCTTTCATCGTCCATTGCGCAGTGCTACACTTTGACGTCAAAAACATGCCTGGACCTCCTACTTACTATAGGTCCAGGCATGTTTTTGACGGTGAAGGGTAGCGACACCATCTTTAGAACATCAATTTACTCTGCGTGGAATTCTCCTGTGTACAGAGATGACTCCAAGCAAGTGCGAAGCTCAGCGAATAGATGCATGGACGGATGGACTTTATTAGGTCCTTCGGAACGCGCTTCAGCACGTTGCTGGCCGCTTCCAAGTCGGAACAGAAAGATCAAGTATCCCTGCTGCGTCGCGGGCCGTTGGACTGCCCATGCTGATGAGATATTCTATTTTGATAATAAAGTAAATTTTATCTAGGCGCACCCACCGACATCGACACTAGCTTCACATCGGACTACAATGGTCATTCTTGTTCTTGTTCGCCTGTCAGCTGTGGCGTGCACTCACAGGGGGGGGGGGGGAGGAATGACCAAGAATCAAGTAGTTGTATAATTTATTACGAAGTTCTAGAATAAGGAAGGTTATACAATAGAAAGATTTTCTAGGCTCTTGAAAGCTTTGTTTTTCATTCGACACAAAAAAAAACGATGTCTTACATTTTTTTATGCCGGTACCTGTTATGGCAACCGAAAACGTTTCATTATGCGACCCAAGAGCAATGACCTTACCGCCTTTACCTCGCAATTTCGGGAACCCACAGACTGGTCCTCGTGAGCAGCATGCCATTGACTCATATTTATTTTTGCACCCATTGTGAAGCGTCTGTTTTATCGGACTCGTGCATCCGGGGAAAGAGAGAGTTCGTGGGAAAGTTAGCGTTAGAGTCGTTCCTGTTTTAACGCGATAAAGTTAAAAAGCTCGTTTTGCTGAAATTCCGGTGTCGACGTTGGCGTCGGCGGCGTAGTCGTCGTTGGTTGTGAGCGAAGAATCATCACCTTGTGCTTGACCTAAAATAGAAAATGATGCAAATGAAATAATTATTAACGCGATCATGTGTTACTTCAGCACTAAACTACTAACGCGCTCTTAGTGAACGTAATCTCTAAAATAATTGTATTTGCTGGAAAATGCAAATAAGCCCAATAAACTCGTCAAACAGCTGGAATATTCTGCGAGCGACTGAGCGAAAAAAAAAAAGGGGGGGGGCCAAATTTACTTATTTGCAGTGGCACTGCCGACTCGGCCACCAGGTTACAGTGCAAATGCGAATTAATTGACAACGCGAGGCGCACGGACACATTGCATTGCAAATCAGTTGCAAATCAATGATAACCAATTTTTCGCATGTAGTATTTGTATGTTTCAACATCCTCTTCACTCGTACTCTGATTTTTCCATGTTCGCTGTCCATGTCATGCGAGATATCAATTAATGCCATCTGCCATCTCGTGCTGCCATCCGTCAACTTCTTGCATCTAGTTCAGAATGTGGAGCAAACAGCCCTGAAAGGCGTCGGCACCGGGTTCGAATCCCGGATGAACACAGATATTTCGTAAACTAGGACGCTCTTCTTCACACATTCGTGCTACTAAACAGGTCGATGACAACTCCTCCTCTGCATAAAGGACGGATATTTTTCTCGCTTGCGGCGTCATGCTCGTATTTGCGAAATTGTGCGAATTTTTCTTCAGTCGCTTAGCAGATTCGTGCTGAAATGTTGGCGGCCTTTACAAATGCGACACAGAAAGAGGACACAGGCAAGGGCAGACTGGAACTTGGATGTATTCACAGAAGCTGATATACACCATAATAGCACGAAGACAAAGGGAAATAGAATCAATATTTCAGTATGAATTTATACTAACTATAGCCCGCTTTGCAACCCTTACACATAGCAGATGCGCTAATCAACTACACATCTGGGGTATCTAAACACCCGTTCTTAATACACACAAACACCTTGTGCTAGCGCAGCTCCGATCACGTTGCGCCATTCCGATTACAATGTCACGCATGAGATCCCAATCTGGGGGCCCGTGTTCGGTTTGGGCTGAAGTACAAAGAAACAAATAATTCTCGTGTACTTAGGGTTAATTGCCATGAACGTTGATTTATGTGCACGTTAATTAAAACATCAGGTTGTAAACAGGAATCGGGAGCGTCCAGCTGCGGCGTGCCTGGTAACCGCATCCTATAGTTATGGTACGTCAAACTCTGTAATTCCGTTCTTGTTTTAACAGTGGGGCTGAAATCGGTTGCGTTATGGTTATTGTCAAGGTACATAGGGGATCCGATGGTAAGCAATAATCTCCTTACCACCTACCCCACCCACCCACTTAGCCTATCACCAACGCTTTCTGCCACTCACAGACATGTCAGCAAAACTTGTGGAGTTCACTCAGACTAGAATTAGCTTCCTCGATAGTGGTGCCACTGCTCTTCAACACCAATGTGTAATGTTCTATGTGCTCTTCTTGATGCCATTTGACATAGTATTTTCGGAAACGACTTCTGATGGCTTCCAAACCAATAAGGTAAATTTTCTTGAGAGGTGATAGCATAAGATATCTTAAACAAGAAATCCCCTGGAAGAGCTGATAGGCGGAGGTCAATACACTTCCTGCGTAATTTATGCCTCTAAACAAGAATAATGAAACGGTGTATGAACGACCCTGTTTTGGAATACCTGTGACTGAGTAGACGGGAGTATAAAAGTGAACCCAGGTAAGGCTGATGGACGTTAGGTCGGGAATGCGTAAAAAGTTGAACTCACTCATACTCACTCAAGAAATATACTAGGCGCTAAGTTCCTTGAGGCGTGGGTCTGTCCATCCTCCGTTGTCGTACGTAGCCACCAGAGGCACATACCCGCTCTAGAGCGGGTATGTGCCACAGGGGATGAGAGATGCGAGATGGTGGTTTTTGGAGTGTTCACTAGATAGACGCACGGACGGAGGGACAGACAGACTAGAATCCGGACGTACAGATGGACGGACGCGCGGACGTACGGACGGATGGACGCACGGACAGATGGACGGACGCACGGATGGTCGCGCGGACGGACGGAAGCAAAAACGAACGGACGAATGGAAGCAAGGACGGGCTGATGGACGCTTCGCCCCACTCATCATCATTCGCTCTGTGGATATGCTGTGATTTTTTCGTCCTTTGGACTCACTTGGACCCAAACTCACCAACATTGTCCTGAGCCGTACTTACTCCGACTCAAACTCACGAAAAGTTTCTTCAACCGGAGTCACTCGCACTCAGACTGACGAAAATATTACCCACTCGGAGTCGCTCATACTCAAGGCTCGATCTGAGCCTGAGTGATTCGACCCAGGAGTGAGTTCGCCGACCTATGCTCACAGCATCTAGTTTTTGAAGCAAGATGCTAGGGTAGTGGATTCGAAAGGTGCAATGATCTGCTTGAACGATTGTATTTATCATCCATGATAAACGAGCTGGTTTTTCGAGTGCATCTGCACGTGTCACCAGTTCATTGCTTGAACAAAAACGCACGAGGTGCTTCTGTTCGCGCGTGTATACTTGTCCACGGCCCTGTCTCCTTTTTCGTCTTTCAGCCCTGCTATATGCGTTCACGAAGTGCTCATTGATTTCTCAGCACTCACGCTTGCAATGTCTGACGAAACCACCAAGTTCAAACTTTTTGAAATAGGGCTTGTGTGAGAGACAGATAGAGAGACGGCCATGGTATTGTAAAAAAAAACAGAGAGGCCGCCCCGAATAGACGTTCTAACTTGCTGCCCGCCGGAGTACGCGCTTCGCAGGTATCGGCTGTGTATGTTTGTCTATTTGTTTGTTTCGTCTGTTTGTCGCTTGTCTCTACGAAGAAGCCTTTGGAAGAACAGGGCGAAAACCGAAGCGTCATTTGTACTTTAAGCGAGACCGAAAGCTCCTCGAAGCTTGTGACTTCACTCGAGGCAGTCGTCGACGGGAAGTACCGTCAGCAAACATTGCGTTTTGTACCTGAAAGGAGGCGAAGACTGTCATGCTAAGAGCACGTTTTTTTTTTTTTTGTCGAGTAACCCCAACAAACGCAGGAATAAGAACAAGAACAACGACGACAGCAGCAACTCGAAGAATAGTGAGTATATTATAATTATTGTCGGGTTTCTACGCCCCGAAACCACGATATCTTTGCAATGCATGCTGTAGCAAAGAGCTGGGAACATCTTGACTACCTTGTACTCTTTAACGTGCATTTATATCTAAGCAAGTGAGCCGCTAGCATTTCGCGCTTATCGAAATGCGGTCGCCGCAGTCAACATCGGATACGGCGACCCTCGCGTCTGCAGACAAGCACCATTGGACTACACCAACACGTCGGGTGAAGATGAAGAGTTAAGTGCTATAGAATTCACGATGTTGCAGCACCATATGTATTGGCAAAAATAGTGGAGCTCACTCGGATGCACGCATGAAATATACTCGGCGCTTAAGGCTCGCTCGGACTCAGACTCACCAAATAATATCGCTTGCCCGGACTCACTCAGACTCGGACTCACGGCCCCATCTGACGCTGAGTTCGTCGACCTATGCTCGCATCTGACGTTACTTACCTTCCTGTGTTTCCGCATATAAATGTAAAAAAAAAGAAAGAACCCGAAGAGGAACAGCAATGACGACAAGAAAGAAAGAAAGAAAGAAAGAAAGAAAGAAAGAAAGAAAGAAAGAAAGAAAGAAAGAAAGAAAGAAAGAAAGGAGCAACGCAGAGAAGCGTACTCGGGATGACTGAGTGCCGAGGCAAATTGAGAGTGCGAGTACGTCGGCCCGTGTAGTGCATCTGCTGGCTAGACGACGTGCCGTGTGTACGCGCAGGAACGCCCGTCGTTCCCGACACGCTCACATGCACGCGAGCAACGAGGTGTATACCTAACCATGTCCGCGCACCAGCGTGCGGGGGCGAAAGTTTACCCGGTGACCCCCAGCATACGCCGTGACCCCCGCCCGCCGTGCCTTCTTCGTTCATCTCGAGCGCGCCGAGAAACGCGGAACCGGGCTCTCGCCCACGTTGTAATAAACGAGCACGCCCGCCTGCGCTTTCGCCGACGCTGCATCCGGTTTATTTTATTTTTTTTTGTTCGATAGAGGCGAAATGTTGAGAGGCCCGTGCTCTGCGCAGTTTCACTGCACTTTGAAGAACAGACACCCAGATTTCTGATCAATATACTGAAAATGTGCATCGTTTCTATGCGTTTGCTATACCCAAACGAGAACGTCTGGACTTACCAATAAGGATTGTATCTACGCATATATAATATTTTTTTAACTTCATTTTTCGTAACGACCAAGTGGAAAGGGGTTGCCGTCACCATCTAATGATAGCTCCTTTAGTTATATCTTTATCTAGAAAAACACATACAAAAACACATACATCGCAAGATGACGTCATCGCATGGCGTCATCGCTTGGTGGGCCGATCTCGGAGGCAATGCAACACGAAAGAAAAAAGAAAGGAGGAATCATTACATCATGCAGCCAGCCTTGGCAAGCCAATCCAACTTGAAACCAGCCTTGTCGACGCAACACGTGACCTTTTGCGGTGAGATCGCGCAAGCAACGAGACTTCCCGAGACTTCGGGGTGTGGCGCCCGGTAGTTTTTTAATCGGAACACGCTTGTTCCAAGGAAGTTGTTCGGCGCAGACCGGCCGGCTCCAGTGACCGTGCTCCATCTTTCCTATCTCTTCTATCCCCTCGGTTTGTCCTCGCTCGCTGTGGCTTACCACCACACGTCTCTTCTTCTCTTCTCCTTCTTCGGCTTTCCCACATCTTTACTCCTATCCTTTTTATCCCTCCTCACCCCCATCCCTCGTGAGCTACTGTGGCGGTGTCGCTCATTGAAGCAGACAATAACGGGGATCACTTTTCTCTTCTTTTCTCTTTCAAGAGCCACTTCGTCGACCGGCCGGCTCACGCAGGAGGTTGAAGAACGGAACGTCATCGAGCGTACTGAAACCTACCGCACGCTCTGACGTTTTGATCACGTGTTGGGTCGACACGGTGGGCTTCACTTGGCTTCACTCGTGTGACGTAATGCTCCCTCCTCTCTTTTTCTTGCTCCGTGTAATGCAAGACCACGTGAAGTGCAGAAAGCTTGCAATATGTCTCCAAACCTGGAAGTAGGAGGAGGAGGAGAGGTTGAGGAAAGTAAAATACGCAAAGTCTGCAGCCCTGTGTACTCCGTTGTGCGACGGAGTACACAGGGCTGCAGTTGCTACGCTGTGGAATTTACGCATGAAGTTCGGCCGGCAAAATGTGTGCCGCAACGCGTTTCGTGCTTGGATTTTGTCGTTTGTAAACGTGGCCTCGCGGATGGGCTTCAGATGCGCGCTGACAGAACTAATCACGGAGGCCATAATACGAAAAAACAGAAAAAACAGAGAGGCTCAGTGACCCTGAACAGCCTATTGACAACCAAACAAATAATGTTTTTCTTTTTTATTTCTCAGGCATAAATGATTCAAATTATTTGTTCCGTATAAAAACGAGAACCAAAAAAAATTACGTAGAGTGAAATCATACAACTATTTTTTTCGGGCAAACGCATGTTCTGCTAGAAGACTCGCTATAGCTTCCATAGCGTTGCACCGGATGTTTGAAACGGGGCATAATTGGGAGCACGACTCGGCGCATGGGAGTGCGCAACCACGTCAGGGGCACAAAACTTGCGGAGGAGGGCGGAGGAGGACCATCGACTCTGTAGTCTCTGAGTCACGGCATTGTTTTGGAATGTACCGCCACTCTTTTAACCGAGCCGCCACGCCGCGCCTCTCCTCTCCCGCCTCTCGCCTCTCGAGCCGCCACCCGAGTAAGGTCACGAACATCGCGTGTGTTATCAGCGGGGCCTAGCATTCTTCCTAGGAAAGCAGCGTGAGCTGGTTTATAGGGCCGGCCCCTGTACGGTGGCCATTCGGAAGAGGATATAGATAATGTCTGGACACTTGGTATGGCAGACACTCCTACATGCGACTACTGCGGAGCTGAAGAGACCATCGAACACGTCCTGTGCAGCTGCGCTTGCTACGACACACAGCGATGCCAGCTCCGGATGGTTTTGAATCAACTTGACCCCGGACCATTTTGTGTGCAGAAGATACTAGGACCTTGGGCATCTGCCTCAGTTGCGCAGAAAGCGACTAAAGCACTGCTACTTTACCTAAAGTCAACAAACCTGAGCGACCGCCTGTAGACTGTGCGTGCTCCCCGAGTGTGCTGGTGATTGTGTGTGCCTTCTCATCTCTCTGCAACCTCTTTTCTCCCCTTCATCCCTTCCCCAGTGCAGCGTAGCAAACCGGATGTGCGTCTGGTTAACCTCCCTGCCTTTCCTTGCATCTTTTCTCTCTCTCTCTTGGAAGGGAGTGGCTAACCTCCCAGTCCTTCCTCTTTCAATCCTCCTCCTCCTCCTCGGAAGGGAGGGTTGTACACTTTGTGGAGGATGTGGAGGAAAGTGTCTCTACTTCCTCTATATTATAGGCCTTTAATCGATTCAGAAGGGAAAGAAGGAGGTGGCTCTCGCCTCATAGTCGTCTCAAGCGAATACAAGAGGGACCCGGACCCTGCGAGTTTTGTCATCCTAGTTTGTTTTTCCGCTTGTTATCGGCCGCTCGCGCATTGGTGACGCACGCGAGAAACCATCCCAGTTGCGGGACGTCCCGCACGCAGTTGTGCCAGGAGCGCGGCGTTTCCTTTCCCCACTCTCGCCGTGCATCGAGGAGGAGAAAGACGAGCGAGGTCGTCGGTGCACATTCTTGTCGCGACGTTCGTCGTTGCGTAGTGGGCTGGTTTTGCCCGAGCTCCGCAAGTCGGGTCAGACCGAATCGGTCGCGGGACGACGAACGAGCGACGAGGCACTTGCGGTGCAGCGGTCGGTACATAACGCTGGCCTGCACAGAGGGAAAGGGAAAGCTTCGGAGGTCGCGAAGCGGTGCGTGATGCGTCGCCATTTCACTCATTTGCATTTGTTCATTTGCATTTTTCTTTTTTTATTTCTTACGATTCTTAACGAACGTGATGGCTTTCAAGTTGTAGTCGTGCCATCTGTATTCTCCGATGTCCTTTTGATTTTTTTCGCGTGCATCGTATCATCGCGTCTTCGCATACGTCACCATCATCTTCGCCCGTGGTTTATCCAATCAGCTTGTCATGCTCTCTTTCATAACAACTGTCACTGTGTGGTTGTTCGCCTTATTATGGTCATCTCCGATTCATAAGCCTTAATGCATTACTGTTTCCCCTGTACTCCGTCTCTCTGTCTATATACTTGAGTTGTGCGCTTGCTTGCGTGCGTGCGTGGGAAGGTGGAGGAGAAGAGACCTATAGGGGTCGTTCTCGAAGTTAACTTGGACGCCTCCATTACTGCATGTGCCTTACGGTCCCTCATTTGCTGGTTCGAACTCAGAGGCCACTGGTTACTAAAGAAAGACATCACCAAGTGTCGTCACAACACACGCTATGGAACAAAAGCTGACAAACAGTGCAATTGTGACGTTGATGAAATATTGAAATAAAGTGAAGTAGCTTTTTTTTAATTTATTTCACTAGTTCTCTCATTAAAGGCAACAGTACGGCTTTCAGTCCGTAACTTTCTGTCAAGGTAGTAAGCAATAACTACTTCGGTTTTACGTGCCCATATAGCCGCTTATGAGCCACGCCTTTTTAGAGAGCTTCGGAAATTTCAACCACCTGTTGTTCTCTGGTGTACATCTAACTCCAAGTACACGCACCTCTAGCTTTGCCGCCTATACATTCAAAATGCGACCACCGCAGGCGATTTTGAACCCGCGAAATTAGTGTCAGCAGCTGAGCACCATAATGACTGCACCCCCTTAAATGTAGGTTCACCGTGGTCACCAATTCCTTACATACGCGAGGGAAGACTTTGCAGCCATACGCCATCTGTTGCATGGATTGATTGATATGCGGGGTTTAACGTCCCAAAACCGCCACGTGATCATGAGAGACGCAGTAGTGGAGGACTCCGGAAATTCTCACCACCTGGGGTTCTCTAACGTGCGCCCAAAATCTGAGCACAAGGGCCTACAGCATTCTCGCCTCATTCGAAAATGCAGCCGCCGCAGCCGGGATTCAATCCCGCGACATGTGGGTCAGCAGCCGAATACCTTAGCCACTAGACCACCGCGGCGGGGCCATCTGTTGCATGGTTGTGCCTCTAAATGTAATTCATTGCTTTCGCGTGGGGTTGTGGCCCGCCCGCTGAGTTTCTTGAGGCGCGCGTAAGACGAAAGATGGCGTTATAACTCGCCCTGTTAATTGCATCTCGACACTTCGGTAAGGGTATACTGATATGCACGCGCACCGCGTTGTTCGGACTGCAGGTAACGCTTCTTACATGCGTGCTCTCACATTCAGAGAGAGAGATAGACAGATAAATAGAGAGGAAAGGCAGGGAGGTTAACCAAGCTTCGCTCGGTTGGCTACCCTACACTTGGGGTGGGGGAAAGGGAAAATTATAGACACCGCACAAATGCGACGTGGAAATATTGAGGGCGAAAGGAAAAAAAAAGGCTAACAGCACTCGCGAACAACAATTCTGTGAATTATGCGCGCCATCTTATAGCCGTAGAGTTCGCATGCAGGTCGTTAGTGAATCACTGCGCAGCTGGCGCCTGTATTCAGCGCCTCACACTCGAATACGTTGAAAGCTCGTTTACACCCGGACTTAATTAACCTCCCTCGAATGTAAACGCGCTCTCTCGCTTCTGAGCCCGCACTAGGCTTGCAGCATTCGCAGGTGTGAGCTCAGTTGGGCCCCGTGGCAGTAAGCACCAGTTAGCTAAACGTGCTGCAGAAGTTCTGGCACAAACATTGTCACACTAATGTCCCGCCATATGTCTCGCACTTACAACGTTTGTCTCTCCAACTTTCGTTGGAACATTGACAGAAGCGCAAGAGAAGACAAAAGTGGGCGGGTGAGCGAATAAATGCTAGTGTTGTGACATGTTGCTTAGGGGATCAACAATAGCAGGAAAACGTGTAGTACGTAGGCACGTACACATAGCGCAAACGGTTCAAAACGCGACATGATTTCTTGGTATAACGGCTCCTGTGAGCAACAGCTCGTGATAATCACGTCAAGGTCGCTGCAAAACTCGGCCATTGGAAATAGCGTTGGCTCTTGGTAGGTTTGAGTCAAAGCTACTGCGCCGATATGGTACGAACTGTAGACGCTGGAAACGGAGGTACGAGCAATACTTGGAACTAAATATTCGTGCTTCAATCCGTGAGTAAGGTACGTACATACATACATACTGACATACATACATACATACATACATACATACATACATACATACATACATACATACATACATACATACATACATACATACATACATACATACATACATGCATACATGCATACATGCATACATGCATGCATACATACATGCATACATACATGCATGCATACATACATGCATGCATACATGCATACATACATACATACATACATACATACATACATACATACATACATACATACATACATACATACATACATACATACATACATACATACATACATACATACATACATACATACATACATACATACATACATACATACATACCACCCGCCATGGTGGTCTAGTGTATAACGTACTCGGCTACTGACTCGCAGGTCACGGGATCGAATCCTGGCTGCGGCGGCTGCATTTTCGATGGAGGCGAAAATGTTGTAGGCCCCGTGTGCTCAGATTTAGGCGCACGTTGAAGAACCCCAGGTGGTCGAAATTTCCGGAGCCCTCCACTACGGCTTCTCTCATAATCATATGATGGTTTTGGGATGTTAAACCCCACATACCAATTTCATTTCCCTCAAGAAAAGCTCATTCACTCAAGAAATTCCTTGACCGTACAAGGAGGGCTGAGCTGTGGGAAACACCTACGTCTCGTAATCTCGCGCGCCTTTCACAAATATCAATCTGATCAACCGCTCGGTTGGTCGGGTGAATGAATATGATACTTGTGTTCGCGAGTGTGGTCGCATTCCACGCCACTTGCCACGCAGTCTGTAAGGACACACCCCAAACATGGCAATACAATACGACAGGGAAGAAAAGACGTACACTAGCGCTTGTCACGGTCTTTTATTTTTCCTTCTGGATTCTGCGCACTCACTTCATCTGATCGTTCATGATGCTGACGGGGACGAAAATTGATCTCGACCTGCTCTCTCCTCGTTTGGTTGCGAGTAAGCCTATCTACCGTGGGTATAGTCCCTCTCGAAAGAAGCTGACCCAAATTTCTGACTTGACGAGTGAAGTCAACATCCAGCCACGTTTGTATGCAGCCAACAACTGTGCACAAATGCGCTGTGTTGCTTTCCCTAAAGTTTCACTCTCTCAAAAGCAATCACGCCGGCCTTTCCGACCATACGGAAAACGTTCAGGTCGTATATCACGACCGACTCGCGTCTCATGGAAAATGTGTACCGCCGTGTACAAACTCTCAACTGCGGAAAAAATAATGGCATTTCACATCCAGCCTGTCATGTTTTTTTCTGCGCGAAGCTTTGGCAAACTGTATACAATCCATTGCTCTCGAACAACTTAACTGTATGTTGAAGACTGCTAGACCCGTTGCGGATATTTAGTTATCAAGGACGTGTGAAGCATCGTATGGCGAGAAATAGTTAAACTGTATGCAGCTCGTAGTGATAGCGCGCCCTTGAAAGCGATAAATTGTGATATTCGATTGCAACTCAGTAGTCACATAACTCTGGTGGAAATACAACACCTGGTCACCCGACTACTCAAGAAATTGTCAGGAGGGACATCTGCATCCTAGACTAAGCCGCCTGCTGCGACACATCCACTACCACCTAAAACAATATCTTCGCGGCAGGTGCAGAATGATTGTGATCATCGTCCTCATCGTCGTCGTCATCATCATCAGCCTCACTATGCCACTGCAGGGCAATGACCTCTCTAAAGTTTGACCAATTACCTAACTCCATCTGGGCTTGCTACCACCTTGTCAACCTCGCAAGCTTCTTGATCCCATCTGCCCGCCTAACTTGCTGCCCCTCCCTGGCACTGTTTCCGTCTCTTGCAGTCCAGCCTGTAACTCCTGGTGACCAGCGGTTAATTTGCTTTCTCGCCACATGTCCTGCTAAGCCCATCTTTTTCATTTCGACTAAGATATGCTTAACAGGTAATCGTTTCGACTAGCCCCGCCGTGGTGGTCTAGTGGCTAAGGTACTCGGCTGCTGACCCACAGGTCGCGGGTTCGAATCCCGGCTGCTGCGGCTGCATTTCCGATGGAGGCGAAAATGTTGTAGGCCCGTGTGCTCAGATTTGTGTGCACGTTAAAGAACCCCAGGGGGTCGAAATTTCCGGAGCCCTACACTACGGCGTCTCTCATAATCATATGGTGGTTTTGGGACGTTAAACCCCACATATCAATCAATCAATCGTTTCGACTAATATATGCTTAACAGGTAATGTCGTGCTGCTAATGCCGGAACGACATGGGTGTCAACTGCATTGTCGTGTTCTAGCTTGTGTGGCAGAATGAAACCTTACATAAAGCGGTAAGAGTTGTCTTTCCTTTCTCGACGAGAAAAAAAAACAGTGATAGCGTAACGGCTGTGATCAGCCGTTGCGTTTAAAAACCTTGTCTATTGTACCCACACCTCCTACTGATACCCATAATTGCCGGCGATGTGAGGGAAGTTATGGCTCAGATGGCATGTCTCCGTCGCCATCTTCACGTGGTCTTTGCTGGTTTCATCCTCCGGCTACTGTGGAGCAACTCACTCTTATAGCTACGTTCGTAGCTCGGAAGTTCGCTTAACACCGTCTGATCCAACGGAGATTAGGCGTTCCCTTTCGAATTGTCGGAGACTGTACTTTCTCTTTCGCTCTCGTAGCAGTCCGGGTAGGTCTGGAGGGAGGGGTAGGTAATGCTGCGTGCGTACATTCACCCGCGCCTCTGTAGAGTTCCCACCCGCATGCCACCCTCGTTGTGATAGAAGGAGATTGACCGCCCACTACTTCCCCGAAATCCGCGCCGTATTCGGGCGGCAAAAGTAAATGGCATTCCTCGACCTGCATACAACGCACCTCGTCATCTAGAGCACGTGAGCGAGGTTTACGGGGAGCTTGAGACAACGCAGGTTCCGCGAGACGAAGAGTGCGAAACGCCGTCAACAAAATGTTGTATAGGTCCGTGCGCGTTGCACGCTGTGAGACGAGAGTGCGAAGGGCCGCGCCTGGAAAACAAAAATAAAAAATATTTCCTGCGGCGCGGCAGCGACAGTGGCGTGGCGTGGTGCTTCCAGGGCTTGGTGACAAGATTGATGACTCCCGCTTGGCAGCACTTGAGAAGTCGAGATTCCGTCATTCTTACTGAAAGGGCAGAAAATAATAAGACAAGCCTGGCAGGCAGTAACTGATGTATCGGCACGTGGTGTTGACGGGCGTTGCACCATCAACGCTTAACAAGTACATGGAAAGAAAGAACAGAAAAGGGGTTGTTGCTTGAAGGTTTTTCCCAAGCTGTACACGTACTAGGTTATTGCGTATCTTTTGCCCCTGAAGGCAGAGCCGTGAAGATCTGCGGCCAAGCGGCATGAAACGACAGCTTGCGAGCTTGTCGCGTCGTTCTCTTGTTTATCCGCGTTCTGCTGGGTGGAATGTGTCAGTTTCAGCTTCCTTTCGTGTCTTTCGAATAAGAAAATTTGCAAAATGGGGAAATGGGGAAAATGCAATTTCTGTTTGTAGTATCGCGCTCGATGCATCATGTTCGCTTCACTTCCAATCAGTGTTTGTAGAATCTTGCGTTGGCGGAGTGCATAAGTGGCGGCGACACTTTGCTCGTCAATAAAGAGGGCTTTGTGTTGTAGTACTTATTTCAGTATTTGTTTTGGTTTCAATCGAGCTGTCAAATCACCGACGAAATGTCGTTCACTCATTATTGACCCACTCTTCCTTTAATTGCAACTTCTCTTATAGCCCGTTTATTATTTCTGTTCTTGGCCCTCTGCTCAGTTATTTAGGTATGCAGACTACTTACAAATATGTTTCGTTGCCGCAATATTGCATTGTTGTCCTTATTGCTTCGTCTCATAACAATTAAACGAACGGTGCTACTGTAGTCCGCCTCTCTGGAACAGTGTTGATGGTGCTCGGATCGCTCACTCGAAGGTCGCGAGTTCGACCCCAGTCGCGGCGATCACATGTCGATAGAGGTGAAATGACAGAGGCCCTTGTACTGTGCCATATCAGTGCACGTTTAGGAACACCGGATGGTCGGAATTCCCGTAGCCCTCCACTACGGCGTCTCTCATAATTACATCTGAATTGGCGGACGTGAGACCGTATATATTATTATTAACAGGGCTACGGTAAATGCACACGTGTTAAAATATTGAGTTCGGGCATTCGATGTTTCATAAGCATATTATTAACCTTTTCATAAACGCCTCCCTGGGCGCCGCCATAGCCCTCCTAGGGCTGTGCAAATTGGCGCGTCCCCTCGGAAATGCACTGACAACGCTGCGCCCTTAACCTTTGTACTCCCGCGCACAGCCCATCATGGCGGTGTTTTTTTTCCTTCCTGTGAAAAAGGTGTGTAACGCATGCCGGGATAAACAGAAGCTGGAATATCTTCATTTAACAGCTTCAGGTGGTGGCACCGATGTGTCTTATGCAAAATCGTACATAGAGTAAATAGTGATCGTGGGAACCATCATGGCAGCTTGTCCAGTAATCTGTTGGGCTTAAGCTCAAGGGTGAAAGTTCAATTGCCGGTCATAGCGGGTTCATTTCCACGGGGGCGGAATGCAAATAAAAAAGAAGAAAGAAAGTACACTTACAGCATTCGTGTACTCACGTTTAGGTACACACTACAGAACCACGGGAGGTCTAAATTAATCCCAAGCACCTCCCCTCCCCCCCCCCCCGTGGCTTTCCTTACCCCACATTGCGCAGTTCACACGTAAAGCAGTGCAACTCATTTACCACTAAGTAGTGATTCCAGAAATAAAGACTTGTGGCGATGACAAATGTGGACGTTTTATGACTCTGTATCCGGGACAGTGCTGAAGTTATTTAATCATTCATTTTTTTTCTAGGCGCCCTAGATGCCTGAAGAAACGACATGAGTAAGAAAGGCCGCAAACACTGTTATGCGGTAAAATCGGCATGCATCGTCACCATATGCCTTCCACTCACCGAATGATGAGGGCATCGTATCACGAGAGAACACGCCAAGAAATTACCTGTCGTGCTGTTTTTGCGTGGCATCCACATGCAGCTTATACACGCCGACATCGATGTCGCCTCCAACAGCACTATTATCTTTCGCGCAAAGTACACACATTGAAGGCTACAACTGAGCGTCCAGAGAGTGCTTGCGACGCCCCTCAACGGCCAGTGGGATGTTATCCAGGGTTCGTAACTACTTCCCAGCACAGCTCTGTGCTGGCCTGTGAACCGCGCGTGTCTACTTACCAATTATGTTGACATCGAACGGGAACGGTTTCTGTTGCATGGCAGATTCGTATTTGTGTCATTTTTTTTCCTGCGCCCTCGTTGGCTTGCGCGTAACTATCTCACACTACAGGCACGTAGGTGCGGTTGTCAATAGCGACTCTGTCAAGGTCTCGGCGGGATTAAGATCATTCTCGGTCGGAGAGATAAGGAAGGTCAGAGATCGCGACGTCCAGGTAATAGCCTGTCAGTCTTCCCACAGGCTCGGATCTTGTGCGTGGCCGTTGGAGGAAAACAATTATCGGTCCTGTCATCCGCTTGACGGACGGGAGCGCGCCCCTGCACAAGACGCGAACGTGTATGTACGGGAACGAACCGCGTATATAGGAATTCCGCTCGTCGAGCTCTCTGATCTGGTTTTTCCCACCAAAGGCGACGGTGGTGGTTTCGGGGCCACGCCCTCTTCGGTAGGGATGCGGGGAGCGGCTTTGCTGACAACGACAGGGTCGAGGGTTTGCGGCATCGGATACCCGGACGGAGGCAGCTGCGTTGACGAGCCGGCGTTGTTAGAACGACAGGTCTTTGCTATGCGCTGACGTTCCAGCGTGTGCGATGGAATGCTTTGTTTATGTTTCGTGCGTGCTCGCATATTTTCATAGTGCGGGCCACCTGGATGCCAAGTCAGACAAAAGATCGCTTTATATATAGACCAGAATGTGTTAATCTCGCCAATCCTTTTGAACGATACAGAATGAGTGACTCTTTCGTGTATAAATGTTAGTGTTCTTGTGTTATTTTTGTGTATATGTTGCATGTATTGTATGATCATACCGTGCTACCGGGAGTTTCAAGCCAGCCGGCGAATCAGACTTACATCTTCAGAGATGTTGTGGCAAATAAAATGTTGCCAACCGGTGCACCTCGCCAAACCATTAATTGGAGCACGCGCCGAACCATTAGTTTGAGAAAGTGCAAATAATCTCCACCTCAATTGCCGGCTATCGGCCTAGCCTCCCGCTGGACTGCTGAAAATCGATTTCGGAGAAAGCGACAACCGATCACTTGCGGAAAGATTGCGAAAGAAGTCGTACAACATCGTGGTTACTTTCCCTCAATATCTGAGCCGTCTCCCGCTGCCCCCGCAAAAAAAAAAAGAAAAAATATGACGGCCTTCGAGATGGTGCCAGCCAATTCTGGTCCGCAGGCCAGAATATTTTGCCGCCAGAAGGGAGCGGTTATCTCTTGGCCGATGCTACGGGTCAGTGGAGCTAATGAACGCGGAAGGTGTCATAGCAGTCCTTCTCGTATGGTTCACTCCAGTGCTCCTTATCGCCTATGACGCAAGCAAACAAGCAGTCCCTGTGCTGGCCGCGCCTATACAGGTGATAACAGGTGCCGTGATTGTGCACCCGCTTCTATTACGAGAGCAAAAAGCCATCTGTTACAAGATCTACTTCCTATTCGCTGTTGTGATATGAATGCTGTAAAATCTAGCTTATCTTCACGCCAGCTAAGTGACCCGAAGAAAAGTGCGGAATCATTTTGTCATTTTCACACCTGTGTTCCATCTCTTTCTTTTCGTTTCACTGGTTCGCGTCGAAAGTGTGGAGACGGAATCACATTTGCGTAGAACGGCGGAGCTCGTGTCTGTGGGTGCTCTTGCCGTCCGCCTCTGCTACCTCAATTAAGCTGCAAGCTTCTCTTCATGCTTAGATTATGGCATAAGGGCCAAGATTGCAAATAGAATATGTGAAGTATAATTACGGTTGGTTTGTGGGGTTTAACGTCCCAAAACCACTATATGATTATGAGAGACGCAAAGTATAATTACGGCGTCACTCCTTACATATTCCTGCAGAAAATGGCAGATGTAGTAGCCGGTGGTGCACTCTGGACAAGTGTGACTGCGCCTGTACAAACGTCTTTTCGGCAACCAAAAGAAAGATGCTCATGTCTTCAGTTTTTGGAGAGGTTTCTTTTACACTTCCGCGCGGAAGTTGCCGCCGACATTGGGCTTCCGCAGCTTCCACAAAAACCGGGTAAACCACGCTCGGATTGCTTATCCTCCCGTCAACTTCTTCTTTTTTTTTTTTTTTTGCTGGGGTCGTCAGGGGCTTCCGCGTGGCTTGGCCGCGAACGCCCGTGTTTGTGGCCAAGCGTGTCCCACGCCCCGGGTCTTGGAGGTCGATGGGGCAGGCAGCCTTCGCGAAGAAGACCCCGAGACGCGCGCCTTTTTGGCCGTCACGGTCCAGCGGTGGGCTTCGGCGGAGGGCAGCAGTTCCGCCTCCCTTGGTGTACCACCGCCCTCGTGGACCGCGTTCCTGCCGCGTGGCACAACTGTGCCGCCGCGTTAACGAGACGACGTTTAATAGCTAGTTTCGCAGAAATTCCGGCGCCGGGGGCATCGTCATTGGTTGTGAGCGAGAAATCACTGTAATACATGAGTGAAAAGTTAAGAAAAGGGCAAATAATTAAACAATAAAAAAATCCTGGGTCCCAGGAGTCTTGAGCTCAACCCTGTTCTGTACTGTTCTGTTTTAACTGTTTTCCTGTGGAGAGCCTATTGTTTCGGCTACTCCATATCACAAAGTTTTGCAGCGAAAAATAAAATAGTAATACAGGACGGTACCCAAAAATTAACAATACGAAAAAAAAACACATAATAGCACACTGAAACCAGTTTAAATACAATGCCAATACACAGTTTTCTTCACGAAGTTCACACAGTCATAAACTACTTACACGCACACCTTACTAATCTAATGTCACTATATACATGACCACATTTTACATAATACCCATCTCTGGCTGTCAGTCGTAGGCGCTTGTCCAGTCCGGGCTCCACTAAAAAGTCTGCCAGGAAGATTATTGCCTTTTTCTGGAGATGCATCTCAGGCCATGGTTCTTTTGCGGATAGAAATCAGGTGCATAATTGTGCCGTTTCTTCGAACTGTTTCGCAAAAACAAAAAGTCATAAGAATGTCATGTAAAGTCTGCCTCCGTATAGCAGTGGCTACGACGCTCGGCTTCAGTCCCTAAGGTCGTGGGTTCGACCCCGGCAGTCGCATTTCGATTGATGTTGTAAATGGTAGAGGCCATTTAGGTAGAGGTACTGTGCGATGCCAGTGCAAGTTTGAGAATACCAGATGGCTAAAACTTCCAGAGCCCTCCACTACGGCGTCTCACATAATCATGCTATGGTTTTGGGACGTGAAACCCCCAATGTTAGTATATAGGCTATCAGTGACATGTAGGGACAGCAGTCTCCTTAACGCATGCAATATTGCATGCCATAATGAGAGTCGAAAACATCGCACATCGGGTGGGTGCTTTAAAGCTGTCCATTAAATGAAACATATGGCAGCTGCACGTGGAACTTCACGGGCGAGTAATTGCTACTCTTCAATCTTAAGAAATGAAACTTCATGGCATAGTGGGCACTTCGAAACTGTACTTGCAGGATGCATTGTTTTATAGTTTGAAACGCTCAGTGTTGCCGCTGTAACGTTTCTATTCTTGCTACTTGTGGGCAGCAGAAGAGCAGCTAAAATGATCAACCAGTGATTTACAGCAGTGGGTATGTCTTTCAGTCAGACGGGATGCAGAATTACTGCGTACACATAGTTACTTCAGCATTTTAAGTTCAGGTTTTCCATGTCTGATCCGTATTTATTATATGGTGCTTCTCGTATCCTGTGCTTTGCCGAGCGCTAAATTTCATAACTTGATTTTATATGACGCGCGTTTGGCATTGAAAGCACGATATGTCGAATAAATTGTCACTCACGATTATAAGTCGCACGCGTCTGCATGCTGAACAAGCTTGCATAATGCGTAAACCGATAAGGTGTTCGCAAGACACGCTTTGATATACAATTACTAACTCTTGGCCAACTTTGTAGGCGTTGCTATATAAATTTGCATGAAAAGATGACGCATCCGAATTTGGAAACCAGTTGATGTCTTCAGCTTTTTAATTTCCTTCTTTTTTTGAAACTGCGTCGTTGTTCTCTACTTCAACGTATGTGTCGTAATTACTTGAGTAGTAAAATTATATCTCGGTAAATTTTAGCTTTAAATGATAATCTTTCCCGGCCTTTATTTCGCTTTCCTGTACTTTTCTACGACGCTTACTATGATTAGTGCATTGCACAAGCCGGCCGCATTATATGCTAATTAAGCGAGAAGTCGGTCCTCTAGTTCGTCCATTTAACGGGCTGTCTGTACCCATGTGCTGAGATCTGGGTGCACGTTAAAGAACCCCGGGTGGTCGAAATTCCCGGAGCCCTCCACAAAACGGCGTCTCTCATCATATGGTGGTTTTGGGAAGTTGCACCCCACATATAATTCAATCAGGCTGTCTGTATTTTTGCGTGCAGTCATAAACACAGTAAATCAACACAGATCTAAGAAAGAGGGTGAATTTCAGACACTGTGGCATTGTGCTTTCGGCACAACTGAACTATCGCGGCATAGCGCACAATGTCCAATTCTATACATTGTGTCCAGCTGCGAAGCCCGCTATAGACATCTCCTCGGAATCGCTGCGGATCGGTATATATCTTTAAAACAGCCGTGCTAGAAATAGCGACGACATTGGTGCTATTCATCGCTGCGAGAACGTGACGACAAACGTTCAACGAGTGTAACAGTGAACGCACCCCTCAGCGTCAAACTTCGACAATGCACCGCAGCATACACCGTATACACATGGCGAAATTCTTACCCTCATTCTGTTCTATAACCGACAACAATGCGGTGACCCAATGCGATGGTGGGTGTGCGAAGCGAGCGGTTTCTAAAACTGCCTTTTTGCACCACTGAAAGGACCGGTCAGCTGTTTGATATAGTATATACACATCGCATCGAGCGGTGAAAACCAATTTTTAGGTCGGGTTAACAGTTCGAAAGAAGCCGGCAAGCGATAAAAGCAAAAGTTTCGGATGTCTAATAAATACGACAGGCTGGGCGAAAAATAGAAGAGGGGCGTTTTCAACAGGTTCTCGCTGTGCTTCTCTGGTTTCGCCAGAATATGGCGACCACAACACTGGGACTGGCTGGATAGCCGAGTGGTGAAAGCTTTGACTGACAGGTTTACTTGGTTCAGCTAACAATTTTCCTCTTCACTTTCTTTCCAATCTTTCTTCCCCATTCCCCGTTCCCCTAGTGCAGGGTAGCAAACCGGACGCTCCATTTTCTGGTTAACCTCCCTGCCTTTCCCTCATTTTATTCTCTCTCTCTCTCAGCTAACAATTGCCAGTTGGCTTCACTCTGCTTTGAAAAGAGGTATGAAGTAGCGAGAGAGGAGAAGAATATTGAGGCACTACAAAGTAGTTATGACAATACCGATGCCTGATTTAAAAAATTTAAAAAACACCCAATGTCCAGTCACAATGTTTGGTCCTCTCTAACAAAACGCAGCAGCGCATATATATCGCGCCAAAGTCCGTGTAGACACGTGCTTTGGAATTGTGCTTTCTGCGACTTGATATTCGTGTTTCTTTTCCCTCGGCTAGCAATGAAGGCTCTTTTATTTCGCTCCTACATGTACACAATCTTAAATTTCAACTAAAAAAACGCACACAAAAGGCTATTGTATTTCACGCTTCACCCATTTTGACGTTGGGCCGTTCGTTTAAAGACCAGAATCGACGGCAAGCGGAATTGCAGGCGCCGTATATATAGGCCCGTGCCATTCGCCGCTATAGCCTGGGCCACCCTCGTTTCCCGTAAATCAGTCACATATTGTTCACTGCAGCTAAAAAATAAATAAATAACGAAAGCAAGTGAAGAAATGGTCACAAACTCTGGATGAAGGCGCACCGAGAAAACAGCAGTAAAGTAAGGAGGAAAAGAAATTCATTTTCGCGTTGTGTGTAGCGAGACGGAACTGGATGTCGTCACGGTCCACTGCAGGTTCCCCTCTGTTTTTTTCGTTGGAAAGCTTAGTTCCGCGTTCGCTTTGCACTGAATTACGGTCGTTTTTTGTTTGTTTGTTTTGTTTTTGACTGTTTGTGTTTTACGCGTCTTTCTTTTGATTGGTTGGAACGATTCTCCACTATTTTTTTCACTTGCATCTACGTGGCGTTAGGCACGAAGTATATGTAAAAAAAAACCTGAGCAAGTTCCACATTGCGCAATGTATCAGTTTCTGACACTGACGCCGTACCAGAGGACGTGCCGAATTCCCACGGTGGAGACTTTGTTACTCTTTGAGTCTTTACAGAGCGAGTTTGTTCCATCGCGTTGGTGAAAACGTGAGCTGCTTGTTCCTGTGAGGGGAGTTTTAGAGTGGATCTATCGCAGCAGTCACTGCGTGAAATAGTAACAAATGCTCCGCCTGAAACGGTCGATTGGGCAGGACCTTTTAGGGAGGTACATGTTCTTTTTTTATTAATATATGGTGTGTAGGATGATAATAATTACTGGAGTTTAACGTCCCAAAACTACGATATGAATGTGAGAGACACCGTACTGGAGGACTCCGGAAATTTCGACCACCTGGGACTCTTCAACGTGCACCTGAGTCCAAGCGCACGGGACGGCTGCCGCGGCCGGGATACGATCCCTTGACCGGCGGATCAGCAGTCAAGTAGCTTGACCACTAGACCACCGTGGCGGGTATATTGTGTTTATACGGGGTTGTAGCGTTTTAGATGCGGAAGCATCTTATACTCGCGCCTTGTAGTGCGCCGTCCGCGCCGTCCGCACCGCTTCTCGAACATTCGACAGCTGACGCGTGCGCATGTGCCGTCGCGCCGTCGCCCACCATCTGTGCCGCGCGCGCTTCTCCTTCGAGAACATTCGACAGCTGACAGCGCATGCGCCGTCGCCATCTGTGCCGCGCGCGCGCTTCTCCTTCGAGAACATTCAACAGCTGACAGTGCATGCGCCGTCGCGCTGTATATATACTCAAGGTCGGCGCTCGCTCGCTCAGTTGCCGCTCGTCGGTTGGTTTGTACGGCGCGTCGACTTCCAAGGTCACGGTGAAATGAATTCCAACGAATCCACAAACACAATGATCGACGTCCCTTCGACCAGCGCCGTCCTTTCGCATACGTGTGTACGTGTTCACTCATTTAACACCCCCTCCTACAACCACGTTAACTAATTTAGCCATCGACCCAAGTAAGTCGCAATTTAACACCCCATTTCACAACCACGTTAACCAATTTAGCCATCGACCCAAGTAAGTCGCACTTTAACACCCCGTTAACCAAATATATGCTCCGCATCCTCCTCAGTGTTCCCCCGAGGGAAGCTGCGGGCAATTTTTTTGTATAGCGTTGGCTCCTCCTTTGCGAAGATAATACAAATCGTGAAAATCACAGCGATGACAAAACAAGAGTACCAAAGAATACTTCATGTAAGTCGGTCACGCCTTGGGACTTATCGCATATTAACGAAGCGCATTCACTTCGCCTTTTTAGTTGCACCGTAATTGCCGGGAGTGTTTTCTATTGTTTTTTTTTCGCAGTAGTATTGCCTGACGACGAGGATGGCTCACCGCCGCGCTATAGGCATTGCTTTCGCTACTCGAAAGCAGCAGCTGTGAGTCAGAACTCTCACGTTCGGATACCTGCAATAGCCCGGACACCTTGACGAAGAACGAACAATCGACAGGGTGTTTAGCCTATACGTGGCGTCGTTGAGAGAGACGCTTGAATTAGTCGATTTGAATTCCTGGATGTAACGCGCAGTAACCACAAGGAGGTGGTGTACCATAGTGCGATAACTTAGGAATAATTTCAGGACAGCTAGAGTTACCATGCAACCAAGATTGCCACTGCCTTATAGATACGCTGCTCGGCCGCTGACCTGATGGTCGCGGGTTCGACTCCGCTTGAAATTGTACGGAGGCGAAATGTGAGAGGCCCATGTGTGCATGTTAAAGACCGCCGGACCTGCATTTACAGAGCCCCACACTATCGGATGCCTCATAAACATCGTTATCGCACGTAAAACCCGAGAAATTATTATTCATTAACTGTCAGCTCGCGTGATGTATAGCCACAATTAAGGTGTGGTGTTAGGTTCATCATGCGCGAACGCTATAACACGCACCTCAGCAAATTCACGCGCTCATTCGCTGTACGTCGAAAGCCTTACCTCCGTATTCACAAACGCTCCTCGACTCGACTTGCACCCTTCACTTGACAAAGTTGAGCACTGCGCCGCCGCTCGGCCGAAAATGACGCTGCGCTACTCGGGAATTGCAGCCGATTATCGCCGTGCCACGCTTTGCCACGATTATCGCTTTGCCAAACAGTGACCTGTCGTGCCTAGAGACGGCGCTCCCATCGGCTTTCTCAAGTGAAGATGAAGCGTCGTGTGAAGGGACGTTCTAGAATACGGGGGGTTAGGCTCGCTTACACAACATCCAGGCCAGTTATGTCAGGACAGCGCGTTATTTCGGCATCGTCAAACCGACCTCTTCTCTATAAGGTTGACCGGAGGGGCTATTCCTCGGACGGGCAATCGGGGCGCTGCACCCATGCACGGATGATGGGCGTGAACGTATATATGTGTCTGCGCCTTTATTGTTGTAGCTGGTACCGAAGAATGCACGCGTTTCTTCTGATTCCGTCCTGGATTTCGAGTGGCCTGGCTGTCAGATCGGTTCTCTTTCGCATCGCTTGACGCCTGAAGAGCCGTGGCCAGACGTCGTCGTCAGCTGGCGCTCGTTGCGTGGCCGTCAGGTTTTCTTGCATGGTATACGCGGTGGTGACCTGTTTGTGTTTACACAGAGACGTCATGCCGGAAGTGGGGAGAGGCTGTGATTTGACGTCCGCTGGATGCCGATTGGGATAAATTCGGGATTGGCCCTTGCTGCAAAGCCCGAGATGTTTCGGCTCAATCGTATCACCTCGATGTACACAAAAAAAAAGGTCAGTTGTACGCCGTAAAAGATAATCGAACTTCGTGTAAGCGCGCCAGCGTATGAGATTGGCTGGCGAGATGACGTGTTTTGTCGTAATCGTCATCGTTTAGCATCATCATCATCACACTTTCGAGCACCATCATCATCATAATCGCCTTTGTTCACTCCTCAATCTGGTGAAGTGACTTGCGCGGCGACGAATACTATTATCACTACTACTACTACTACTACTACTACTAATATTATTATTATTATTATTATTATTATTATTATTATTATTATTATTATTATTATTATTATTATTATTATTATTATTATTATTATTATTATTATTATTATTATTATTATTATTATTAATGCTCCTATGCAATCACTTCCTCGAAGAAAAAATAAACCACTTGTCGAAACGACGTCATTCACCGCGGTGTTCTAGCGTTTATGAAGCTCGAGTGTCGACCCGATGGTCGTGGGATCGAATCCCTTGCGCAACGGCTGCATTTAGATGTAGGTGAGATGCAGAATTCCCGCGCATTTCGATTTAGGCTCGCGCTAAAGAACACCAGATGCCGAAATTCTTGCAGAGCCCTCCACTATGGCGTCACCTCATAATCATATCCTGGTTTTGGGACTTCAAAATTTCAACAAATATTATTAGTGAGTAACGTCAAAATGACTCACTGGTCTGAAAGGGATAAAACGCGCCGCAATTGATAGTCAAGTGTGAAAAGTTAGAGCGAAAATTTCTTCTCGGGAAAAAAATGCAAGTTTGATTTAACACGCAATATTTAGCTCAGAATACCGGTACTCCTTATCAGAAAGAAATAATAGGTGTCAAAGGATGCTATCACGTAACGACGCCGAGAGAAAATAACCATCCTCTGGGCCAATTTAGAGTACCTAGTATCATGATATCACATTCGGTTCTTGTGCACATTTATGCGAACATTGTCATGTGTATTAGAGCAATTATGTCTTCATTGCAACATAGTGATGTTCGTCGTGGTAGACAGATGATAGATGTGCCGAAGTGTATGTGCCCTTATTACTGGAATTTCATGAGACCTTTTTTTGTGTGTGTACATAGTACATAGTGAAAATAAACTTTTTCTAAACAGTACTAACCCCCGTATTCTAGAACGTCCCTTCACTCAACGCTGCACCTTCACTACAGAAATCCGATAGGAGCGCCTTTTCTAGGCACGGCAAGTCACTGCATATCAACAATAATCTGCTGCGATTCTTGAGTACATAGCGCAGCGTCCTTTTCAGCCGAGCAGCGGCGCAGTGCCCAACTCTGTCAAGTGAAGGGTGAAAGTCGAGTCGAGGAGTGTTTGTGAATACGGGGGTAAATCGTTATACCCACTTTTCAAATGCCGCTTTTCAGACACAGTTTCAAATGCCTAATAAACTCGCTTATTAGGGGCGGCTTTCTGCTCTCCGATAGTTGAGTTTCAAGTATTCTAAATCGTTAAACACTCTTTCTGAACACAGTTCATTTGTACATGCATGCCACATATGCCAAGTATATTAGAGTAATGATGTGTACGTGTAGAGAGACACTATCTCTCCATTACTATTCACCGCGTGTTTACAGGAGGCTTTCAGGACCCTAGATTGGGAATTTTTAGGGATAAGAGGTAATAGAGAGCATCTTAGTAACCGGTGATTCGCTAATGATGTTGCCTTGATGAGTAACTCAGAGGACGAATTACAGCTCATGATTACTGAACTGAACAAGCAAAGCAGAAAAGTAGGTATGAAAATTAATATGCATAAAACTTAAGCAATCTGCACCAGTCTCGCCAGAAAACACCAGGCCTGCACGGTAGGCGCAGCACAGTAACAGCGAAAGGTAGAAGAGTGGCCTTTCAGAGCCATTTCAAAACACTCATAGGGCATTATACTGCAAGCACACTTGCTTGGTACCCACTAGGGCATTACTAATAAACTTTTGGGTAGTGCCGGCATACTTTATCATATTTTTCGTCCTTTTCTGAGAAGCGTGTTATCCGCTAAATACTTGCAAGGAATTTTTCGCCGATTGTCCATGCAGTTGCTTATGACGATGAGGAATTATTCCTTTTGTGGGTATGTGCCAGTTGATTGCTGAACAAGAACAAGCTTTTGTAATGGGTCGGTGCATTGGACGACCCACTCGTTACGTTTTTTCGCATTGAGCGACTACTGGTTGTACTTTCGCTGTTGTAAAACGCTTTATAAGTAGTATTAACGCGATTGCTTTCCCGACATCAAGTCTGCCAAAGGCAAGTTTGACAACAAGTCACAGGCACTGGTGTAGCTTAATGGTGGAGTACCGGGCTGGCACCCAGTGGACCCAGGTTCGAGCCCCACTGTGTCCTTGGCGCAAGGTTCTTGTTTTCTAATTTCGCGCGATGGGGTTACGCACACCAGCGGCGGCGGCGGGGGACAACAACTGCGCGTGACCCGAAAAGTGATCTCATATAAGCTTTCGCTCTAAAAGCAGCACTTTGATATGAGGGGGAGAGACGCTGGAAGTTGTAAATGATTATGTCTACTTAGGACAGGTAGTAACCGCAGAGCTGAACTATGATAGTGAAATAACTGCCAATGGAACATACAGGGACACTTTCAATCTGCCATGGGACAGACTTGCTCTGCATGGAGGAGAAAAAAAGTGCTACCGGAAGTGCTCAGAATCTGCCAACGGATGAAATTTTTGTCGTGGCACATATATATAGAGATGTTCCGATGTTTGTGTGCTTCTCGTGACCGAAATGGTATCAAAGTTTTGTACATAGTGTAAATAAACTTTTTCTAAACCGTTCACCCGTAGTGAACACAGGCTAAGAAGACAAACGATCGAGTGATTTCCTTCAGTTTATGAAATTCGCATCAGGCAAAAGCGTTAGTTCGCAAAAAAAAATATGTTACAGCGCGCAGCATACTCATTAACCTTATAATCATGCCGATGGGCGGGCACCAGGCGAAAGAAATCTGCTATGCAGAAAAGTGAGCTTGCCTTCGGTCCTACAGAAACTAAAATAAGAAAATCGGCATTGCGCGCATTTTTATCGGCGAATGCATATAACGTCTCGCTACTCGAAGCAAGAGTTTCGCATTGCGGTTTGAAAAGATAAAAAGGTCAACCGATTAAGGTATAGCTGCTCTCGCCGTGTTGAGGACGATATACGATGCGCCCCAGATCAAACTGGTTGCGTTCGCCAGCTCGAACAGAAAGGCCACGTTGAAGAACAAAGACGACAATTGAATAACTATGAAAACAACCGACATAGTCCTTCCTCGCGGCGAATATCAAGAAGAAAGCGCGCCGATTCGAGCGAGCAAGCCGCGAATCGCGGCGAACAAAGAAAGGCCTCGCAGCCACCGCAACTATATCGTTTATACCGTTCCACTCGTCACGTCTGATCCTCTCAAACGCCTTGACCCATCTCTCTCTTTCACACACACACACTCTTCCTCTCTCCGTAACAGCGCAATTCGTATATATACTGCATCGTTATAGAGCCGCCGGTGTTTGTAGTGCCTATAGCGATTCGCCCTTAAGTAGAATTGCGGAAACGAGTAGTAGCCTAATCTATAGCCTCCTTTCCCATTGGTAACCTTGTTTGAGTATGGCGCATAACGGTACTTGCTGAAGGGATGATGCAGAGAATAATGCCATTCTTTCCGTTTTCTAAAGAATGATCGGGAATAAGGACAGGCCTCTTGCGCCGTGCCCCTTGTATATATATATATATATATATATATATATATATATATATACATATATATATATATATATATATATATATATATAGAGAGAGAGAGAGAGAGAGAGAGAGAGAGAGAGAGAGAGAGCATCGTGTGTGTGTGTGTGTGTCTGTGTGAATATACACACGATGGAGCGCCCTATACCGGCAAACCGGCCGTCCTTCGCACGGTCACACCGATGCGGTCAGTGGCTAAGTCGTATAGGCACCATTTGTGTGTTTGTGCGCATGCGTAGTCCGAAGGCCAAACTTTGAATATATATGCCGTGCGTGCAAGTGCATACAACGCACGCATTCCGTGCCGATGATGCGCGAAATCCCAGTCGAGGCTGCGCGCCTCGCGGACTTGACCCTGTATACGCCGCAGTCTCCACAGCGCGTCTTTTAAAGGAGTAAAGTTTCCCACAGTGCTCGGTCTTGCGAGACTGTGTAGCGCCTGCCAATTCACGGAACTGTGAATGCATTGCGAGGAGCCGTTAGTTAAACAAAATTCACCTCGTTGAAAGGCATTGAATTAAATATGATGAATGTACGCTTATATAGCCACCCACATCGAGGAATAATTTATAATTTGTAAGTGCTTAAGGCGAGCGTTGTTCTGTTTTTTGCGATGTCTCGACGGTGACTTGTGGATAACAGTGGTTTGATTGGGAGCGCTTAATATATTGCGTTCCGGTTACACATTCAGAAAGGAGCATGATGTTAATGGGCCCCGCCGCGGTGGTCTAGTGGCTAAGGTACTCGGCTGCTGACCCGCAGGGCGCGGGTTCGAATCCCGGCTGCGGCGGCTGCATTTCCGATGGAGGCGGAAAAGTTGCAGGCCTGTGTGCTAAGATTTGGGTGCACGGTAAAGAACCCTTGGTGGTCTAAATTTCCGGAGCCCTCCATTACGGCGTCTCTCATAGTCATGTAGTGGTTTTTGGACATTAAACCCCACATATCAATCAATCAAGCATGATGTTAATGGAGTTTATATGACATCGTTACGTAACTTAAAAAGTCATCACGATGAGAAAGCAGTTAATCAGACAGTTATTGATAGTTATAATAATAATAATAATAATAATAATAATAATAATAATTGTTAGGGCTTAACGTATAAAACCCATGATATTATTTTAAGGGATGCACTAGTGTAGGGCTCCGGTAGTTTTGACCATCTTAGGTTCTTTAATGTGCGTAAAAATCTACGTACACAAGTTTCTAGCATTTTCGCCTGCAGCATAAATGAGGCTGCTGCTGCCGCCGGGATTCGATCTCGTGACCTTCGGTTCAGCAGGTGAGCACTGTAACCATTAGAAGACTTCGGCTAGTTGAAACTTCGGAGCAAATGGTTATTCGGGCAGTTGACCAAAGTATGCAGTTAACCAGGCTGTTGTAAGAAGTAAATACAGCAGAACAGCCAATTTGGTGAGTTGGTTAGGATTCATCTTGAAAATAGGCATTGTTGTCCGAGGTGGTTGAAGCAGAAGTTATACAGAATGTTAGTGGAAGTAATGAACAGCTATTTATATAGTTGGAGAGAGTAAGTAGTATGTTTTTAATTAAGTAAGCAGTCAGTCGTTTGGGTAAGTACTAAGCATTTAAGTTGGCGGTTATTCGGACAATCGGTGGAATAGCACGTATTCGAACAGTCATGGGAACGAGCAGTTATGCGTAGCGACCCGAGCAGTATTGGCCCGAACAGTTATTGGTCGCGTAAGCAGTTATCCGGGCATGTATTTTCCTAGTGGTGGATTTTTCTGCAGATGCTCGCAACCTGGCTTCCTTCGACATTGACCGCTGAGAACAGTGTGAGATGACTAGTCTTTTCTTGTTTAGATGTTACATTAGTGGCTGTTGTCAACGTTCTTAGTTGGCCACTTAGATTTCGCAGCCTGTTAAAGAGTGACTATAAAACGTCGCGCTTTCGTGCACAAAGGTGATTGCTGAATGACGTCACAAATACTCTTTTAAGTAGGGCAGTGCCATAATACTTTTTTATAATATTTATTTCCTACTCACCCACTTTATCTTAATTTCTGCATGACTTACTCACTTTTCCTTTAAACAACCAGTTTGTTATAATTTTTATAATATTTATTTTCTAGTGTGCGCCATTTTTCTTAAATTCTGCATGATCTACTCACCTCTCCCTAAAATAAGCAAAGCCCGAGACACTCACCTTATCTCTGAATGCTGCGACAAATCAACAAGATAAGCCCTTTCATCCACGGGTTATTCCCACACAGTACGATTCTAAGGTAGTCACTGGCGAATTTCCTGCTTTGACACTCTCTTGGCCCATGCATTTCTTGTTGCATTTTCACAACGGTAAAATAAAAAGACAGCGAACACGCCACATTACCTAAGCACAAACGCAAAAGACCACAACAACGCAAACCTAAAATAAAGAGAGCTCTCAACACGCGTAGGGGACTCTTAGCTGTCCAGGCGAGTCTTAGACAGCGATGTTGGCAACTGTAAGCGCCGTCTGTCACATCCACTGAGCGTATACCGCGGACGGAATCGGTCTTGACAGTAGTGATGGCATTTCTATGGATGAGATTGTCATGAAAATCTGAACAGACAATCTCCCCGCCGTGGGGTCCCGTTCTGGCTTTCGAGGCACCTGTCACCACGTATCCGACGTTGATGTATCTCGGAAGACAAAAGAAGCATAAACCAAAGACGTGAGACTTCTTTCGCGCACTTTCCGTCGACCTTTCTGAAAGCGTCCGTGTGCTTCAAAAGCATAGGAAAGGCTTTAGAACAGTACATCCGGGCAGAAAAAAAAAGACACTTCATGCTGTCGTTATTGTATATGAGACAGGAAATGGCCATCCAAGACGGGGCGAGGTGCATCCCCGTATTGTGCCTTTTATGGCGACATCGGCGACATCGAACATTTTGACTGCAGCTGTGCCCCACGTTTTGAGAGAGAAATAGCAGCGATGGTAGACGCAGCTTGCGAAGAGGTTGTCACAGGCACGAGACTTTTGAAGATGTCATTTTACCTGAAGGGCCCAGGTCGACGAGGACGAGCATGCAACGTATTCTCGTGGCTGTACTTCGAGACACTTGGTGGTGTGACATTTGGTGACAGATCTCCACAATTTAGCAGATGCTCAGGTGGAACAATAGCCGGCCATTTAGGTCAGGTTATAGCCACGCCTGTTGCAACACCACAACCACCACCACCACGAAAACATTGATGTTGCTGAGCGCCGTGTAAAGTACCGCTGAAAAACAAAACCGTAATCAAACCATAATGTCATCTTCGAGTTGTAAGCGAAACATCTGTGCTGCAAGTCTGCATACATACATACATACATACATACATACATACATACATACATACATACATACATACATACATACATACATACATACATACATACATACATACATACATACATACATACATACATACATACATACATACATACATACATACATACATACATACATACATACTTGATGTTTACCAAATTTCCGGAGTCCTCTATCCTCTACTACGGCGTCTCTCATTATTGTGTCGTAGTTTTTGAGCGCGAAACCTTAACAGTTATTATTATTGGCAACTGATTGCATCGTTCAAATAAAATGTGAAATTGTGTTCCGTTTTGCATTCCACTCTAAGTTTAATCGGCAACTGAGTAGGCCGCTAAAGCTACAGCATTGTGAAAAATGCAGCCTTAAGATGTTGTGTTCCCGGGTGAGATTTCAGTCGTTCGCCCGAAGGTCCACTTCCGCGCACTTCAGTCCGTATGAATACATGCGTGGCATGTATGCGCCTGCGGAGGAACGGAATTTACGGTCGATTTGTGTGTCCCGGTAGTCGCGCCACACTTTCCATTTGATTGCTCCCGTGCTCGGGCCTCAGTGATGGTGATTTGGGCGGCGAACGCATATATAAGATAGACCGGCAAAGCACGGCTACCGTCTCGGCAAATAAGAACAAGAACGCTCGCATCTAAACGAGCGCCTTACTGCACGTAGCGGCGGGGTGGTGGCGTGGTGTGAACGCATTGCGGTGGCTCGGAAACGACCGCCATGATCGGTGAGCTATCACGGACGCACGCAGCTACACACACGCCGACGAAAGCTCCACCATCAGGGGCAACAATGGGTCGTCATCTGCTGCGTTGTTGCCGGAGGAGGAAGTTTATAATACACGTGCGTTTGCACTCGTGTTTTGGCCTCGTGGAGTTTGGCGCGCTGTGTTTTTGAATACCCGTGGCGTTTCTTTCTCTGTATATAGAGGCGTTAGAGGTCGCCGCAGTCATTGCGTGTATGCATGCGCGGCATCATCATTTTCTTCTTTCGGTTTCTTCTTTTTTTTTTTTTCGCACAAATTATGGCGCGAAGGTATCGCAAGGGTTTTCTTCTTGTCTTTGTTTTGTGTTTTTTGTTGCACGCTTGTCACACGCCTGGCTCAACTAGGAAAATTCAAAAGTGCGAACGCACTCTGGTGAACATCCCCGAATTTACAGCCTTGGGTTGTTTGAAAAATATAAACTCCAACTATGCGCAACGCTTGCTGTTGATTTATTGATATGTGGGGTTTAACGTCCCGAAAACACCCCATGATTATGAGAGACGCCGCAGTGGAGGGCTCCGGAAATTTCGACCACCTGGGGTTCTTTAACGGGCACCCGAATCTGAGCGCATGGGCCTACAACTTTTCCGCCACCATCGGAAATGCAGCCGCCGCAGCCGGGATTTGATCCCGCAACCTGCGGGTCAGCAGCCGAGTACCTTAACCACTAGACTACCGTGGCGAAGCTTAACACTGCTGTTAAACGAAAGCCGTGCGTGATAATGCGTAGTGCGTGAAACAAAAAATATTGACAATGAAAGATAGAAAGAGAGCAGTATAGAAAAAATCATTGCAAGAAAGATGCTAAATGATAGAAAGACAAAAAGACGTAGAAAAAAGAGGCAAGAAAGATATATAGAAAAAGGGAGAGGAGCACGGAAAGAAAGAGAAAGACAAAGAAATAAATATACGAGATCACGTTCATGAATGAAGAGGAACGAAGAATTTAGAAAACAAAGCAAGGAAGGCCACCAAGCCACGCTCTTCCCAGTCACCTTTGTGCCTTCACTGTAATAAGGGTGAATCTCTGGGGCACTTCTTTTTGACGTGCCGAATAGCTAAAATACAAAGAGAAAAAACTACCTGAAGAACCGCTTCAAAAAAGAGACTTGAGTTTGTCACTTTCTGTGATTCTTTCATTTGGTGCAACTACATTCAGTTTTAGCCAAAGGAGCGTTTTCGATGCTGTATGTAACTTTTTTCCGATACACTAAAAGAATTAAGTGTTAGGACTACATTAATTCCGTTATCTTACTTGATGTTTTTGTAAATTTGGGGGGGGGGGGTGAAAAAATCTTTAGAGTACCAAAAGTACCTTAAAATTTTTTTGTGATCTTGCGACTAATCAGTTGTGACTAAAGTATTCAATTACGACTCGTTCTCTCAAAAATTGCATTAATTTACTAAGCAAGGCACCGTCCGATTTATGGCCTATCCCCCACAGTGAGTTGTGCCAAGACCTACCTACCTACCTACCTACCTACCTACCTACCTACCTACCTACCTACCTACCTAACCTAACCTAACCTACCTACCTACCTACCTACCTACCTACCTACCTACCTACCTACCTACCTACCTACCTACCTACCTACCTACCTACCTACCTACCTACCTACAGCTAGCTAGCTAGCTAGCTTACTTTCCGGATTGGCATTACTGGTGCGAGGATGCGCTACTTTTAAAGGCAGTTTCGAACGTGGCTTTTAAGTGTGTGCGTTTCTAGGGATTACGGCACGTGTACATTACCACGAAACATGTGTTGTCTGTCCCTACGAATGTTGCAAACGCATTGATTCCTACCGAATAGTGTGTTTAATTGGGAACACGACGCACACTCTACGAGACTAGAGCCATCAGCTATTCCGGCAATGACATTTTAAACAGTGAGTTTATTGCATGCTGTATCAGTACTTCGGGTCATTTTAACAAAATCACTTCAATGGGACGTACACACACGAGAGCATGGGCACAATGTAACTTACGGTACTGCAATAGAATGACATATCACAGAAAGAAAACAAATAGAGAAGGGCAACACAAAAAGCACTACACCAGAACCCTGTGCGTTTAGAAAAATGTGGTTAACGATTTATAGTTATCGCTACTCTACTACGGAAGAAGCTGAATACCGTCCCTTGGTCCTCACACTTGATGAGGCCGCATCGGTAACTATTACTCTCGGGCCGGGCGTGGGCTGTTGGTCACAAGGATATGTAGTGTGTTTAGAAAAAAAATTGGACGATTCAGAGTGCAGTGTACTCTACTATCGGAGAGCATTAAGCTGTCCCGGTATGTCGCATGAAGTAGAGATCTTCCCAGCGCTGCGAACAGATCCACCACGTGCCTTGATTTGCACCATAAGCCTCGCACCGTAACCTTCGCAATGGCACTGTCAAAAATCACAGCTAATTTCTTCTTACGTATTTTCATACTTCATAAAACATTTACTTTTTTGCGTAGAACAAGAGACGTATCACACATGGTTTAAAACCTTTATCCAATCGCGAGTAGTCTTTGAGAATAAATACGATCGCGGGATGTTCGTGCGCTCGTCGTTAGACAGATTACGTGCGATGCCCGTGTATATGTGGGCGTTGTGAAGTCTCTCCCAGGCGCCGTTCGAAAGGCTCGTGAAGAGGAACTCGTATCATAACCTCACTCACGTCAGCGTCCGCCAACAATGCGTTGCTTGAGCCGTGTGTGCAAAGTCACGAAAAGTACCTAAAATAAGCAAAGCACCACCACTCTGCAGGAGAGGAGTGTACCGCATTCTCTTGTCACGCAAGAGAATCGACATTCGGGCTATAGTTGGTGCAGATGCACGGTTTAGCTGTTGTTTAAGCGTACGCTGAAAGACTATAAAGGAACGTGGGACAAGCGCTTACTCGATACTAAAAGATTTATTGAAGAAGATAACAATGAAAATGCACCAAATACAGATCAACGCATGCTAGTCAAGGCAAAAACATCTCTGTGCCTTTGTTAACTAACCGTTCTCGTGTCGCCTCGACAAGCGTGCGTTCATCTTTATTTGGTTCATTTGTATTGTTTCTTTTTTGAATGAATAATTTATTTTAGACTAAGTGCTTCTCCTGTGTTCCTCGGTATAGTCTTTCTTCGTGTACTCAACAACATTGGCAATCGATATGTGGGGTTTAACGTCTCAAAACCACCATATGATTATGAGCGACGCCGTAGTGTAGGGCTCCGGAAATTTCGACCACCTGGGGTTCTTTAACGTGCGCCCAAATCTGAGAACACGGGCCTACAGCATTTTTTGCCTCCATCGAAAATGCAGCCGCCGCAGCCGGGATTCAATGCCGCGACCTGCGGGTCAGCAGCCGAGCACCTTAGCCACTTGACCACCGCAGTGGTGCAAACGCGCTTTAACAACAGAGCTGTTGTTAGCTCTTTACCAAGCATCCCTTGACGCGCCCTGGGCTTATCACGGTGAACTTGTCGTACACTGATCTATCTATCTATCTATCTATCTATCTATCTATCTATCTATCTATCTATCTATCTATCTATCTATCTATCTATCTATCTATCTATCTATCTATCTATCTATCTATCTATCTATCTCTTTTCTTTCTCCCTTTCCTTCCTTACTTTCTTTCATCTTTCTTTCTCCTTCTGTGTTTCCCTCTTATTGTTATTATCTCTGTCTCTCACTCTTTCTTCTTTTCTTTCGCTCTATTTCTTTTAGTTATTTATTTCTCTCCCCTTGGCACGTGCGCTTTCGCCCGCAGACGACTCAATTTTTAGTGGAACAGTGGTGAATAGGGCAGTTGTCCTATTTCTGTGTGTCCTATTGCTGTTGATACCTGTTTTTCCTGTCCGCCATTATTGATTCGAATGACTTTGCTTTGTAACAATTGAACCCGAAATGTTGCGCTTCTTGGGTCTTTGTGTGTAGTCTACCACGATCTATCGCTTCGTTCTATCCTCCCGGTGATGACTTCACCCCCGCAGTGATGAATAAAAGAAGCTATTTGTGGAAAATATAAGGCTATTTTCTCTTTTCCTTCGGACGTATAGACAAAGGAATATAGAATTGCTGCAAATGCGTGCGAAACGTTTCTAAGTAGGACCTATACGCGAAAACCGGGGCCTGAGTGAGGCCACAAGGCACCGCCTGTTCTTCAATCGCTTATGCACACATCATTTTACCGGCTGAGGTGCGTGGAATTTGGCTCGAATTCACGTGGAAGGTGACGTGAGTGACATCGAGAGCGCGCGACTGTATGAATACGCCTCACTATACGTGTTTTTCCGAATCTATCGATGAAAAACACAATGGTTCTCGGGGTGTCGACTTCGACGTCGTGTCGTTCGCAGTGCGTTCGCAGAATAACACGTGCGACGCGTCGACCTTGAAGCCGACCAGGCATGCACAGCATAAACTGCCTCTGTAGTTTTGTCTCAAACGACTCCTAGTTCAAAAAAAAAAAATTTGGCAGATCGCACGTGCCTGGAAATCGACGTTATGCGAAGCATGCTGAGAGAAGGTGACCGTGCTGCAATTTTTTTTATCGAGCGACACGTCATGAAATGACGCTAAATATATGTACAAATGTTGCATGCACAGACGTATTTAAGATTGCTCGAATAATTACATTTGGGTGCCCTTGAAGAGTAACACTAAGCGGCCATACTCTATTCCGGACTCCTTTACGACATCACGTGCGGCATAATCAGATCGTATTCTCAGTGTTACTTACGGGCCGCGTCTATAGACGAAATTCGGGAAGGAAAAAAAATGGGCTTTGGCGCTTAGACTAACGCATAAAGGCGGAAAGCAACGTGATTGCCTTCGAGACATGACTAAACTAGACAGCAATGAAAATATGTATTCTAATAGTACTTATTTTTACGAGTGGTGGATATTACGAGTTACTCGTTATCAGATTATATATACATTTAATATGCACAGGACAGCAATTGAACCATGGTTCTTCGGGAAGAGTAAAAGAAAAGGGGGAGTGGGAGGATGTCCTCGTCATTTTTTTTTTTCACAAATGCTTGCCCTTTTTTTCTTTTTTTTTGTAGGTCGGTCTTGGAGCAGTGCAAGTTTATCCTAGGCTTAGAACGAAAATACCATAACATCGTGGTAGGCACGTAGTTTTTTTTTTTAGTCTAATAGGCCTCTATTAGCGACTTTGATAATTGAAGCGGGTTACCGTACACAGTGAGAAACTCGTGCAGGTAAAAGGTTTTTGAAAGAGTGACGGGCCGACCGCGACGGGGCGGTATAATCGTAACGAC
>WOVY01013684.1:390000-440384 GCA_013436015.1 Rhipicephalus annulatus
TTGCTCTCACCACATTTCAGAGATGTGGGCCTTAAACTTAGCGTCTGCTGAGTATTGCGAACACCTCAAGTATATTATGGATATCGAATCCTATCTACTCAAATTAGGCGTTGCTGTGAGTCTCACCTAGATTCATGACACACGTCTACGCACAATTATTCCAAAGCGGTGCCGTTGATAGACAGTTTTCATATTTATTGGTCAGAGGCGCGAATTACGTATAGGGGAAGAGAAAAGCTCTAACTCTCTCCTCCCCCACCAACTCTTCGAGGAGAGTTCTCGATAATTATGTATTTTTGTTTCAGAAAAAAAAATGTTCTTACCGGTTCGCAACCACTCATAACTCGTATTCGAAAGAGCTATACAAAAATGCACCTAGAAGAGAGCAGAGTACGTGAGGTATTGGTGTTGAAGAGCGTTGACGTCATATAATTCTAGACTCCTGACTCGACTCAATCGGACTAACTTAGACTCAGGTAGAGCCATTACTCTGAGTCTGAGTGAGGGCAGTTGAGTAATATTTTGGTGAGTTTGAGTGCGAGTGAGTCCAGTTAAAGAAAACTTTACTGAACATGAGTTCCAGTGAGTCAGGCTCAGGAACATTTAGGTGAGTCCGAGTCCGAGTGAGCCCTAAGCACAAAATATATTTGCTGAGTGAATCTGAGTGACCTCCACAATGTTTACATACCTATGGTAGCGATTGATGATGCGGCGAGCATCATTCCTACCTGTATATGATGACGAAATCTGAAGAAAACCCATTCGTGGTACGCCGTATGCTAGCATAGATTCTTTAGAGCTTCTGCGCTCTCAATGACCATCACATTTTCTTTCTTTTTTTCAACCTAGCCACATAAGACTTCGCAATTAAACTTAACTCGAAGTAGCGTGTAAATGAAGTCGAACGCGGCTCTGACGGCTACTAACGCGAGCCGACATTAGCCGACTATGCTACGTCCCAATTGCACAAAAAGTGATTGGCTTCGTACAAATTCACAATCTTCTCTTCGCAGCTTCGCTGCTTCTAACTCTATAAATCATTGTGAACTTCGCCTTTAATCCTCAGGCGAGATAACAGTAGCACGTGTACCTTTTCAGGCAGAGCTAATGAGTTTACATGTTTTACTAGGACGTCGTTCCACAATTCGGTTTTACATTACCCATCATATTATCGCCCTACAAATTGAATATTTTTTGTCCATTCCACACACCTTACCATGCTGTGAACTGGTGTTCGTGTTCAGAATAAATGTTTGACCATTTCGAGCGCCATGTCTATGTACTATGGATGCCTATAAGCTGTCCCAAACGTTACGGGGGGGGGGGGGGGGGGGTTAGAAAAAGTGGGTAACGATTTAGACTACAGACTACTCTACTATGGTAGAGCTTAAAACCATCCCGGAAACAAAAGGACAATGAAGACACGAAGTTATCAGCAGGTGTGGGGGGGTTAGAATAAGGGGGTAACGATTTAGAGCACAGGGTACTCTACTATGGGAGAGCTTAAAGCCGTTCCCAGACACATCGCAAACGCAGCGATTATAATATCAGCAGGTGTCCGGTGAATCAAACGTCTACGCATATATACAAAATCAACGCTGATCGCGAGAAGCTGCACGGGATCATGAATTGTGGCCCTCTATTTCGTTCTGGTTAACAGCTTTTCATTTGTTTTTGTTAACCTTCTGTTCTGTAACGTGCTTTGATTGATGGGTGGTTAAATGTCGGTGTTTTTTCGGTGTTGTGGCCTTCTGTTTTGTTTCTTATGGTTAACAACTTTTTCATAACTTCTGTGTCATTCACAGATGTTTTGGTTTGGGCACACGTACCTGCGCTATATCTGCTGTAGACTCCGGGCAGTCGTTTGTAGACGGTTGGCCATTGCTTGGTCGTCAGATGCTTTCGCCGTAAAATTTCTCCCCGACATATCGTATGCCATCCCAGCAGCATAGTGCACGCATTTCCATGGCAACGAGAATCGATGGGCCGCACGCTGCGCGGTGTCCGTACGTGCTCAATGACGTCAGATGTACATTCAGTCGAGCCTCATTACTGTATCGTAGCTTTGGCACCTGACAGCCGATCACTTACAATTATTGTCGGTGTTTCGATATGCAAAACTAATTATCCTTTTGAAGAACTTACGTTTTGATATTTTCTGCTATATTTTTCTCTCTTAGCTCAAGCTCAAGCAGAATATTACAGAAAGAAAAAAACTGCACCAAGCTTGGCAAATGTTGGCTAAAACATTCAGGTGATTGCTCCTGTACAGTTTCTATAATTATCTATCCTTTGTTCCCTTCCGTTACGCGAATTCCTTCCTGGTGCTTTTCTTGGTCCGATCTAAGACTCATTCCAATACCTGCGTCTCAGGGCACTTCCTGTCATTGCAACTTATTTGGGGCTTAGCACGCAAACGCCCTCTTTTGTTCCGGATCTTTTGTCACCTTTCTAACGTGTCCTTTGTCTCGCCTTTCGCCGTTCCCGGAGGCTTTGTTTTTCCCCGAAAGTGCACTATTTGCGACGGTCGCCGCGATAGAGAGTGGTGGGAAGATCAGATAGAGGGAAAGAGAGTGAAATAGGCGAAGGGAGATGTATGGCCCGGAAGCGGAAAACCCTTACCCACGCAGAGGCAAGTTTTGTCCATTCTCGCTCCACGACTCATCAATGGCGTGCAGTGTGGCGATGCGCGTTTCCACATTTCTGAAGAGCGCACTGGCGTAACCACCGGTTGTCGCCACATGCGGAATGTAACGTGACTTCAGCGGAAGCTTCAAGTATGACGTCAAACCGTTGCAGCACAACTTAAATGGAAGGGATAGGTTCTGCCTGTTATTGTACGGGCATCGCTATAGTCTGCCTGTATCGGTGGTTGACGCGTGTCGCTGAAGGTCCACAGACCTTCGCCAGTCTCAGTATATCTCACAACTTGTTCGTACGTGTGTTATCACTTCACGTGATTTGCTGCTCTATTGTATTATGGTGTAATATTTTAACGTTTCATGTTCCTTCATCGTGCAAATGATCTGTTCGGTGCAGCCAAATCTGTAAATAAAGCAGGAGCCTCTGTCAGGCCTTGGTGCCTTTTGCTCTTGCCACCGTTCTGTATACAGGAAAGAAATTCTTTCTTTCTTTCTTTCTTTCTTTCTTTCTTTCTTCCTTTCTTTCTTTAAATGCGTGACACATGGGGCCCTGTTTGTCCATTTGTAGATATGTGACACGATGACACTCAAAACCAAGTTGTCGATAGCGGCCTAAAACTGGAGTAAAATAAAAAAAAACGCTTAAAACTAAACACTCAACGGACACAACCAAGAATTATTCGCAATAATTAACTTTAAATTGCTAAAAACGCTTCGGAAACACGCGACTGACATCCGCGCCGGGCAAAAGAGGGCGCCACCGCCTCGCCAAGCACGTGATCACTCCTTCCACCAGCGCTTCTCCGGCGCTTACGTCGCAGCATTTCAAGATTCACACAGCCTGATCAAACTCGCTGCAGATGACATGTATCTCAAGTTCCGTAACAAGCAGGTAGTCGATAGAGCGCATCAAAACGTAGCGCGCATGTCGAACACATCTGACGAAATTCTCCTCGTGCCGGGAAAACCTACCATGCTTACCTCGAGCATCAACGTTATCAATGGTTACGTAAGCGGAGTAGTGGATAGTCTATGAACGGGAACTGCTGGGTACCCGTGCTACGCACTTTTACGGGTATAACAATAGTGGAACAGCATTTAGCACACTATTTATAGCAACACTCAGACATCCGTGTAAGAAACCGTGGTATAACGAATTATTGGTTATAACGAAGTAAATGAAGAACAGCTCTGTCATATATACAATTATTCAAATATATGTTTGTAACAACTTTTCGGATATGACGAAGTATTTCGATAGCAGGTGTGACTGCTATAATGAGGTTTGAGTGTGCACCAGTCGCCACAAAAACTTTTCCAGGGTAAGCACTGCTTGAACCAGAGTCGAGAGCGAAACACCACTCTTCTGATGACGTCATACGTGACGTGTCCGCTCAAGTCACATGACTGTAACGCACGTGACATCCACCAGAAGTTATGTTGTGACGCTTACTACAGGACTTGGATACTTGCTGTGCTGACGGGTGAGTTTGTCAGTCGGTCAGAGAAGAAAGCCATCTGTGTTTCATAGGCAATGCGGCATGAGCAATAATTGTTGCTTTTTGTTTATTTATCTGTTTCAAGTAGTCGCGTCTCCTATAAGTGCATGCACTCATTTTTTTCACCAAAATTGACGATTGGTGGTGTGTACTCGACCGGAAGTTATATTTTCAATGGTTTGCTTTCTTCCATATTTTTTTTGTAAGGGCAACGCATTTTTTTTTTATTCTGCGTGCTACCGAGTCATTGCCCGTTGTATCAAAATGTCTTACTTACTTATTTTAGAAATTCTGGACGGTATCAGGCTCCAAAAAGTGGTGCTTCTCAATGAAAGAGCATCCTGGGTGGCTCTCGGGCGATCTTGCTGATAAGCTATTTCACGAGTCTTTAGCAGTGGCGGTAAATCGATACGTCAATATTCTCGTCGTGTAACCAATGAGAACATCGAACAAGGTCTCTCGAGGAAATTTACCAGAAACACTCAGCGGCTGTATCTGTGTATATAAAAAAAGCGGGTATTTTAGAGTACTACGTATTATGCTATGGGAGAGCGTGAAGCCATCCCGTGTCATGACTGCCGAACAATTCAAAATTTGCGATAAGGCTCTATAGAAGTCACAATTTTGGTTGATTAATGCCTTTCTGGTTAAAAATTCCCTTCCTTCGTTCTGCTCTAGTTAGGCGAGTTGAAAAAGCCGTTAGGTTTAGAAAACCGTTTCGCCAAGTTGCCGACACTGATTCAGATTGGACTGATCGCGTTTCTGCGCCGATAGCCTTTAGTCTGCCACACGCGAAAGTCGATGAACAGTGGACCCATACAAGGCAGCCGTGGCTTTCTACCATGACTGGCTGACGCCACACGGTAGCTTTCATCGGACTACGAAGATTGATTGATTGATATGTGGGGTTTAACGTCCCAAAACCACTATATGATTATGAGAGACGCCGTAGTGGAGGACTCCGGAAATTTCGACCACCTGGGGTTTTTTAACGTGCACCCAAATATGAGCACACGGGCCTACAACATTTCTGCCTCCATCGGAAATGCAGCCGCCGCAGCCGGGATTCGAACCCGCAACCTGCTGGTCAGCAGCCGAGTACCTTAGCCACTAGACAACCACGGAGGGGCGCACTACGAAGAGTAGGTGAACTGGAGTACGGCAAAGGAAATTAAAGGGAGTAAGACTCATCCTTTTTGATAAAATGCGGGAGGCGAGCACACACGGACAGAAAAAAAAACACAAAACAACACGAATGTTGCCTCTTCTGTCGGCTAGACTTTTCATCCTACATTCTTTGTCATTCAGCGAAGAAAGAACCATCATTTGTGTTTTTTTTTCTTCCAAACTCGGCCTTTTAGCTGTCGCGTTGCCTTTGTCTCTCTACGTGGAAGACAACGCCGTCGAACGAAATCGCTTTTCGGGGCGCACTTTGTCAATATATCCATTGACGCGAAACGCTGTCTTCTTTGGTCTATACCTGTTGCCCCCCCCCCCCCACCACCACTCCTCCCCTTCTTCGCACCACTCTATAGCTCTCTCACTATCGCCCGCACATTCATGCCCTCTATAAGCGCGGTCCTCGTCGCCAATGCACGCGCGCTATTTCTCGATACCTGCATGTGCCTCCGACATTCCGCGATTTTTTGTCTTTTGTCTTCTGGGTCTTTTTTGAGAACTGAATTGGCCCTATTCGCGTTTGTCTCTCGGTATGCTTGCGGAACAATGGCTACGTGAATGGCACTGGAATGGCCTGCCCTGGTCTCTTTGCTCATTGATTGGTTCAGTGCTTGCTTTGGGCTTTTATAGCCTGCCACGTTCACGTATATTTTCAAACTGCAAGCCGTATCTTTAGACTAGTTTCAATGCCCCTAATATAAAAGCGTTGTCTGGTGTAGCATTTGGGAACATTTAGGGTCTTGATGATGGTGACGGAGAACATTGGGGTGATTATCTGAAACAACGATGATTCTATAGATCTCTCACTATCACCCGCACATTCTCGCCTTCCATGACCACGTACGTTAAGCAAAGCCTGTATTCTACGTCGAGCGAATAAAGGTATTTTATTTCATGAAGCACGTCATGACTTATCCACTTGCACCAAAGGCACGTCAACGCACAGCTTTATTTTGTCCCAAAATGCAGTGGTTTCAGTACAATGCAAATTTGTTTCTAAAGCTGTTTAATGGTAGCTTGTTTTTTTTTACAAACCATCACTAACACTTTGTGGAGCAATTGATCGTTTAGTTTGTTGCTCAGTTGTGACCAGACTTGGAAATACCTACCCTGGAGGAGAAGCTTCGACAAGAATATTGCAGCACACTGTTGTTTTCGCCGCTCACAGTAAAGAGCCACCTTGCAAGATTATCGCCAATGAAGACGTCACTTTAGCCGCCCGATTCGTGTCTCTCTAGTGTCTTCTAGGTTAGGGAGGGCATTGAGGAAAAAAAAATATATGGACCATCTCCCCGAAGGGAACCCCGGTGGGATGCTAAGCAGCAGTAATCCCCACGACGTTGACCTGGTTGAAACGGGCGTTGATGCGGGTGCTGGGAGGACGGTTTGAAGCAAAACTTCGTGTAGCGTTTACTCGAGTGAACGTTTGCTTGAAATGCAGAGACGCTAGGTGGGTTGGGTGTCGCGTAAGTTTCACCGCAGATAACAAAGCCGAAAGAGTGTTTCCACTCGACGTGTGGTCGAGCTTCGCGGGTGGTGTAAGGGTGAAGCGATAAAGTGTGTTGCGAGCGGGCGGAGGAGCCGGCAACTCTAGCAGCTGCGGTGAGCGTGCTGCGGGTGAGCGAGGGAGTGACGTCAGCGCGCACCTGCGAGGGAAGCGTGACGTCAACGCGCAGCCGTGGCATGACCCATGGAATTCCCTAAAATAACTAGAGGGTACTCTGGCGCTGCGATCGTTCAGCAACCAAGGGAATTATGGGTATGACATAAATTTACCTAGTCTTCGCGTTTGCGGGTGGCGAATCGCACTTGTGGCTTCGCTTATTGCTGTGTTTTGGTTTTGTTTCAAATGAAACAAGAAAGAACAAACTGTTTTGAACTTCGTGAGCTGGTTTGAAGTGGTGATCCTAAAAGGTGCAGGTGGTGAAGAGTAGCTGCCGAACATTGCCTATTGTTGTTTCGTGACAAAGCAGCTTCAACACACGCGAAGCCAGAAGGAATGTAAAGCACGAAGACTAGGCAAATTCATGTATTACCCATAATTCTCATCCTCGCTGAAGCGCCATACGTTGCAGCTCCCGTAAACTCAAGCGCCAGAGTTCCCTCTAGTGTATATTTAGGAAACTCTATGATGTGGCCAACTTGGCACCACTCCAACAACTGCGGCGAGGAGAACGCTTTGCGGAGCGTTCGTACGGACGCAAGTACGTACGGCCTTACACTCGTGAGTCAAAGAGCTGCTTCGTGTCTAATATTGGGACGGCGTAATGATGTAGACAAAGGCTGCAGTCGGCTTGTGCAAAATGAAACTATTTATTTTGCCCCACTTGGGGTCGGGAATCGAAAAGTCAAACTACAGCAATACGCACCATCTGCTGGTAATAGCGGAAAACAATGCGTGAGCCGTCGACTAAACGATTCGTCGGCATTTATACAAGTGGCACCGAAGATTCCAGCGTTATCGCTAGCAGCCAGAGGAAAGCTCCAAATGTTCCAGAAGGAAGCCTAGTGTTCGCGTTGCGCGCGTAGTATCGTCCGAAGGTTCTAAGATTATCTAAATGGTTCCCAGTCATTCGGGTGCTATTTGCGCGAGGCAGCAGTTACACGTTGACCAAAAAAATACAAAGAAAGAGAAGGGGGGAGGGCGTGTGTCAATGTCAACAAGCCTGCAAGAAGCATCTGGTCTCTTAGAGTACCATACTGCTGCAAGGCTCTCTGTATGATGTAGGTGGCATCGCTCGTATAGCCGCTGTATCGTTGCATTACTTGACAAGATTCGAAGGTCCACCTTAAATGACCCATGGAATTCCCTAAAATAACTAGAGGGTACTCTGGCGCTGCCAAGACCCACCTTAAATACTGGCGATAATATTAGGTTTCTTAAGTTCTGCTCAAGGCCACGTTTTCAACACATGTACCACCAGTAAAAAAAAACAGATATATCTACATCTTCCTTATTTTTGTCTTTTTGACATGCCGTGTAGTCATCCCGCTAATGCAATGTTGAAAGACATCTAATAGTCTTCAATAAAAATAAGAGCTGTGCTTGAATAGTGACTAAAATTGAATTCTCGAAACCCTCTTGGCCCTCGCACTTGCCAACTCATGCACCAATCGTGGCAAAGACGAAAAGAAAAGAATAATGCGTTTTTTTATTTTATTTTTTTCGCGTTCAGAGCCTCCAAGAGATCTGTACGAATCGCCTCGAGCTGTCTTTCGTGTTTGCACGTTCGTGCACGGGGCCTTTTCGCGACCTTATTTGGCGGGGCTGGTCGAACGGTCGAACAAGCTTAAGTTCTCAGACGCGGCTTTTTTCGTGCCAAAACGGGGTTCGGCCCGTCTTGTCCTACTCTTACATTCCTTACCTTCTTTCTTCGCACACGGTGGCTCGCTTTTGTCTTGTAGATGAGGGCCCATGTGTCTACGGTCCACTCCGATAAAAAAAGCAAATCGTTCCGTTCAACTTCGGTTCCACTCGGGGCTCTTTCTGTCTGTTTCGATTCTCCTACTTCTTGCTCGGCATAAGTCGTGCGCAGGAAAAGAAAGACGAAGGAGAAGACGTTTGCGAGTTTAGCGAGGATAATGCCTGTGAAGACGTGCTGCGCATCTATTTTTTTTTCTTTTTCTCCTACAACTGGGTGTATAGGCGTTGCTGGCGCGACTCGGCGAGAAGTCGCCGAAATGAGGTTTCGTTGGCTTCGAAAATTCGCCTTCTTCGACCTTAGCTTTTGCAAGACTGGGCCACGTTCTGGACTTTGTACGTGTCCGGCTGGTCCTTCTTACTTGAAAAGAGAGGATCAAAGGACGTTTTCTTGCAGTTCTTACCACAGGCGTGCGCGGTGTTTTATATTTGAGGTCGCAGTTTCACTACTGCGACTACCCCCCCCCCCCCTGTCATTGGTCGAGTCTGAAAGAGAGGGAAGGAATATAAGAAAGGTACGGAGGTTAACTAGACTACGGCCACTTTGCTACCCAACACGTGCGGTGAGTGTTAAAAAGATAGTAAAACAGACAGAAGGAGATGCACATTGCACATCACACACACATTCAGAAAGAAAACGAGCTTGGCAATGGATGAAAAAAGGCAAATGAGGTTATGGCGTACTTGCCACGACGGCCAGCCTTTGTCTCAGACTTGCCGGTTGTAAAGGCGAGGAGCAAACAGTACTTCGGACGCCGTAAGTCTACACTTGAATCAATCACATGACGCCAGTGGTATGACCGTGTGAACGTATGGGGCAGACTTGGTGCTCCATTTGATGATTGAGGGGGAAGAGAGATACAGCCCTTCCCCCCTCCTCAATGCACACGCCTGTAGTTGTGACCATGCGGGAACACATAATTCAGCAACCGCTGCTACGTTCAAGCGTCCTTGCGTTTCCCTGAAACGCAAAGACGCTTGGTGCAGCGTTCGATCGTGACTGATCTACGTTCCCAATGTCAACGCGTTCAGTTAGCTTTATAACAAAATTATCTTCATAACGAAAGAGTCCTTGACAATCTAGCAGGGTTTCGAGCCTCAAAGTGAGTTTCATCGATTTACACGTCCCAGACGGCTCCGGACGGCCCCGGACGCCGGCGCCGCATTCGTTTTTTTCGGGGACCAGCTGGAAGCTCCGCCCAGTGGTCCGGGATCGCTCGGACGCATGTTCGTTTTTCGAGTGCCTGGCGTCCTGCGGGCGGCCCGGGACCGCCCGAACAATTTCTTTTGAGCAGCTGGCAGACGACAGCGCGGTGCGCATGCTATGCGGCCATCTTAAGTTAGACACGGGAAATTTTCGATGCGCTCTGGCTCTCTCTTTGCTTTTCTGTCCGCTTCTCGCATGTTTCTGGATTTCGCAATGTTAGCGCACCTAGTTCTTGTCATCGGTGTTCTGAGCCACGTCGAGCATGTGCGTATTCCCGAAGGTCGGGTAAACACGAGTTAAACTCGTAAGGAGAAACAGCGGTTGAACGACCGCGCCTGTCTACGATGCGCATGCGCTCAAGTATAGTTCACTTACAGTAAGTTGCATCACGACAGAAATAGGTAATTCACTATCTAACTACTGTTTAGGTTACAAATGAGTCAGCGTTGTGGCCTGTGTTTCAGCTACGGAGAGCGCAGACGGCATAAACAGGCATAGCAGACGCCACAGCGGATGCAGTCAGCATCAAGCACGCAGATGTCCCGAGGCCTCTCGGGCTGGCTCGGCACATTTAGATCACGTGCATGTGACGTAGCCACCTGCGAGCCGAGGCGTCCGCGGGCCATCCGCGAGTGATCCTGGACTTGGTAAATCGATGAAGCTGAGTGGATGACAATCACGATGAAGTGCCCTGTCTGACGAAGTAGCTTGATGATCCCCTTCACTTCGCTGCATAAATACGCATGTTTGACTGAATGTGTTGCCTTTTTAGTTTTCGTAGTTTTTTTCAAAATTCCGAGTTCTTTTCACTCTGTTTTTCTCATGTACACTTTGTTTATTTCTGTTGTAGCTAGACGCGCTGTTCTATACACCAGCTGTGTAATGCTATCAGCACCATCTCAAAGCACTTGGCAGTGGGCCTTGTGTACCTGCGCGCCCGTTCGTCATATATAATGATTCTTACAGTGTGTGTTTTATTTACAATGCATTTGTGGCCTCGATATTGTGTGATTTCAGCTCATATTCCAAGGAAAGAGGAGTTTCTCTCTTTTTTTTTCGTACAAGGAAAGGCTCGAAGGGTACAACGGAAAGGCACGTGGCTTTACGCATATGAAAGTGTTTAGCCAGTGTTTCACCATCCAAAAGAATAGAAAAAAATAATAATGTGGCTTTCATTCGAAATATTCTTTCACAAAACTTGATACTGCGCAAGATGACCGGTGCATAGCTTCAGGGGGGGGGGGGGGGGGGGAATTGAGCGCGAAGTACAGATTCACACAGGCCGAGAAACACATTCCCTTCGAAACTTGCGTCATCTATACATTACCTCCACAGCCGCGGGCCTTGGATATATAGCTCTACAGAATGAAAGCAGTCCCTTCGACACCATCAGCATTGTCTCATAGTAACTCACAGCATCGCCTCAGAGGTTACAATATCAGCCGGGGCTTGTATATGCTTTCTGCAGAACGTGCAGACGATATGAAACGCAAAGCAGACGCTTCACACAAAGTAATAATGCGAACATTCATGACACCTACGCCAGCCATCTCCCGAATAGCAAACTGCGCATGAAATTCACTCCTGCATTTCGTAATGCCTTGCATGCGAAATGCAATCGCGTGTGAATATCGATCAACAGTATGTGGAAATAAAAATATGAATCTGCTTTCGGTCCACCAGACGGTGTGCAGTTCAGTTGCGCAAGTAGGCTTAACATGAACATACTCGACGAATATGGCGGCTCATCAAATAAAGTAACAAAAAGCAGTATATGAGACGAGTGCCTAAGTCTATAGACCACAAACGTCGAACTGCGCGTGCCACCACACGTTCTGTATATATAGGGGAGCATATTGCCACACGTTTCTGCAAAGTCCGCAACGTGTCGCTAAGCCTAGCGCCGAACCTAGCGCGCGTGCCTGGGATTCTGGAGCTGCAAATTTATGCGGCAGCGTGCGCGTGCGTCCAGCCGCTTGACGAGCCGCGTCGGTTTGATTCAGCATATTCAGCAGCCTTGGGACCGAATATTGCGCACGCATGCACCCCTCCCTGTGGGAAGTAGATGCAAAAAAAAACGCCCGGTTTATTCGAAACGAGACCAACGTGATGATGACTTACTTTCTTTCTCTGTTCTTACGCTACTGTAACAGACGAGTAAAAAATGGTAACGAAGCAACTGTTTGTTTGTTTGTCGACTGTTGTGACGACGGAGAACAAATGATAATAAACATACCGTTTTTGCTTTGTGTTATCTGCTACGGCTGGAGACGAAAAATTAGAATGAAGATATAGTTACTATACCTCGTCGCCGGCTACAATAAACTGCAAAAGAGAACAAGGAACAAGCTACACTAGAACACTGAAGAATAAAAGGAAGCGCGTCGAAATAAAGCAGCTGTCAGGATGAGATAAAACGCAAAAAAAGTGAGTATACAAAAAGCTTTGCCGTGCTCTGTGCACCCCCCTCCCCCCTGGCATTACAGGAACTTTTTTAAAAAAAAATCAAAGTAACGATTTCGTTTTCCCTTCTCTCGTCCGCTCCGTGAACAACAGCTGCCCCGATCGCAGAATCAACAAACAGGGCAAAAAAAAAAGACAAAAAAAACGCCTTTCAAGTTAAGCAGTTGGTCACAACGTGAAAAGACACTTCGCATATTTATGCCGAGAGTGCCCCTGCATTTTTTTTGTCAGTTATTTTTATAGGAGCAGCACTTGCTTTCGCAGCCCTCTTACATATTGTTACGAGACAATGCCCCACTTAAACAGTGAGATAGGCGCCGAGGAAGACGAGGTGACTTGGGTGTGCGCGCGCTCTCTCTTGTTCGCCATCTTGGCTTGCGCGTTGGCGCTGTGTAAATATATTTTAAAACGCCTAGTTTCCCTTGTGCCTTCACGCAACATTTTGGTGGAAGGTGCTGGGTTACAACGCACGACGGAGTTACGCAGCGGACGCCTAGTCTCTGCTCCCAACATGTCCACCGGCAGCGACGCTTCCTCAACTGCTACGCCCAATGCATCAATGGCGCCGACCTCTCCTGTTTATCTCGTGGCCGCTCCACCCCGCGATCCCGGCAACTTTTCGGGAACGGACGGCGAGGACGTGGATGAGTGGCTTAAACTCTACGAGCTCTTCAGCACAAATCACAGGTGGGACCCAACCTTAATGCTGGCAAACATCATCTTTTATTTACAAGGAACGGCCAAGGCGTGGTTTAATAACAATGTGGACGGTATCACAAGCTGGGACGTATGCAAGACCAAATTACGCGAGTTGTTTGGTCAATCTGCCGGCTGCAAGCAGGCCGCTAGGAAAGAACTTGGCACACGTGTTCAGACGTCCACGGAGTCCTACCTGGCGTATATTCAAGATGTGCTGACCCTTTGCCGTAAAGTTGACCGAACCATGGCTGAAGCCGACAAGGTAGCGCACGTGCTCAAGGGCATCGCAGACGATGCATTTAACCTCATTGTATGCAAAGGCTGTTCCACCGTGCAAGATGTTATCTTGGAGTGCCAACAGTTTCAAGAGGCTAAAAGCCGTCGCATTGCTTACCACTTTACGCGCCTTCCCAACACTGCTGCGACGTCAACATGTGCGGATCTCCGTGTACCGACCTTGCCCAATTCACACTCCAGTGACATCACGAGAATTGTACGCCGTGAAATCGAAGCCATCTCACCCGCCCCCTTGAGAGCACTGGCACCGAGTGATCCTCAGCCGACCATATCGCTAATACAGACCGTTGTTCGCCAGGAACTAGCCAACGCGGGTGTTCACACAGTCTGTTCTGTGCACCGTCCCGGCGCTGTCAGTTCGTCTACCCCGAGCCACCCACAGCAGTATCGCCGCCCTGCTCCACGTAATCGTGACCCAAATGCGTGGAGAACGCCTGATGACAGGCCGATTTGCTTCCGATGTGAACGAGTGGGACACATTTCCCGTCATTGCCGAAGCACGTGGACCTCACCGTATCGGGCAAACCCAAGCTTCTCCAACCCCCATTCACCGGCCCACCTCTATGACCAGGAACCACCACGGCGTGATGGCTCAGCTAATTACGACCCGACCACTACGACCACTGCCCAGTACAGTCGCTCACCTTCACCTCGACGTAGATTTTCCCGATCTCCACCGCCACCTCGTTCCCCGTCCCCGTCCTCTGCCCGGCGGTTTTCTTCGGAAAACTAGCGGCTGCAGCTCCTGGAGGTGACGCTGCTGATACGACTTGCTCTCCAATTCCTCTGTTGACGCTCCCGACCAATCAGAACTTGATCGACGTTGAAGTGGACGGTTTATCTGTTAAAGCCTTAGTAGACACTGGCGCCCATATTTCTGTGATGAGCCTGCACATTCGAGACCGCTTAAAGAAAGTACTTACTCCAGCCCCTTCACGCAGCGTTCGCGTTGCTGATGGTAGTACGGCTGCTGTTATTGGCGTCTGTACTGCACGCGTTACTATTGCCGGCCGTCAAACTTCAGTTCTCTTCACTGTTCTTTCTCACTGCACCAATGATGTGATCCTCGGTCTTGACTTTTTGTCCACTCATTCCGCTCTCATCGACTGTTCAGCCGGTACTGTGCAACTTGACCTACCGTGTCCGATTGATCCGCCCAGTCGACCGCAAGCCCGTATGTGCTCTGCTGAACATGTCCGTTTGTTACCGCAAACTGTGACCTGCATCACCGTTACGCCCTCGCCACCTGTATCCGATGGTGACTATGTGCTCGCGCCCATCACATCCCTTCTCTTGACCCACAGTGTTACCTTACCACACACTGTTATTCAGTTACGTGCAAACCGCGCCTGCATTCCTGTGCTCAACTTTGCTCTGTGTCCGCAAGTGCTTCCGCGCGGAATCGCCCTCGCCATGCTGACTCCTTCTGAAGAATGCGTCATATCAGCTCTGTCTTCGAACGAGACTCGACACTCCAGCTTCACACATGCTCGATCTTCGCAAGGAAGCTCTCCTGATGTTAAAAAAATGATCGCGTCAGACCTTTTGCCGCATCAAGCCGACGAACTCCTTCGCGTTCTTGAGTCATACTGGGACGTATTTGACTTTTGTGATCGTCCACTAGGTCAAACCAGTGCGGTAAAGCACCGCATTGACACCGGCGATGCCTCCCCTGTCCATCGACGGCCATACCGCGTCTCTTCGACCGAGCGTCACATAATTCAAGCAGAAGTCGACAACATGCTCGCCAAAGACATAATTGAACCATCATGTAGTCCATGGGCTTCCCCTGTTGTTCTTGTCAAAAAGAAGGACAACACTTGGCGATTCTGTGTTGACTACCGACATCTGAACAAGATCACTAAAAAAGACGTCTACCCGCTACCGCGCATAGACGACGCCCTAGATTGTCTTCACGGCGCTAAGTATTTTTCTTCTATTGATCTAAGAGCAGGTTACTGGCAAATTGCTGTCGATGACATGGACCGCGAGAAGACCGCTTTTGTCACCCCCGATGGTCTTTACCAATTTAAGGTCATGCCCTTCGGATTATGCAACGCTCCAGCCACCTTCGAGCGGATGATGGACTCTCTTTTGCGTGGGTTCAAATGGTCAATTTGTCTATGCTACCTTGACGACGTTATCGTCTTTTCCCCGACCTTTGAAACCCACCTCGACCGCGTTTCCTCAATACTGGCCGTATTTCGCAATGCCGGTCTCCAACTGAACTCGTCAAAGTGTCACTTCGGACGCCAGCAACTAACAATGTTGGGCCACCTTGTCGACTCCTCTGGTGTACGTCCTGATCCCGATAAAGTGCGAGCCGTGCGTAACTTCCCTGTTCCGACCTGCACTAAAGAAGTACGCAGCTTTCTCGGTCTGTGCTCGTACTTTCGACGTTTTGTGAACAACTTTGCGGAAGTCGCCCGTCCTCTCACAGACTTATTGAGAAAAGATGTCTCCTTCACATGGGGCGCTGCGCAGGCTACGGCGTTCTCTACACTTATTGAATCGCTAACAAAACCACCTGTTCTGGCCCATTTCGACGTTTCTGCCCCTACAGAAGTACACACAGATGCCAGCGGTTACGGAATCGGTGCTGTTTTGGTTCAGCATCAAAGCGGCTGCGCCCGCGTTATCGCCTATGCCAGCCGTCTCCTCTCGCAGGCGGAAAGGAACTACTCCATCACCGAAAGGGAATGCCTTGCTCTCGTCTGGGCAGTAGCAAAATTTCGGCCTTATTTACATGGTCGACATTTCACTGTCATAACCGATCACCACGCACTTTGCTGGCTCTCGTCCTTGAAGGACCCCACTGGGCGCCTTGGTCGATGGGCACTACGGCTTCAAGAGTATACCTACTCGGTGTCCTACAAATCTGGCCGTTTACACCATGACGCTGACTGCTTATCTCGGAATCCAGTGGACCCACCTGAAGCGTTCGATGAATCGCCATGTGTGCTGTCTCTCTCCGCTTTAAGCAACATCCGTGAGGAACAGCGCCGAGATCCTGCCTTACGTAACATCATCGAGAAGCTTCATTCTGCGGCACCCGATCCTTCTACTCGATTGTTCGTGCTTAAGGATGACACATTGTACCGTTGCAAACGTCCGCCCTGATGGACACGAACTGCTCCTTGTGGTACCTTCCCACTTACGTGCGAGCGTGATCGGCCAGCTTCATGACGCTCCCACTGCCGGTCACCTCGGACTGTCTCGGACGTATGACCGCGTACAGCGTCGATTTTACTGGCCCAGTCTTTATCGCTCGGTCCGCAGCTACGTCGCCTCATGCGATCAGTGTCAACGCCGAAAAAACACCTTCCATGAGTCCTGCCGGGTTCCTCCAACCACTTGACGTTCCCTTTGATCCCTTCTTCCGACTTGGTCTTGACCTCCTAGGCCCTTTTCCTGCATCCACTTTGGGGAATAAGTGGATAGCTGTCGCGACGGATCATACAACCCGGTACGCTATCACGCGGGCTTTGCCGACCAGCTGCGCCACAGACGTTGCCGATTTTCTCCTGCACGACGTCATACTTCACCATGGCGCCCCACGCCAACTCCTAACAGATCGTGGGCGCTATTTCCTTTCCCGAGTTATCGACGACCTGCTTCGCTCCTGCGAGACGAAACATAAATTTACGACAGCTTACCACCCGCAAACTAACGGACTCACTGAACGATTCAACCGGACTTTAACTGATATGCTCGCTATGTACGTATCGTCCGACCACCAGGACTGGGACGTTGCATTGCCCTTCGTTACGTTTGCCTATAATTCTTCACGCCATGATGCAGCTGGTTTTTCACCTTTCTATCTGGTGTTTGGCCGTCATCCAACTTTACCTTTCGACACCATCTTTCCGACAGCTGTCGACTTTACGACTGAATACACCCGTGATGCTATCACCAGGGCTCGCAAAGCACGAGAAGTTGCTCGTCAGCGCCTTTTAGCATCGCAAGATCACCAGCGGCATCGTTACGACTCACATCACCGCCAAATTTCCTTTACACCAGGTTCTCTTGTGCTATTGTGGACTCCGACTAGACGCGTCGGACTTTCTGAAAAACTGCTTTCCCGGTACTCGGGACCCTACCGCGTATTGCGCCAGGTGACAGATGTGACCTACGAGATAGCCCCGCTCGAGTCTTCCTCCGCCTCCGCTTCGCTGTCTACAGACATTGTCCACGTATCCCGCCTTAAGCTTTACCACTCGGCAACACAATAGCAAGCACCGAGACGGTGCTTCAGCACCCGGGGGTTATGTTACGAGACAATGCCCCACTTAAACAGTGAGATAGGCGCCGAGGAAGACGAGGTGACTTGGGTGTGCGCGCGCTCTCTCTTGTTCGCCATCTTGGCTTGCGCGTTGGCGCTGTGTAAATATATTTTAAAACGCCTAGTTTCCCTTGTGCCTTCACGCAACAATATGTATTGACCACCTCCAAGTGATGTCCGCGTGCGTACACGACGACAATAGCGTGCAAATTCTCGCGCCTTATAAAGTGGGCCCTGCAGTGTATAGGCGCGCTGAGCACGTTTGCTTTACCCGAAAGTTGTGTATACCGCCCCTTATTCTCGGTTTGAGCCATTTTTCACGAAGTTTTTTTTTTGAATTCCTGCGCAGCTAGTGACGTGTGTTCAATGCGTGAACTGAATGCAATATTCGCAAAGGTTCCGCTTTCAAAGCTGGATATCGAAACAACTAAGAAAACGGTCCCAATGCAAGCACCTGGCAAAACTTCCTTCACGTCTGTCATTCAATGCGCGAATGCGTTTTCTGCACTACTTTGTATTACTGGCCATCGCTTCCGTTATCTTCTGTTCACAACAGCTTTCCCTCTACATCTTCCTCTACTTTCCAAACGATACAGCTGCTTTCGAAATTCGGGACACTCTTCACCGCCGGCTGTTCACTTATGCATTCAAAGAGAGAGTGTTTTCGGACAAAATCCTAAGTTCTGGTCTGCTTGCATCTCCAGTGTGCGAGACGCTGTCGCCATCGTTTTGTGTGTCGGCTGTAAGCGAAAGTTGTAACAATACAGCCGAGAGTAAACATCAGCAGCTCACTTGTTCGATTCGTCCGACTCCGCGCTCACTTTGCCGCTGATGCGGTCTCCGCCGATTCTGGTTCTCAGCTAGTAAGGAATGCTTCATAGTAACGACGATAGTATTTATTTTAAAAGACGTGCCAGGTTCTACGTCCCAAAACCAACATATGATTATGAGAGACGCAGTAGTGAAGGAACCCGAAAATTTACACCATTTAACTTTTTTTTGATTAATTGATTGATATGTGGGGTTTAACGTCCCAAAACCACTTCATGATTATGAGAGACGCCGTAGTGGAGGGCTCCGGAAATTTCGACCACCTGGGGTTCTTTAACGTGCACCCAAATCTGAGCACACGGTCCTACAACATTTCCGCCTCCATCGGAAATGCAGCCGCCGCAGCCGGGATACGAACCCGCGCCATGCGGGTCAGCAGCCGAGTACCTTAGCCACTAGACCACCGCAACGGGGCTAACTTTTTTTTACCTGCACTGACATCATACAGTATACACACGAACCTCTACCATTTCGCCCCAGTCGAAGTGCGACCCCCGTGGTGGATATCGAACCCGCAACCTTTGGATGAGCACCGCAGTCACGGATCCACCGTAGCGGACAACGATCATCTTTATTAGCATTCTATTTGAATGGGTAGATTTCGATGTAGGGGAGAAGGGGTCAGCAGTCACCGAGCACTGCTCACTCATATGATGCGTTACTCCGTACTTACATTTAACAGTGAGCTCTGTAGCATCCTGTATTTTCTATCTTATTTTCCTTCTTTGGTTCAACTAATGGGTTTTCATAATGAAACTGTTATCAATGCGTGTACCGCCTGCATGAATCTCGTCACGCTTTTAGTTTGCACCAGCCTAAACAACGTAAAATAGAAACAACAGAACATTTCATGCCTGAAGGATGTAGACTGGTTCTCTCTGTCGAAACGCGACACACTGTTTGCCCAATCGCTGTCGAACGGTTTTAGAATTTGAGGTCTGGTGGTTTTTCAGGTAAGAAGCCAGCTGCGGTGTTACGATCGAGGCATGTTGTAAACCTTGGGCTCCTGATCACTTTTGACCGCAAAGGGTTATCTGAAGCACATCTCAATTTGTGTAGAATAGTGTGCGAGGAGCTCGTGATTTCAGGGAGCTACTGTAGATGAGGAAATGCGGTACACTCTTTGTCCGAGTACATTGTAGCGACCCCATTACGCTGACGCACGGATTCGGAAACCTTGCGTCTGCGAAAATTTCTGCAGAGATCCACACTTGCACTACGTGACGCACACCACGCCATCCTGAAGAAAAAAGAAAGCGGTAACAAAATATTTCAAAGCAGATCCATGTTGCTACTGCAGTCTCAAAAAACGTCTGGCGTAACGTCTGTAGTTTTAAGTTTTCGTTCGCCGCATAACTTCCGCTAACACAAACACCTCAGAGAGAGATTATGAGAGACTGGGTGTTGCATACGGGAAAAAGTGGTAGTTCTACCTCCCTATATCGGGAACACGGCTCAGCTCCCGCAAAAGATCGCCAACAAAACACATGTGCATCGTGAGCGGCTCTTTCGTAAACAACTGGGATTAGTATAAAACAAGAAAGTTTTGGGAAAACTGCCGACGCGTTAAAAGAGCGTCGTTATTCGAGAAGCGCTCGCACCACAGGATTCGCCGAAGAAATTGGGTGGCTATAAAGGCGAAAAACAAAACAAAACAATACCAACAGAAAAGCGCTTCTGTGCCCCGAATGCTCTCAATTTTCCGGCCGTCGAAAATGCGATATGAAGGAAATACGAAATGTATATCTTGCGAATTTTAATCGTTGCGATTCCGTTTTGTAGCTGGAATGGCTCCTTCCGAAACGTAATCGTTTAATCAGATAGCTCCTGCTTACTTTCTTTTCTTTTTTTTTTACTTTTGGCTCTCCTTATGTGGGACTATATTTCGTTAGCGTATAGCATGTATCCTCTCGCGTGCCTGCAGAGAAAACTGGCACGCGCTGCGCAAACACTGCAGCACGAAAGTGGCAATTTCAAATTGTAAATATTTCCGTGTTTATTTTTACCCTTGCATTTGCTTTCCGCTGGTGGGAGCAATCCAAAGTAAGAACGAGGCGCCGTCATTCACTGTTGTTGTTGTTGTTGTTGTTGTTGTTGTTGTTGTTGTTGTTGTTGTTGTTGTTGTTGTTGTTGTTGTCGTTGTTGTCGTTGTTGTCGTCGTCGTCTTAGTTGTCGTTGTTGTAGTCGTTGTTGTTGTTGTTGTTGTTGTAGTCATCGTCGTCGTCGTTGTTGTTGTTGTTGTTGTTGTTGTTGTTGTTGTTGTTTCTCATGTGGCACACATAATTGGTGACTCATGTTTATTTCTGCTTATTCTTACAAACGTGTAAGGTTGGTACTACACGTGTGAATGCGGTAGCTCTACCCTTGTGAGGAATCGTGGTGATCATCGGGGAAAAAGGTCACGCTCTTTCGCAAAAACTGGGAGGAAAAAACGCGCGATTATTCAAAACAAAACAAAAGAAGAAAAAAAACACAAGAAACTAAAGAGAAAGGCAACGTCAGTTTCGACAAGGTTTTGACAGCGTCAAGGTCTTCGCTGGAGAAAAGGATTGGGAGGTTTCTTGTGGTGGCATCGCTTCCAGCAGTTGCCCACTTCCCGGCCGTATACTGTGAGAGTCTGCGAATAATGGGCAACTTTCGCGTGATTTACTCACTCCCATCCGACGCGTCTCACAAAAGACTGACGCCTTTGCTATCTACGCGCTCGTTTTCTTCGTGTTTATCTTATCATCTTTATTCTCGCGCTGAGAAGGACGCGACGGTGGAGACGCCTCCCTTCCTTTCTCGGGTCGAGTGTGCGACTCGTGATAAGACCGCGCCCCTGTCGGGTGTCGTTGTCTTCGAGAAGAATAAAGGTGTGGCGTCGTCGACAGTGAAAGGAAAGAAAGTTCTTAAGGAGTCTGCTACGGCGCTACTTCGGAGCTGGTTGCTAAATTGCTTTGTGTTAGGTTCCTTTGGAAGGGTCGACACCCGGGTAGGCTCTGATAAGCATTTGATGAGTTCCTCCAGACTATACTCGACGTGCCGTAAGTTACGACAGTAAAGAAGCTTAAGAGTGGTCTTTTTATTCTTTTCTTGCTCTCGGGCCAACGGTTAGTACACATCGCTTACCAACAAGCGCTTTACTTGGTGTATGGCATATCTTATCACTTCTATTGATGGGAAGCGTAAATGCAGTTTTACGGGACAGTTGATGAGATGCGCGGGTTCGCAGCCTTGATCCCCAGAGCTATCTGGCCCAGTGGAGGTCGGAGCGTGATTGAATAAAAAGTAATAACTCAGAAGACTGGATTGAATGTTGAATTTACTTTCACATTAGCGGATCAATCCTTTCTAGGAGGTCTGTGTGATTAATTGAACACAGCTCTCATTCCATGTCTGAATATACACACTTAACGCATCGACATTTTTATGTCACTGGGATACAGTGCTCATATATATATCATTTTTTTCTTCTTTTTGATCGATTTCCTGTTTCTGACGTGCTTCACCATCCTACATCATCACATCACATGCATAAGGAACTGGCAAGGTTTCCCTACGCAATGGTCCAAGGTGACCCAAGACGAAATCTACCTTCTTCTACTCTTTCTCTTAGTGCGCCGCGGTGGATCAATGGCTAAGGTACTCGGCTTCTGACTCCGAAGGTTGCGGTTTCCATCTCGGCCGTGACGGTCCGCATTTCGGCAGAGGTGAAATGGTAGAGCCCCGTGTATTGTCTGATGCCAGTGCACGTTCAAGAACACCAGGTAGTCGAACTTTCCGGAGTCCTCCACTGAGGCGTCTTCCCGTAATCATATCTGGGTTTCGGGACGTAAGACGCCGTATATTGTTATTGTAATATTCTGTTCCTCCTTGTTAGACGTATTTCGTTTGCGACTGCACAAGCGGACGTAGCTGCGTATCGCCAAAAAGTGGGAAATCTTGATGGGCTCAATGCCTATAGTACTGGCAAGCGGATATGTTTTATAAAACAATTGGGGGCAAGGAGGGTGCAGACGGGTCCGTGAGAGTGAGCAAGAAACCACTGTCTCACCTTTGAATTCGCTGTGGTTCGGAACCCTCCAATGTGGGACACAGCGAGAAAATCGAAACACAGGACAACCGCTTGTGCAGTGGGTCAGTGCGATCCCCGCGTCCTGTGTCAAGTGACCACTAACCGGTATTCATAAGTATGAACCAAATAGGACAACAAGATATTACGTTAAGCCTATACCGTGTTTACGTGCACGCGTACTAACATCACTACCGGCTAGCTTTTGGATGCTGTCCGCTACCGGAGTTAACGGTTTTTATGGCCGCTATGGCTACTGTTGCCAGTACAGCTTTTATGGGTATCGATACATTTTAAGTAGTTAGTGGTAAACGAAGGCTGTGCCATTTCGTCTATCTCGTTTGTAGTGGCTGATGACCGCAGAATTCTTGTTTTGTCATCATATCACCTTTGCATGCAACTCATCAGGTCACATTGTCGTGGCTTGCGTCTGTGTCGGCAGTTTTCCCAGTGAAACACTTGAACGCAGTGCCGAAGTGCCCTTGTTTCAAACCAGAAAGGACTCTCTCTGGGACAAGCCCATAGCGATACGGATCAATTCCTTGCGATAACATCTGTCATTGAAACGATTCGTAAAAACTCATAGCGCGGGAATTTAAAAAAAATGGTGCTGGTACGCTGAAACGAAGACCCAGGTGAAAAAAAAACTGGAACAAAGGGAGGTGTTGAAGGGAAATTCGTAAAATGACGAATTTTGTTTGTACAGCAAGAAACGTACCAGCGCTCGCGTACCACAGAAGAAAGAAAGGAGATATCTACAGACACGCGACAAAACAATAGTAAACGAAACAAAAAACAACAAAAGAAAAAAGCGCTGCATATGAATGTCTATCCGTGATTCGATCTCTGCCGAACACCCACTTTGCGTCGATTTCGAAAGCCATATGTACTTTGTGCTGCGAATGGTCGCGGGAATTTTTTTCTTTGTGTATACGTTTTTTATTTTTTATTTTTGCCAGGGCTCGCCATGAAGGTTAAGCTGTTGCTGCTCCTTTCTCGAGCTTTACCTTTTGTTGCATTGTCACTTGTATGATTCTCCTTGATCTTTTTCTGAATACTCTCTATTCAAAATAGGTCACGTGCTGCGAACGACGGCAGCTGCGATACAGCGAACTTAACAACTGGTAAATGAATAAATTAAGAATGAAGGTCATTAGAAGCGAGGACAAAAAAAAAGATATCGCACTGTTTGCGTTTATTTTTCTCTGAACGCTCCTACAGCGGGCGAGAAATCCCTGTAACGCCGCTCGTACTTGTGGGATTCCAAACATTTTTCATGGCAGTTCATTCTGCGCCAGTGCACTTCCTTCATTAAACCGTTTGATGATTACATGAAAAAAATGTTATTATTTGATTATTACTTGAAAAAAAAATGCTGCCATGTCGAGAAGAAAAGGAAAATTGCGGTATTTGCGCAGCGCTGTAGTAAGGAGGTATGCTCAGCGTCATGTAATCACTCTTGGCACCTCTCGTCGAATCAACGCCGGGAGAACCAAAATGAACTTCTTCAACAGCTTCTTTCTTTTAACTTTCCTTTTTATATCGTTACCCTTTCTCCACGGTGTTCTTCACAGCACCTTCAAACAAATGAAAAGAAAGTGCTCTTCAGCAAGCGCACTCGCTGGTGAAGCACAAGAACAATGAGAGAGAAGCAGGGAGGTTAAACAGGCATGTGCACATGCCCGGTTTGCTAACCTACGCTGGGGTAATGGGAATCGGGGCATAAATATGAGAGAGAGAAAGGAAAGAGAAGAGAAAAAAAATTTAAAAAATGTGTACGCACTCATTGCGTACACTTAATAGTCGCGGATGCAAAAACAAACGGAACCCTCAAAATGAACGAAATCGTGTGCTCCTGTTAAGTGCTCGAGTACGTACAAACGTGAACAACGCTTTCGCCGGTTCTGACGAGCACGCGTGCGATGTAAAAGACGCTAAAGGGGAGTCTCGATTTTGGCCGTTAAACCCCGCATATCTATCAGAGGGAAGTCGTCTCGGCGAACTCGGTAAACAGCGCAGCAGCGCGATGTTTTAGGCGTCACGCTTAAGAGCGATAACATTGCGCCGAGGATGCAGTGATCTGAGGATGCAGTGATCTGAGGATGCAGTGAAATGCAGTGATCATGGGCTATTAACGACGTGGATAGTGTTTATTCTGAAAAGATTAAAACAACCGAACCTTGACTCAGACATTTAAAAAAATCTCAATTTTAAGTGACGATTGACTACAAGTGCGAAGCTTCAGTACAAGCGCCAAATATAGACAATTAGTGAATGATAAAAACAATAACGAGGCTGAAGCGGCAATCGAAGTTGGAGGTAAGGCGTAGAGGCAAGAAATATGAAGCTACCCAACGCATAAAAGACATGACAACAACAACAAAAAAAACTGCAACACATGAAAGCGACCTAAGAAACTACAACGTCAAAATACTGACAGAGAGCGCAGTGAAAAATAATAATAAATCGGCAGATCCTACGTACCAGTTTGAAATCGACGTTATGCGGTGGGAAGGTGACCATGTTGTACTTATTTTATTGAGCGACACGTCATGAAATGACGCTAAATATACTGTACAAATGTTGCACGCACACACATATGTTGAACAGCTGGGGATATTTATAAAACCAGTTGTTTGCACTTGCGCAACGTTGCCATCAGTAATCGGAGTATTAGCAATATCAAACGCGATAAGCTAATATTAAGCGCTGGTGCTCGCGAAGATGGCAGCCGTGGACACTGCTACATGAGTCATTTCAGCGCATGACACCTAACTATTATTGACGTTAGCCCGACGTGACCGCTGTATCATAAGAGTTCATATTTAATGTTTATGAAGTTGGATAGCCAGCACTGCAACCATAATGGACGTTTCACGAACATTTGAAAAGTAGTTCCGACACTTCGCGTGGCTCTGTGGTAGAATGCTTGATTGCTACGCAGAATTCTCGGGTTCAATTCCTACTGGGACCTTGACGTTTATTCTTTGCATTCGTGGGGTCAACGCTGCCTATGTCGGGTTTTTCTTCACTCTGACGTGTTAAAATTACCCTTGTGTGTTCGACGATGACATCGACGATGACGATGAACTAAGAAAAAATAAACGTTGGTTTGGGACATAGGATTTCGCAGAGTATAATACCTCTTTAAAGTAATGTAAGTGATAAAAACAATGATGTTTACATACAAGATAGCATTTGACCTCTTTTTTCATATTTATCGTTATCATCTTAAATCGCAATACGATTGATTGATTGGTTGATTGATTGATTGATTGATTGATTGATTGATTGATTGATTGATTGATTGATTGATTGATTGAACAAATAGACTATTTAAACCTGAAAGAAAATCCCTTGTTTCGAAGCCCTAAGAGTCGCTATTATAGCCTGGATTTCTTTCCTTCCTCACCGAAGAAAACTCATTCGAACTGCGATTATACGTGTTTGCATGCGATCCCAAATTATCTTTGCTAACAAAATTGGGCCTAAAGCAATTACAAAAGTGCGTGATGCGCTTGATTGTTTTTTCATTCTGTGTTCGTTAATGCTCAGTATGAAAATACATTCAGGGGGAACATTTTATTTTCAGCCTCTAAGGAATGCATTTGCGTTTTCACAACTATCAAAAAGTAAATTTGCTCCCTTGTAGCGACCATACACAGTGACCGCAATGAGTAAATGTGCCAATTCAAGCATAAAAGAACTTAACTAAATGATTATTTGTTTAATAGTTAATTATTATTGTTCTTGCTCTGTGATGTGTTGTTTGCTAATTGGATTTTTCCTTTTATGTTGCAGGTAAGCACCAACTCTTACTTTCCTGAGCACAACCGTTCCCGTACCAGATCCCTTGCGGAGAACATGCGCAACAGGTAAAAGACACGGCACAGCCTGTCCGATTTTCTGCTCTATACGAACACCGCTCGCTGTTGCCCGCTCGAGAACATTGTTTACGCGCGTGTGAAGTTTTCGTCAACTTCTGCGCTCGGACAGTTCCCGCTTTCGTTCAGTTATTATTCATTGTTTCACGTACTTTTTCAACCTCTTTCTTTTTCTGTTCATACCTCGCGTGACCCCCTTTGCACCTGGTATAGCCAGCAGTATACATCCCATCATCACGTAGCTGCAAACAACTCCCTATGTGTACGACGCTAAACAGAGAAGATATGGGATCAAATCAAAATCAATTCAAATCATATCATTTTATTTACCCATAAAGAAACAGGTACTGGAGAGGTTCGCTGGCTAAAAGCTGTTTATGGACAACTTGACGAAGCTAGTGAAACCTATAGAAGGCAGGTGGGACAATGGCAAATATGTGTATAACAATAAAGACCATAAGCGAACATTACAATACCAAATACGGTGTAAAAAACATATATATACATTACTACGAAACATCCTGATACTAGCATAGAACAGAAGATTACATGGACGCGAGAAAAAAAACACACAAATAAATTCAGCAATCATAAAACCATTATTGCCAAAATTAAAATAATAAAAATAACATATAATGACGAAATATCAGGGAAGATATATACAAATTAGTTCCTTGTGTATGTCCTGCATCATACAACTGTACATCACATGCCAAACAAACAAGATTATATAGACACTATGTTTGCTATATATAGGAGGTATGACGTAGGATATGAGAACAGGTGATATGGCGATAAAAGACGTAGCAAACCAGGTTGTACCTGCCTTCTACCTGGGCTGGGACACGGAAAAGCGTGGTGAAAACTTTTAGAGCCAATCTACTAAGCCGGATGAATAGTAGAGCCGACACGTCCACTCTAGCTTCTGTGGCGTCGGCGTCTTTTGATAGGCGCGCTGCTCATAGGGTGTTGTCGCATTGAGCGGTCGAATCACGCTGAGCCCCACAAAAGACCACGCCAAACGCAGCCACCGCAGCGGAAAGACGCTGCGAAACGTGTAGGAAAAGCGTCCCACTTGAATTTTAAAGAACACCCATGTGGGGGAAATTTCCGCAGCCCTCCACTTTGGCGATACGGTGGTTTTGGGACGTTAAACTACACATATCAGGGACTGAAAGGCGTCCCGCTTCAATTAAGGAAGGAAGAAAAAGGAGAAATAGGATAGGCGGGGATGGGCATTGAAGGGACACTAAACAGCAAAAACGCTTTTTCGCTTATTAGCGAAATACAATTTCAGAATACCGAAAACACCACTTCTACCGCGACACGAGGCCTGGTAAGCGACAAAACGCGCGAAAATCAACTGCTCGTGGAGACGCCACCTGTAGATGCCCGCACCAAACACTCTGACGTCATCAATTTTCTAGGGCGTCTGCTGGGCCCTACGTATCTTTAAATCGATAAAATTCAAATGCATTGTAATTTGTGGGTGCCATAGACTTAGCACACCAAGTCTCAGAAAATTTACCCGAGCCAATGTCACGAAAATACGAAAAGTACATTGTGGAATTTCTTAGGCCACGCGCGAAAATTACAGTGCGAAAATGAAAATTGATACTTCTGCCTTGCTTTTCTCCGCTAATGATGAACTTATGACAGTGAAACTGATGACATCAGAGTTTTGAGAGTGCAGCTTATCAATCTAAAACGACTCATTGTTTTTCTTCACACTTTCTCCTTTAACCGATTTTGGAAAAATAGTAAGCTACCCTACACTGGGGAACTCGAATGGAGGAGTTTTAAATTTACAAGTAAACGGACAGAGAAAACAATCATCTAATGTAAATATGACGTCATCACTACGCCACAAATTTGGGGTTGGTCTGTGGAGTTATCATTACTTCGCATAGAGACGCTAGTACGGGACATCATAGCTTCATCGGAATAGATCACGCGGTTTTTTTTTTTCGTTTGTAGATACACTCGACCGAATGCCTCAAGTCGAGCAAGTACTCTATCCACAGGTCAACGTAAAAAAACTAAAAATAATAAAATAAAAACGACAGTGGAAGTATAGCGCGCTGACTCCCAAACAGACCGCCTTTGATCGCTCAATCAAAATTAATCGCTGTGCCCAGCTGCCTTCAGAAGGCGCAGCAGTTCTCTATCGCAGGAGTGCGTAAAAAAACAAAGAAAAAGAGAGAAGGGAGACAAAGAAATTTAAAAAAAAACATTTGTTCTACTTGTCCATTCGCATCGACAACTTGTTAAGGCCAGCTTTGATCGTCGAACCAAGCATTATACTAGCATGATCCGGCAAGTGAGTGCAAGCATCTTTTTAAGCACACGATTTTTAGTATATTTAAAAAAGAGAGGTATCTATCTATCTATCTATCTATCTATCTATCTATCTATCTATCTATCTATCTATCTATCTATCTATCTATCTCTCTATCTATCTCTCTATCTGTCTGTCTGTCTGTCTGTCTGTCTGTCTGTCTGTCTGTCTGTCTGTCTGTCTGTCTATCTATCTATCTATCTATCTATCTATCTATCTATCTGTCTATCTATCTATCTATCTATCTATCTATCTATCTATCTATCTATCTATCTATCTATCTATCTATCTATCTATCTATCTATCTATCTATCTATCTATCTATCTATCTATGCATGCTCGCATACAACATTTTATCAGCGTGATTTAGTAGCACAAACGACTACCAGAACTACTACGTCCGCAATGTCTACGAATGCAGTAGTATTGTACCGAAAAGAAACTACAATTGAACCCGGAACTTCGCGCATCAACTTGATGTGTTACGAGGAAGTGTGCCACTAGCCGGGCCGTAGGAGGCCAATCGCGGAAAGAAATTACAGCTTACATACGCTTTTCTCGCATTTCTAAAGAAAAACGGCAGGCAGTACTACCTGCCACTATTTTTTTTCTCTCTCTTCCTTTATTCCTGTTCAAAATGCTTGTGTACATAGTCTCTATACACTTCCACACCACGCATGGTCGAGCGTGGAATGTTTCCTTTTAAAGGGTTCAGAAAATCGCTTTCCTCGTCCCATTGCAGTTATCGGCACGGCACGTGTGACACGGCTGCCGAAAATGAGTGAAAACATGTTTCCCTCATCTTTCTCTTTCTGCTACTTTTCTTCATTTTCATTGTTTGACAGCTGAATCTTTCCGGGCCGCTGAGCTGAGAGGCGATTCACGCAATTCGTGAGTTTCTCTTTCATGTCACAAAAAAAAAAGAAAAGAAAGTTGACAAACGACTTCAGTCACCTTATAAAAGGCAGTTGACTCAGGAAAAGCGTATAGATAGCTGTGAGAGTACCGTTGTATCCTAATACCTTGTTCGCATGTTTGTATACGGCGCTGAAGTATCATGTCAGGAGTCCTCGTTCACAGGGGGCAAACAAATTGCCCAAAGATCTCAGAATGTTCGAAAATATCCGCGTCAATTTGCTGTCAGCAGATATATAGAGTAACGGCTCTTAAACCTACGCTTTGTACTTACCTTATGGTACTATTACAGGAGTCAACCAGGGGATGTTTTCGTCTATATTTTTTTTTATTTCTAAAGCATGCAGCTGTCCGACTTGTTTTAAAAGACGCAATCGCTGTGTTCACTGAAAGAGTGGATAGGCTACTCCTGTAGCCCTTTGGACACCTGCCTTCAAAGACAAGAAAAGAGATCTTCAAACGTTACAAGAAAACGATTACATTGCTCCAGGGTATGTATCCGGCATAGCATACCGTCGTGCTCGGGACGGCCATATGCGCATGGCAGTCTCACGGCCCGGCCTCAGTCATTTCCTTGCGCACTATCCGTGGTCACTCTATAAGAAGTGCTGTGCAGATTGCCTTCTTTAGAGCAAGCAATGCACGATTAAGAAATAGCACCACTTGCTTTGAAGATTCGCGCATTTTTGCATATATACTCACCAAAAAGAAGATTGCTTTGCGGCGCAAAGATACTTCACGAAGCAGAGCTCATGTGACAGTTTAAGTAACAAATAAAGTGTGGGTGAACAATTGTCTTTGTGGAGAGTAGTTCATTTACAAGCGCTCTAACTGGCAGCTGCCTTTAAAGCGTGTCTTCGGCTACATTCTCACTTTCGCCCCGTCGCGGTGGTCTAGTGGCTAAGGTACCCGGCTGCTGACCCGCAGGGCGCGGGTTCGAATCCCGGCTGCGGCGGCTGCATTTCCGATGGAGGCGGAAATGTTGTAGGCCCGTGTGCTCAGATTTGGGTGCACGTTAAACAACCCCAGGTGGTCTAAATTTCCGGAGCCCTCCACTACGGCGTCTCTCATAATCATATGGTGGTTTTGGGACGTTAAACCCCACATATCAATCAATCCAATCATCCGCACTTTCGTTCCTATAGGAACAGCAGCGTGCTAAGGTACCCGCTGGACTGTTGTTTTAAAGCTTTGTTTACTAACTGTTCTCTGTGACGGAGCCCGTTGGGAGGAATACCGCGAGATAAGGCTTTTGACGTGCGACGTAATGACAGTTGAGGGATTTCGCCGCGGTTGGGCTGTGTGATGTCAATAACGTGACGCTGAGACCCGCGCAGCCGGCCGGTCGTGGCGCAACTTCGACGCGCGCTTTTCTTCTCGAAACTCGCCCATTATTCTGAGCTTCCTCGTACGTTCAGGGGTCGCGCGATTTACGCAAAGTTCGCAGCGTTTCCCCTTGCTTCCGCGCGCTGCATGCCTGTGCGTGTTGAGGAGACGGCATCGTTTCCGGAGAAAACTCGGGTTGCCCGATTCGACGCGTTCTACATAGGTGCGCGAGGCGCGTCACTGGCCTCACCCATCGTGTGCCTGCGCACCCGTGACTTTTGAAAAAGGCTTTCCTTGTTCGAAGTATACGCCCTCGCGCAGCACGACATCGTATGACTGCGTAGACGTGTCTTTATCGTAATGAACGTTCGAACGGTCATAGCGTAGACGGCTTGTCTTTACATTCACGTAATCATCACTTCCGCGTGAAGCAGGCAGGGAAGCAGCAATGTGTGAGCGTATTGCGTGCGGGTGAGAAAAAATCAATAGAACAGCTTGGGATTGCACGCAGGAAGCAATATGACGTCCGAAAACAGCGTACCTTTTGGGTTCTCCCACCAACATTCTATGATGGACGATTTTTCCTAACGGAGAATATCTGAACGGAAAGCAGTGTAACTAAGCGCATGAGGGAGTCACGTCACTTGTGCTACCGTATTTAATTACACACTACCAGCAATCGTCAGCACTGCCTAAAGCATTCCTTAAATGATAAATGCGGTCGGCTAGCATTTAATGATTTAAGAAAAATAATGGCTAACATCGCCCAGCGCTGGCTTGTCTTGTTTAAATATGGCGAAATGATCACTAATGCTGCATGTAATGTGGTGACAACCCCAAGAAATTGCGTACGCGTGGGTATGCTACCCGGCACTGACTGACATTTCGACTGTCCGCTGCTATAACGTCGGTATTGTGTTCGTTCAGTTTCATGCCGAATTTTCTGCAGACCCGCAGGTCGGGGGATCGAATCCCGGCTGTGGCGGCTGCATTTCCGATGGAGGTGGAAATGTTGTAGGCCCGTGTGCTCAGATTTGGGTGCACGTTAAAAAACCCCAGATGGTCGAAATTTCCCCAGCCCTCCACTACGGCGTCTCTCATAGTCATATGGTGTTTTTTGGGACGTTAAACCTCACATATCAATCAACCAATCAATCAATCAATCAATCGTTGGATTAGTCCTTCCATCGCATCGGCGTCTTCTCGCAACAGCCGTTGCCCTTCCCGTTGCTCAGTGATCTCTCGTTGTACGCAGTCGGGGTATTGGGATCACCGCCGTCATGTTGCCGCCTTGCAGATGAAAAGGAAGATAGTAAACTTGTGGCTCTCAGCCACCTCGGTGGATGAGCCAAGAATCGGGTAGCTTAAAAAATATTTATTCTAGAACTATAAAAGAGAACGATTTGTGCTTATAAGCAAAAATATTTTATAGGAAATATTCGTCTGGAAAGAAATGGTTAGAATTAATCCTAATACAATAAAAAATAAATAAACAATAGAGAAAAATCCTCTCACATCCACTGAGTGAATGATGATGAGTGGGGCCAAGCGTCCGTCTATCTATCTATCTATCTATCTATCTATCTATCTATCTATCTATCTATCTATCTATCTATCTATCTATCTATCTATCTATCTATCTATCTATCTGTCTGTCTGTCTGTCTGTCTGTCTGTCTGTCTGTCTGTCTGTCTGTCTGTCTGTCTGTCTGTCTGTCTGTCTGTCTGTCTGTCTGTCTGTCTGTCTGTCTGTCTGTCTGTCTGTCTGTCTGTCTGTCTGTCTGCTAGCGCCACCTGCTGAGTGAGTCACATATCACGAGAGATATACAAGGGATGTACATCGGCGGCCACGTCTGTGTATAGCGCGTGAGCAGCCGCCCTTGCTCTGCGGCGCGACACCTTGCGACCGTTGCGTGTTGTGACGGCGCGTGCACAGGAGCATGCGCGGCCTTACAAACATGCAGACCTGCACGCCACGGGCGGCAATGTTAAAAGGTGGGCTCGTTTAACCGAAGATCAGCGCTCGCTCAGGGCGCTTTCGTCAAATCTATTTTAAACGATGCACGCTTCGACTGATAACACACGCCTGCATAAACGACGCATTCTTTGTGGCCGTTTGTGGTTCCTAAATTTTTTTACGCAACTGTTGGCATTATCCTATCTTCATATAATCGCATGCCTCAAAGCAGCCACAAATCGAACATTGTTGATGCAGGCGTGTTTTATCAGTCGAAACGTGCTTAATGTTAAGAAATAGATGGAACTAAAACGCCCCGAGGGAGTGCGGATCTTCGGCAGAACAAGCACACCTTCAACCGTTATGACGCGTGCAGACCCTGCATACATGTCTGTAGGGCCGCACATGCTCTTATGCAAGCGACGTCACAGCTCGCAACGGAGCTTTAGGAGCTTCGCCCATAAAAAAAAAAAATTTGCTGGAGCATATGCTTTCGTTTACTATGGAGCTTAGGAACTGTGGTTATTTTGGAAATCTCTTTCACATTCCTTAGACTAACTTTTGTTTCTCCTTTTGAGTGCGCCAGAGGTGGGTGGTGGGATTTAACCCACATCTGTGGCACATGGCCGTTTGTGATGATGATAGCTTTCCGGCAGGGTCTACATTTACGGGTGGCTTAAATGGCTTCGCAGTCAATAAATGTGTTTAAGGATAATTTGATGCTTATAAGTGGCGCCAGCTACACGTCTTCGCATACAGTATATAGTTTGCCGTAAGGCTTGACAACGGGCACAGCAATAGATGAAAGAACCAATCATCGCTTATTAGTATGGGTGTGCGAATATTCCAAAATTTCGAATAATGAATCCAATAGCACTCTATTCGATTTGGCATTCGAATCGAATTGTGAATGTTCAATATTTCGAATATTTTTCGAATACTTTTCGAATAGTCAGCGTTGACGGGAAAACACCAAAGGAGTGACGTGTTGAAAGGGTGAATGATCAGTTTTTGTTTTATTCTTTAGAAAATCACCAATATATGGTTGCAGTTTAATGTCTTACGTGCATGGTGATCGAATCTTAACTCTACACCGGATGAGGCACTATACAATCTTGCTCTGATACCATGTTGGTAGTGGTCCGATAAGACAAATGAAATCTTTTTTTTTTCGGAGAATCTAGGCATGGGGAGTTATCAAGGAATAAATAAAGACATGAAGCGAATGAAAAGTGGGGCATTTTTGATAATCTCATAACACATTAACAATTTATATTAAAAAAATATAAAATGACTTTGACTCGACTTTAATGAAACTTAAGCACCATTATGCGTGAAATACCATTTCCCGTCTCAAAATAATATGCTAAATATTTACGTTCCTGAGTAAGTGTAGGCACATCGCTTGCAAGTCTGTCTTCGCGTGCTAGCGCGTTGGTGTTGGTTCTCTCTAACTTCGTCACGTATACGTTTATGCGAGTATTTCGACGTGTTCGAATGAGTACGACTGTTTGGCAGCGCCTTTATGTTTCTTTAGGCGAAACACGAATGGTGATTCACTTGCATTCATTGTACGCATGTCTGTGCGCGTCCCTATACTTGTGTCCGTACACTCTTAATCATGTCCGGCATAATATGCTAGCTACGGCCACGAAACCAGATAAAAAAAATGCATCGTGTTACGGCTACATCAGCACTTCACGCGTAATATATTCGAGAGCGTAAGCCTGCCATCGCACGCGTACGTAATGATACGCTTGCGTTTACTGTTCGTGCGGGCGTGTGTACACACGGAACGTGTCTTTGGGGAACGTTATAGTTCCTGTTTATGTGCGTGCGCGCGCATTCGCTGCGTATAGCGTCAAGGCGGCCTTCGCCGCTATACTTCCGCCAAGAAAGCCTCCGCGTCTTCCGGCCACCGTATTCGGGAGCATCGGGAACGCGTGCGCCGTTTACATCGTGGCACGCTGGCAGGGCCGAGAGTTGCTTCCGTGCTTGCATGCTATATCCTTCAACCGCCGCCGTTTCCGCAGCCGCGGGCTCGTCCTTCAACGTTTGCTTCGCCCGAGAACGTGCACCTTCCGTTCTCTGCCGTCGGAAGTTACTTCCGGCATTTCCCGCCCCAGCGGGCGAACGAGGTCGAGTTCGCAAAGCACGCGGGCGATGTTTTTTTGCGTGTTGAACAGCCAGCGAGCGCACGCGTTCGCCAGGGGTTGTCAGGAGCGGGCGGGACCCGAGAGGCCTCTTTACTTTCGATGATGGGCTTCGCCGCATGGCGTGTGGCGTAGACGTAATCCGCATAACGTGCGGATGACACGCAGGAGCGCTTCCATCGCGGGGTGAGCTTTTAAATTTTTTTTTCACGTACATTCTGGTAGTTTGAGAACCAAGATTATAATGTCATGATTATGAAGATCTCTGCGTTAGGGCAGAATACGGGGAGGGCGCTTCTCGAGTTTAGGTTCGAGCACTTTGGGTGCTTTAACGTGTACCTGAATATAAGCATGCAGGAATATATATATAGAGAGAAAGATAATAAACGTTAGCTCCAGGGCAGGGAGAATGACAAGAAGATGAATATTCGGTTTTCTACCCTGCTCTGTGGAAGGGGCAAGGAGGGGCTCGTAAAAAAAGAATCAGAGAAAGGGTCCAAAATATAAATAAAATGACACACACACGTGCACGCACACACACGCACACACACACACGCACACACACACGCACACACACACACACACGCACGCACGCACACACGCACGCACGCACACACACACACACACACACACACACACACTGCGCTGTCATATTGATTCAGCGAGGCCGGTTCGACCGCAGAGATTTCAGCGGCGCCTTCGTCAGTTTCACCTGCGAAGCTCAAATGTCTCGGCTTTCCGAAATTGCTTGCTTTAAAAGAGGCCTAATTGTCGCGGAGAAGTGCAATTCGAAACGTTGTTGAGACGGGCTGTCTCGGGGAGCTGTAGCGAGTATACGGGTATTCGCATTTCGCCTGTCATCGAAGCTTGGCTGCCTAGACTAGGAATCGAACCCGCGTCCGTGAGCTTAGTGTAACGTCGAAGTCGCTAAGCTATCGTGTGGCGTGTAGCTTAGCGCAAGCTATCCGAATTTTAAAGGGACACTTAAGAGCGAAACGATTGTCCCCATACTACCAAAATACAGTATCACAATCCCTCCCCCCCCCCAAAAAAAACTCATACCGCATGACGCTTGGTAAGCGAAAAAGCGAGCGAAAAGAAAACGTGAGTGGGGACTCTGCAATCAGATTCCCGTACCAAACACCGTGACGTCATCATTTTTTTTCAATGCGTCTACTGGATCCTACGTAGCTTGTAATTGATAAAAAATTGTACATTGTCATCTGTGTGTGCCATGGACCTATCATACGAAGTTTCGGAAGATTCCGTCGATCCAATGTCGTGAAAACGCGAAAAATATAATTAAAAATTTGTTACGTCACGCCACGGAGATATCGGTGCGTAATTTGAAAAAAAAATTGAAATTTCAACCTGGCTTTTATCCGCTAATGATCAACTTGTGATAGTACAACGTGCGGCATTACAATTCTTAGTGTGTAGTTTATCAATCCAAACCAAATAACTTTACCTCTTACGTGTCCCTTGAAAACTACGAGAGGCTAAAGATACACACTGTTATTCAGATCTAACAAAAAATCATGCCAAGGAAAGTAGAGCGGATATAATGAGTAGTAAATGTAATTCAAATGTGGAGAAATAAAAGTAGATGAAAAGATAGGAGGAGGAATGAAAGAGGAAGGACAAGGAGGTTAGCCAGTTCTCAGACCGGCTGGCTACCCTGTACTGGGGAAGGGTGTTAGGTGGATAAAGGATGAGAGAAAAGAGACGTTGTAAAAAAAGGAGAGAGAAGGTCATCAGACGATCCACGACGCTGCTTACTGTCTGTCTCTAAGACCACTTGCCCGCAGAAATCGCAACAACGCTCTTAATGCCTTGCGTGCAGAGGACGGTCTCGGCCAGCGTCCTAATACCCTTTCTTCCGACAATTGGCGAGTGTCTATTCTACCTAAAGCTTTCGACAGTTCTTTTCTTGGCACGCTGAAGCGAGGACACTCGCAGAGAAGATGGGAGAAAGTCACTGCGCAGCCACAGTTTTCACACTTCGGGCTGCTGGCCATTCCGATTCGAAACGAATAAGCATTCGTAAAGGCCACCCCAATCCACAGACGGCACAAAAGTGTCTCCTCAGCTCTGGTTATTCCTGATGAAAAGATAACTTGCCGTTAAGGTAAGGGGCCATTAAGGCGAGGTGCCGAACCCGCAGCCTTTGAATAACGCGTCCGATGCTCTTCCGACTCAGCTACCACAGTGGCCACCCCCCCCCTCCCCCCAATCCACTTTATTGGGTCTATGTGTAAATTGAACCTGAATGGATGGATGGATGGATATGGCTGTACCCTTTAGATCGGGCGGTGGCTAGCGCCACCAAGCCGTAATATCTAATGAACCAAAAACTATATTTATTTTTTTATTTTTTCCTTTTCTTTTTTCTTCTTTTTTTTTTCCTGGGACAAACCTGGGAGTGTCAGTCAGTGCCGCCAGTAGCCATGACGGCGAGTGTTAACACTCTTCTCTCGGCCTGTTTGCTGTTACGTAGCACGTGATCATATTACGAGCTGGCAGCTGACCGAAAACCCCTCGTATACTATACATGAAGGCACTAAGTCTGCCAGAACGAGACCCTCGCTATGAATAAAGGAAAGACGTGTGTGCTTAAGGGCTCGCTTTCTTTGATAGACACAATATTAATGAGATCTAACCGACAATCATTCCAAGGAAACCATAGGGGATGTTATATGAGGCCATTGTATTGTAAATGTGAAGAAAGAAAAGTGGATGAAAAGATAACTTGCTGTGGGCAGGAACCAAACCTGCGACCTTCTAATAACGCGTCCGATGCTCTATATATATCCGATAAAGTGGACGGGGGGATAGTCACTGTGGTAGCTCATTTGACGGAGCATCGGACGCGTTATTTGAAGGTCACAGGTTCGTTGTCTGTCCACGGCAAGTTATCCTTTCACTGACTTTTACTTCTTCACATTTACATTAGAGTTACCTTATATGACATCCGCTTTACTTCCCTTGGCATGATTGTCCGGTAGACAATCTCATTACTATTGTGTCTAACAAAGAAAGTAGCGCTTAGGTGTACGATGCTTTCTTTTAAATATACAAAGCTTTCCTATAGCATTGAAGCATTGAAGGACTCTGCTATAGCTCACGGCAGCCCGTTTTTTCGCAAGTGTATATGCTATATGCAGGGCGTGCGAGGTGTGACCTTCCGCAATTGCATGACCCTTCCCGATGCCGTTTAATTGCTCACACTGCTCGCTAGGTGCTGAACGCCGTTCATTTAAAAGGCGCCGCTTTTTACGCGAGCGTTATAACGCGTGCCGCATGCGTCGGGCAGGTGAGGTTCTGCGATGCCGCATTCAGCAATTCTTGAATAGGATGAATCACACCGTGTAGAATGGGAGTGATTGAGGAGCACGACCGTAAAAGAACTTGAATACCCTTCTACATCTTTCATTCCTGCACGCCTGAAGGGTGAAAAGAGGACAAGCTGGCATCAAGTATACTATATAGGCGGGATGTGGCGGACATTAAACGTTACTCGTCGCGTCTTCGAAAGACAAAGGAAAGCTCGCCTAGAGAAAAAAAAAGCTGAAGCGGGAAATGATGTATAGGCTGACAAAAGTGCAATATTTCTTTTTTTTTGTTTCTTCCAGAGTTTCGCTATAATAAGCAGTTAGAAGCTGTCACTTTTTTTTCTTCATCTGCCGTCTACAGCCTCTATCGCGTTTTTACGGAATAGAGGCTGTAGACGATAGATAGATAGATAGATAGATAGATAGATAGATAGATAGATAGATAGATAGATAGATAGATAGATAGATAGATAGATAGATAGATAGATAGATAGATAGATAGATAGATAGTAGATAGATAGATAGATAGATAGATAGATAGATAGATAGATAGATAGATAGATAGATAGATAGATAGATAGATAGATAGATAGATAGATAGATAGATAGCTAGATAGATAGATAGATAGATAGATAGATAGATAGATAGATAGATAGATAGATAGATAGATAGATAGATAGATAGATAGATAGATAGATAGATAGATAGATAGATAGATAGATAGATAGATAGATAGATGCTCGCTGCTCGCTCGCTCGCTCGCCATCAGTCGCTGATGTCCTGTAGATAGATAGATAGATAGATAGATAGATAGATAGAAATAGATAGATAGATAGATAGATAGATAAATAGATTTTACGGGTAACCACTTCACCATTTTCATATTTCCTTCAATGTCCGGAGTTCAGCAAGCTTCGTGCAGCTTCCCGCGGACAGCCTACAAAGCTGACCCTGGCATTCGATGGGGCATGCCTGAAGAAAAATTTTCCGATGCAAGATTTGGCTGACTTTATTCGTTTGTTTGTGTTTGTTTGTTTAATGTTTGAAAAAGAAAAAGACACGAAATTAAATTAAGGTGTACGCTTCACATCAGAGGGCGTTCGATGAGAGTATAAAAAAAATAAACACAAGCAAGAGATACCGTGCTTTTGTACTACGCTCTAGCATCGACTAAAGAACAAGTCACTGAACTGCAGACGACGTGGTTTGGTGTCGACACACAGACATAAAGTGGAAAAAAGCGAAAAGCAACGAGAGTTCTGAAGGCTGCGTGAGAGATTGGAGATTGGTTTATCTCCAGAGAGCACCAGGCGGCGCTCGCTCAGCGCTCAACGCGCCGCCCGGCGTCGGGGTCGAGATACTGTACAAACCGCCTCGCTTTCAGGGTTCGCGCTGTCAGGCAAACTTCGTTGAAGAAATCGAGAAGAGAAATGCAACAGGGAGTCGGCTGAACTTGATGAGGTGAAAGCTGCAGGTGAACTTGATGAGGCGAAACCTGCAGGCGTTGCAGCGCGCCAGTAACTCACTGACAAAGCGTTCTTTCATCGCAACTTTCATGGGACGGGATAGGATATCTTGCGAGAACTACCCGAAATGCGATAGGCTGTAGCGGCGATAGTTCGTGCCCACCGGTGCGCACGTGAGCTGGAACGTCGCCCAGCGACACTGACAAGCGAAATTAGGTTATTGAATTTCAAAACATGTATATTACGGAGTTGCGTAAGTATTTAACGGTTTGCAATATTTGGGCTAGACGGCTTTCCAGCGTTCCGAAGTATATTCAGTGTTTGGTTCCGTTTGCTTCCTTTAAAGGCGAAGCATTCTTTGTCTTCTGCAAGCATCTTTAGCATCTATCTATCTATCTATCTATCTATCTATCTATCTATCTATCTATCTATCTATCTATCTATCTATCTATCTATCTATCTATCTATCTATCTATCTATCTATCTATCTATCTCGTTTTGTTGTTCATTAGGGAAATGGTGCAACGCAAGCTTCCCGAGGCTATCGATCCACATAGCTGTACCAACTCAACTTGCACAACGCGGTCGTAATCATTTGAAACCTATAACTGCGTGTGTTAAAGATAGAGTGTAAAGAAAAGAAAGTCACTGAGGGGTTGACTCGATTTCCCTATTCGGGGCGCTGCTCAGTGGTGAAAAGAAGTAAGTTTCGAGGCACTTGTTCCGTCCATCGCGCTGCGCTTGTCCCCTGCGAGCCGTGCCTAGTCAAGGCAAGGAAATCGCTTCCATCATCGTCTCATGAAGTTTAAGAGGCGAATCGAGCTGGGCCGAATGTGAGAGAACGTTCGTGGCAGGTAGATTTTGCATTGCGGAATTGATACTCCGCCAGTTGACCGCAGACCTCTTGTAGCCGCTGTGATATGTTGTACCGCACTTTATATTCAAGCACTGTATTCCAGCGTTCATGACTCGCAGATTTCAGCGACGGAGTCGTAAATGAAAAAAAAAATGAAATGGAGCCGGCAAGCTTACGGAAAAGCGGCCTTCGAAGGAGTGTCCATCACATGCGTTCTATTTTTGTATGCGCCGTTTTCCAACATTAGTGATGCTGTCAAGACCGGGGACTTGTTCAGCCATTTGTTGGCACGTTTCTAATGTAGCGATCTCCTACTATTTTTGTATTGGCTGGTCACAACGGCAAACTTATTGAACTTCCTTAATATCAACACTTCACTATTTACAGCAGTAGTCGCGCAGATGTAGAGCATGGATCAGTGGAGAAGCTTGAGATAGCCGTAGAGTCGCTTGACCCACGTAGGCGCGTCAACAGTAAGAGCCACTTGACTCTCTTAAAAGTGGTAACGTTATCCTTCGCCAAAAAATCCTTTCTCTCTTTTTGAGGTGGGACTTTCTCAGATAGCTCCGACTCTGACCCACCAAGAGAATTACCCTGTTTCTCTAAAAAGAGTCGTATCCGTGGTAAGTCAGAACCATCCAAAAAAAGTCGCGCGTACTATTTTTTTAAGTGTAGTGATCAGATTTTTATATGAGAAACGATTGATCGAGTAACGAATGGCTAAATCGAAAACGTGGGACTCCTGGCTAACCACGTCAGCCTGGAACAACTCGTGTTCGATAATCTTGATAACGAATAGCATATTATATCACTCGTGAAATGTGACAGTCACCACTGTATACAACTGACTCATTGCGCATGCGAATACTTCCTGGAAAACGCCCATACCATAACTCTCCCACGAAGACGAGCCGACTATGACATCAGCAAAGAGCTGTGTCTTTTTAGCTCCTACTAGTAAAGCAAGTCGCGGAAGCAATGACAGTTCTTACGATCCTCCCGACTTGTCGACGCAATGGGATTCTTTCATCGACCATACCGGCAAACCAGCTTTAGAAACCAGTCGTTATAACGGCATTATTGCGCCAGCAGGATTCGGGGTTAGTTTGACAACGCCGGCTCAAAGAGAACATTCCCCCGAGGCAAATAAACACCATATCAACCCTCAGGGCATGGCTAGGAGTAAATGTCGTCAGCTATAGACAACCTCTTGTACCAGAAGCAACTCGTACCGTACACGCGGGCGCCAGACACAGAAGAAGCCCCGGGATGTCTCACGCAAGCAGGCCCTTTTCGGAAAACTTTGTCCGTTTATGAGTCTCGAGTTCCCGGTGCTAACTCGATTTGCACTCCGCGGGGTCACCGCGTAGCAACGCCACCAACACTGCACAGCATCGCTGTCGTTTCTACGGGTCTTAATGCCACTGCAGTGTTCTCCCATAGCAGCGTTTGTTGTTTTTCTGGCCATTGAAGACCCTCATCACGCAACGCTAGTCTCAGTCGTTTTCCCAAAAGAGACGTCGGTTGGTGGTGGCTGTGTTGGGCGTTGTGGTGAATGTGCGGCGTCCGCGATATGCTCCCTGTCCCGCCTATTCTGTTTACGTATTGCTCACGATGGCAAGAGGATTACGGGTTGAGGCCGTGCTGAATGTCTGGGCGTTGCATACTGTGTGTGCGCGCGCGTGTGTGTTCAGCGCTACGTATGCGAAAATGTCTGGGAATGAGCGTGCTCTTGAAGCGGAAATAAGTCTTAGGAGACCCCAAGCTGGTAGAAGCAGAGAGAAAAACTAGTGTAGTTAGTAGATCATCGTAGAGGGCTTTGTTTACGCTAGCAGAGCTCTGATAACACGGTTTTCCTACGCCATTGCGAATGCGTGTACACGTTGGTGTAACACACACACACACACACACACACACACACACACACACACACACAGGTAGGTTTGGTAAGGATCACTCATGAGGCAAGAAAATTAAGTGAGCCCATCTGCAATTCTTGAACTCTGGAGTACCCGACTGCAGCTTTGCTGTGCCGTTGGCTCAGAATAATCTAGACTTATTGCTTTGTCTCCCTATTCCCTTCCTTACGTGAATGGTAACGACTGGACAAAATCTAGTTAATCACCCACTCTTTTCTTCGTTTTCTATCTATCTATCTATCCATCTATCTATCTGTCTCTGTACGTCTGTACATATGTATGTATGTATGTATGTATGTATGTATGTATGTATGTATGTATGTATGTATGTATGTATGTATGTATGTATGTATGTATGTATGTATGTATGTATGTATGTATGTATGTATGTATGTATGTATGTATGTATGTATGTATGTATGTATGTATGTATACGAATAGGCGAGTAATTTGCTAATCGCGGTTTCTTCTATACCACATCACCATCTTTTTGCATTCAGCGCGCTGCGCCCAAGCGTCAGAATGCTCTCGCAGATTTTGGTACATCGCATGCTACGGCTGTATTCAAAACTCATCATTATTAAACGGAAAACTTTTATACGAGAGACGGTAACAAACACAAACTGGTGGCACCTACAGTTCCTACAGTTCTTGAAAATTTATTTGTAATCTAGGCATTCCAACATTCTGTAGAGACCCCGGATTTCTGATGTCGGTCCTCTTTCTCTGACAACTCCACTATTTGTTTTCTCAACGGAAGAGAGGGCATGCCCTGCTTCGCTATAGTTCTTCTGGATGTCGGTCAAGATTTCAGGCACTTCTATTGCCACTGACCAATATCATCTACGCTTGGCACATTGCTCGCTAGTGACGGCGTAGTGATGGCTATAGTGTTTGCTGAGCAGTCAATGGTTTTGTACCCTTTAGTTTTATCAATTGTCTTTCGAAAACGTATGTCGCACGCTATCCCGACACGAAAAACATGTGCCGGAACAAATCATTAGTACATCCCATGCCCTGTATGCTTTGGACGCAATCGAGCTTCATTATATGAGCGGTGCATTGCATGCCTTTGACGTGCAAGTCATTATAGAGGTATTTCAACGCTAAGCCATGAGTCCAGGAAATGAGTGCTACATAAAATGAAGATCTGAAAGAGATGGAGAAAGAGGCTTGCACGACTCCAGTCGCTGGAAAAGCTGCCCGTCTTCGTTCGGCTCGGAGTTATACCTTGCATGCATTAACTTCTTCGCGCCGGTCTGTGTACATACTGTATACCGCCTATCGTAAGGCCAAGACGTGTGTTCGTTGTGCGTGGCGGTGCACGTGCTATTTGCCGAGATCTCAGGGGCCGCCGTCGACGAGGCCTCTCGAGCACTTGAGCAACTGTCGCGTTCGATTCACTGGGACGTTTCACGGGAAGCGCTCACGGAGCGGGCACCGTCTGTATGTAAGCCTCATCGTTGTTGTAGTTTGGTGATATACGCTGCATCGACGTCGTGGTTTGGTGCAACAGACTTGGCATGTGGTTTGTGAGAGTTCCGTGTAGGGAGCCCCTATTCTTTGGCGACCGGTTGATGGACGAAGTCGTTGTGGCGATGATTGATTGATTGATTGATTGATTGATTGATTGATTGATTGATTGATTGATTGATTGAGTGAGTGAGTGAGTGAGTGAGTGAGTGACAGACCAACCAACCGACTGTAGGGGATACGGGATGGCAGGTGAAAAGCCTCATTTCTATTACTCAAGAGTGCAACTGTCGGTATCCTGCATACATTAGCCGCCATTAGCCAGCGCATAGTCGTAACAGCCGGAATCAATCATCGTCTAGTCGCCATTCGTCGTTCTTGGGAACTTGTAATGATGTGCAGGTAAACAACGACCAATAGGGCAACGTCAACCAAACGGGAGAGATCTATTTTTTTTTAAGGTAAGGCATTCTCTACGACGAACACGAAATGGCAATGAACCCTTAATATACGCACTTGAAGACACGCAGATTGAGGCCATGGCTGTAGTGCTGCAGGTTTAGAAATTCATTTGTACGAGGCACAAAGGTGACTGTCTCGACATGTGGGTAAAAATATAACTGAAGCTTCTGGCACACTAGATGAGGAGCCACTATACGCGTGAGACCCGCTGGCTTTCAAGTAAGAGACGCCGTTAATTTCCTGATCTTGCAAGGAGCCACCTGTCTTGCTTGTAGATAAGAACTTTCTGCATCCTGCCTATTCATGATATGTAAGATTTTTCTGGCCATGTGCTTGGTCATTTGGTTTGAAGTAAAGTCTTCGAAGTCGTGATCATGTGTTTCACACCTGTTCTAAAAGAGTTGACTGTTGGTCTAGTAGGATATAATATCTATCGAGAAAGGCGCAACTATATATAGACAGGACAACAGAAAGGAACGTTGCGCCTGAGCTCGTATGTTCCGTTTTGGTGTCCTGTCTATAGTTGCGCTACTCCCAGTGGTATCTATGCTCGCAGCTGTTACTTACCGTCGCCTTCTACTCTGAATGTTTCATCCGTGGACGAGGCATTTCTCTGTTATAGGCTTAGAGACTGTATAAAAAATGCGATTAGTAAAAAGAAAAAAAATACAAGCTGAACCTACACGGACCATGTCGACAGGCAGTCGACAACCACTTGAAAGTCAGCAGAGGTGTGAGTTAGTCTGCCTGCGCGTCCCAAGTATATGCGCTAAGCTGCCTATGCAGGCACCGACTGCGCAAAGGTTGAATGAGTGACGACGCAGTGACAGCTGATTGAAAGGAGGATGCCTCATAGGGAAGTGACAATTGGATGTGCCTCAACCGGCATTCATTCAGCCTTCGAAAGCGCGTATGAAAACGTAATTAATGCGCCAGCGTCTCTATTTTAAGGTTGTACACCACGGAGGATCTACTCGACCATATATATATATATGTATTGTCAAGACCAAGAAAGACGCTGGGGCTCGGGCGCGTGGGCAGCTAAGGAAAGGTAGAGGAAGAAGAGGCAGAATAAGAACAGCTGGCGCAGGATCGGGTGTTGTCTCTTGGTTCTCTTAATTACAATATATATATATATATATATATATATATATATATATATATATATATATATATATATATATATATATATATATATATTACGCATGCCTTGGAAGAAAAAGAAGATGGGTGAACATGCTGACTCGCTTGTACTGGACGAGCCACGCGTCGACATCCTCTCCCGATTTTCCTCCAAAGGTTGGCGGGACTCGGTAGTAGGGCACGGAACCCATTGGAGTTGGCCTTGAAGCGTTAGATGGGTGATCTTGGGCCATTACGATCGGTGCAGGCGGGAGTCCGGCAAGGCGGCGGCTGCGGCGTAGTCCAGGTAGTGAAGCTCCCGTCGTTGGGCTTGTCTTACCTAGCACGCTTCCACCAATCTGTTACGCACAAGGAGGACCAGGACGTATACGGCTGAAGGGGGCCGTTTATTTTGGTCGCGAAGAGAAGCGCCGGAGCGGCCAACAGGTTGATGATCGCAGTCTCGTCGTCTTCTTTCTTCCTCCAGCTCTTGGGGCAGTCAGCATGTTCACCCATCTTCTTTTTCTTCCAAGGCATGCGTAACATTATATATATATATATATATATATATATATATATATATATATATATATATATAACTCATCTCCTGATGAAAGGAGGACCCCTCCCGAAACTGTTGGGAAATAAATATATTTATCCTTGTTGACAACGCTCCCGTTGTGCCATATCTCATACCTATGTATATATATATATATATATATATATATATATATATATAGATATATATATATATATATATATATATATATATATATATATATATATATATATATATATATATATATTATATATATATATGCAAGCTCGAAGATTCTATCAGGCATGTCCATTTTAGACTGACTTAGACTGCCATCGCCCGAGACGTCCTTGAAAAATTCATCCTGAGGCATGCACTCGCCATCAAAGGACATCGCGGCCTCTCACTCGATCAGTGTTCCGTGCCTTTTCGGCCGTATCCGACGCACGAAAGACACCTCGCTATGTCCACGCCTTTATCGCCTCTCGCTTGCCGGCCGGCCGGCATGCATTACTCAGCCTCACGGAGGTTCGCGTGTTTGGCTGGCTGCCACCTTGCACGTGCGCCGACCGCTCTTATATGTGGCAGCTCAATCACTGTCGCGTCGATTGCTTCCGTCGTCTGGCTGCGGATATGTGTATACACAAACATCGTTGGGTGCGCCACCTTAGAGACGTATTCGAGCAGTATACACAGGCGACCACGACAAATTGTCGCCCGCACGCGATGTCTCTCCTTGACGTCCGAAGGGCGCGGTCTTTTTTCTGTTTTCTTTTATGTTTTCTCTGTGTATGTTTATGTCTATGAGCATATACGTGCTGTGAGAGTGAGTGAGTGAGTGAGTGAGTGTGTTTGTGCGCTTGCTTCGCGTGCATGTGCGCGTCAGTTTATTATAAAGAAGGTTCTTGGGCAAAATTATCAACGCGCACAATGGAGGAATTAGGATGGAAGAATATATGAAAAGATAATGAAGTTAAGCAGCCCTCACAACGTCTGGATACCCTTTGCGGGAAAGGGGGAAAGAGGGAAAGTGATATGTGATGGGGATGTCAGAAAGAAAGGTTAGAAGAGTGTGAAAAAGACACGAAGCAGAACATAAATCTATACGCCATCCTTAACCTCCGGATATATTCCGCATAAGTTGAGGCAGACATAAAAAGGCGATTTTTGAAAATTGGGGCATATTAGCCTGGATATTTGCGTCACATGCTGTACACAACGTGGTGGTGATTTTGATCTAAATACTCATAACCATATAGCAAACACACAAACACACACACACAGAGAGAGAGAGAGAGAGAGAGAAACTACACTATTTACAAAGTTTCGTTCAGGCATGTGGTCCCCAAGAAAGTCAACAGCACTTTCGTGGCACTGGAGAAGAAATCAGACATTCCATGATTCACATCGCGAAATAACCCGATGCTTTTTTCAGCTCCGAAGACACAATCTCACAAATTGTGGGACACACATTCTCAAGCTCACGGACACTTCACCTGTGCTATGCAACAACAGCAGTGTCGAGCTCTTGACGTCACGAAACGAAACCCGACTCCCACTTTAATAACCCCCCCCTCCCCTTTCTCTGTCCACAGCGCACCTCTGTCGGCTCCCGTTTCGCCTTCTCGATTAGCCCGCTAATGCCCCCGGTTACTGTCGCGCCCGATCTCAAGCGCGTGCGGTCACCGACGCGCGCTCTCCGATCCCTTTTGATAACCGCCTATCGCTCCGCCCGCTCCATCGCCTCGGCAGTGGCCGGCTGCAAAGGCCGCGCTTGGGGCTGTCGAAAGCCTCAGGCCCGGTTGAACAAATGGCGCCTTAATCGAGCCTCTATGCGTCGCTACGTGCTGTAGAGACCTTTGCATGTGACGACGAACAGCATTCTTTGAAGCGTGTTTCCATACCGCGGAACGTGACGAAATGAAAGGGAGCAGCGAGCCGTGGGGCGACTCCGTGCTCTGCATGCGCTGTATAGCATCTCGTCGTTCGACGTACGCGGTTTACGTATGTTCGGAGCTGAAGCGTATGCGGTACATCTTGAGAACACTCCATCTCGCGTTCCTCTTAGTTCTTTCTCGTTCACTTTATGAAGCCCCGGATGTTGAACTTGAACCCTATGTATTCTAGAAAGTTTCTTCACTGGGAGCGGCGCTCTACCTCGACTCGAGAAGGTCGATGGCAGATCCATCCTTTTGGCAAAAATGTTCACTGCGCATGAGTAATAGTCGGCATTATTTCCCGGGCACCACGGAGCCATTTTTAGTCAAGAGGTGGCGCTCTGCTCAGCTCGGTCGAGCGAAGGTTGGAATTTGTGTCCGGCCTTGCTTCAGAATACTGAGATAAAGAGGACACGAAGGGTGAAAGGAATCATAAGTAGAGAAAAATTAAAAAAAATGTTTGCTTAACGCTTATCAAAAGTAGGAAAGCTAGAAAGCTAGAGTATGTTGTCCTGTTACCTTTGCGACGAGACTGTTGGAGATTCCAAACAAACGTTCAGCACTCCGTAGAAATCCCCGATTCCGGTGTATCTGAAAAACTGAAGCAGGGCGATACTACATTTCTGTGTTATCGACGGGTGTGGAGCGAACGGAACCTAATGTGGTCTCATTTAGTCTCTAATTAACAATGTTTTTTTTTTGGTAAAGGGAGGGAACAAGGCGAAGGAAGGTATTAAAACCGCTACTTTGCAACCACTTGCGTCTCCACTCCTTTCGCTTTTCTTGCTTTCCGGGCACCAACTTTTCTGGACTTGCTGGCGTTGAATGTTTTTATCTTTGCGTCATTGCAATAAACAAGGTTCGTTACCGTCCAAAGGTTCTTTGTTGACTGCTATAGCCATTATTTTAGCTAGCACAACACCACCAAGACTGGAGACTTAATACTTATAGGAAACTATTACGGTATAAAATTTTATTTTGGCGTTGTTTGAGTATAAATACGACATTTTCTTTGAACGCATATAATTACACCTTTATGGCACCTTCTGTGAGCGAAAATTGTGTTTTTACCAGCAGTAGCGCGATATCTTTAATGCTGCACATTGAGTCCGTTCGCGAAGTAGAAAAAGAAATAAAGTCTGAGACACGGCACTACATTTGGGTCCTGAGAAACGATACTCCTTTAGAGCAACGCCGACGGCCGCTCTCGCACGTGGGAAAGGCGTGGCCCAGCCTAAACGCCGCATCAAGGGCTTTCTGGAATGCCCCATATAGGGTGATAGAAACTGTGGACTTCGTAAGGCAGCGTCCCCCGAAAAAACTTTTCTCGCTCCAAACTTATACAAAATTCTTAGCGAGTAATTTTACCTGCTGCAGGTTGAGATATCAGTGGGGTCAATGGCAGGCAATATCACCTTCACTCATCTAACGCCGCGACCAGTTAATGGTGCCTCGCCAACTGTTCCAATTTTCTTCGTTTAGATTTTTTTTCTATATATCCACCAATGATCGTGCGGTGACACTCATATACAAAAAAAAGTTCAGCAAAGGAAAAAGCAGGAAAGTGTCTCCCCTTCTTTTTTTTTCGATATGCGTTTCCTGTCCGGAGCAATGACTTTTATCTCCATATCGCATTCTTTGGTGCCATTTTTTTTTCTTTTCATGTGTCGATGATAACGCGCCTCAAGGACGAAGTCGCTGCCTTGACATCAGTCTCGTTTCATAACTACGAAGGACAATGCAACGTTCACAAAGAAAAAAAAGACAGCTCGGGCGATTGAAGTCATTAAAACAAGTCAGAAATATTTTCTCGCGTACTTGAAAGGTCACGCTTGTAGTGTCGCCTTTGATTTTTCTTTTTTTATGTGTGTAAGTGCTTGTTATTTCATCTGTTATCTTACTTAGTAGCCCAGACGTATCGTATGTCTCACTTTCACGTCTGCGTCTAAGTAGCCAGCCGTTGGTGGCACTAAGGCCATTTGTCACGGTGCAACGAGACCCGTCCTATGAAGTGTTGGACACCGTCCGCGCGTTGAGTTGCATGCAGCATTGGTTTCGCCGGTGCTCCGTCATCCAGCGGGAAGGCGCGTATACAGATGTAGAGCGAACGTGTCAGTTGCGCATGTTCGTTT
>WOVY01013685.1:0-11635 GCA_013436015.1 Rhipicephalus annulatus
AACTAGTGGTGGCTACATATCGGGGACGCACAGCCCACGCCCTAAGGAGCTTCGCCCCTAAAAAGTGGATGGAGGGAAGACAGCTGTGGTAGCTCAGTGGTTAGAGCATCGAACACGTTACTCAAAGTTTGTAGGTTCGATTCCTGCTCACGGCTGGTTATTTTTCCATCCACTTTTTTTCTTCTTATTTACATTCCATCAGTTCTAATAACTTCTCCTGTACAATACTTGGCATTACTGTCTGTTAGATCTCATTATTATTGTGTTAAAACACAAAAAAACGAGCCCTTAGGTATACACTTCTTTTCCTTAGTTCTTTAAACAAGGGTCTCGTACTGCGTGACTTGGTGTCATTAGGTCGTATACGAGGGACTGTTGATCAGCTGCCCACTCATACTAAGTTGACGTGCTACGTGGCGCCACACATGCGCACAGAAGAGTGTTTTCACACTCGTCGCTTGGCTTATAGATGGCGCTGATTGTCACTTCTACTTCTAACTTCACTTATAAACCCAAAAAAGTTGACGGAGGAAAGGCCGCTGTGGTTGCTCAGGGGTTAGGGCAGCGAACGCGTTATTCGAGGGTCATAGGTTTGATTCCTGCTCACGGCTGGTTATTTTTTCATCCACTTTTATTTTTTCCTATTTACATTCTATTGATTTTAATAACTTCCCCTGTACATTACTTGGCATTACTGTCTGTTAGATCTTTTATTATTGTGTTGAAACACGAAAAACGAGTCCCTTGGTATACACTTCTTTCACTTATTTCATTAAACGAGGGTTTTGTACTGGTAGACTTGGTGTCAATAGGTTGTATACGATGGACTATTATACAGCTGCCCGCTCATACTAAGTTCACGTGCTACGTGACGCCAAACATGCGCATAAAAAAGGGTTTTCACACTCGTCATTTTTCTTATAGTTGGCGCTGACTGTCACTCCTATTTCTAAATTCACGTATAAACCCAAAAAAGTGGATGGAGGGAAGGCTGCTGTGGTAGCTCAGTAGTTAGAGCATCGAACGCGTTATTCCAATGTTGATTGATTGATTTGTGGGGTTTAACTTCCCAAAACCATATATGATTATGAGAGACGCCGTAGTGGAGGGCTCCGGAAATTTCGACCACCAGTGGTTCTTTCACGTGCGCCCAAATCTTATCACAGTTATTCAAAGGTCGTAGGTTCGATTCCTGCTCACGGCTGGTTATTTTTATCCACTTTTTTTTCTTTTTATTTCCATTTCATATGTTCTAATAACTTCTCCTGTACATTACTTGGCGTTACTGTTTGTTAGATCTCATTATTTGTGTTAAAACACGGAAAAACGAGCCCATTGGTATACACTTCTCTCCCTTATTTATATTAAACGGGGGTCTCATACTGGCAGACTTGGTGTCATTAGGTTGTATACGAGGGACTATTATTCAGCTGCCTGCTCATATTGAGTTCACGTGCTAGGTGACGCCAAACATGCGCATAAAAGAGTGTTTTCACACTCGTCGCTTGTATTATAGAGTGCGCTGACTTTCACTCGTACTTATAAATTTGCATAAAAACCCAAATAAGTGGATGAAGGGAAGACAGCTGTGGTAGCTCAGTGGTTAGAGCATCGAACGCGTTATTCGAAGTTCATAGGTTCGATTCCTGCTCACGGCTGTTTATTTTTCCATCCAATTTTTTTCTTCTTATTTACATTCCATCAGTTCTAATAACTTCCCCTGTACATTACTTGGCATTACTGTCTGTAAGATCTCAATATTATTGTGTTAAAACACAAAAAAACGAGCCCTTAGGTATACACTTCTTTCCCTTAGTTCTTTAAGCAAGGGTCTCGCACTGGCTGACTTGTTGTCATTAGGTCGTATACGAGGGACTGTTGATCAGCTGCCCACTCATATTAAGTTGACGTGCTACGTGGTGCCACACATGCGCATAGAAGAGTGTTTTCACACTCGTTGTTTGGCCTATAGATGGCGCTGACTGTCACTCCTACTTCTAAGTTCACATATAACCTAAAAAAGTGGATCGAGGGAAGACCACTGTGGTAGTTCAGCGGTTAGAGCATCGAACGCGTTATTCGAAAGTCGTAGGTTCGATTCCTGCTCACGGCTGGTTATTTTTTATCCACGTTTCTTTCTTCTATTTACATTCCATTGTTTCTAAGAACTTCGCCAGTACAATACTTGGCATTACTGTCTGTTAGATCTCTTAATAATTGTGTTAAAACACGGAAAAAACGAGTTCCTAGGTTTACACTTCTTTCCCCTTTTTCATAAAACGAGGGTCTCGCACGGGTATACTTGGTGTCTTTAGGTTGTATACGAAGGAGTAATATACAGCTGCCCACTCATAATAAGTTCACGTGCTACGTGACGCCAAAGATGCGCATAAAAGAGTGTTTTCACACTCGTCACTTTTCTTATAGTTGGCGCTGTCACCCGTAATTCTAAATTCACATATAACCCAAAAAAGTGGATGGATTGAAGGCTGCTCTGGTAGCTCAGTGTTTAAAGCATCGAACGCGTTATTCGAAGGTTGAATGATTGATTTGTGGTGGTAAACATCCCAAAACCACCATAGGATTATGACAGACGCCGTATTGGACGGCTCCGGAAATTTCGACCACCTAGTGTTCTTTAACGTGCACCCAAATTTGAGCACAGTTATTCGAAGGTCGTAGGTTCGATTCCTGCTCACGGCTGGTTATTTTTTTATCCACTTTCCTTTCTTCTTATGTACATTTCATTGGTTCTAATAACTTCCCCTGTATATTACTTAGCATTACTGTCTGTTAGATCTCATTATTTGTGTTAAAAACACAAAAAAACGAAGCCCTTAGCTATACACTTCTTTCCCTTATTTCAATAACCGAGGGTCTCGTACTGGCAGACTTGGTGTCATTAGGTTGTATACGAGGGACTATTAATCAGCTGGCCGCTCATATTAAGTTCACGTGCTACGTGACGCCACACATGCGCATAGAAGAGTGTTTTTGCACGCTCGTCGCTTGACCTATAGATGGCGCTGAGTGTCACTTCTACTTCTAAATTCACATATAAACCCCAAAAAGTGGATGGAGGTAAGGCCGCTGTGATATCTCAGTGTTTAGAGCATCGAACGCGTTATTCGAAGGTCGTAGGTTCGATTCCTGCTCACGGCTGGTTATTTTTTATCCACTTTTCTTTTTTTTATTTACATTCCATATGTTCTGATAACTTCCCCTGTACATTACTTGGCATTACGGTCTGTTAGATCTCTTTAAATTGTATTAAACACGGAATAACGAGCCCTTGGGTATACACTTCTTTCCCTTATTTCATTAAACGAGGGTCTCGTACTGGCAGACTTTGTGTCATTAGGTTGTATACGAGGGACTATTAATCAGCTGCCCGCTCATAATAAGTTCACGTGCTACGTGACGCCAAACATGCGCATAAAAGAGTGTTTTGCACACTCGTCGCTTGTTTATTGAGTGCGCTGACTGTCACTCCTACTTCTAAATTCACATATAAACCCAAAAAGTGAATGAAGGGAAGACAGCTGTGGTAGCTCAGTGGTTAGAGCATCGAACGCGTTATTCGAAGTTCGTAGGTTCGATTCCTGCTCACGGCTGGTTATTTTTTCGTCCACTTGTCTTTCTTCTTGTTTACATTCCATTGGTTCTAATAACTTCCTCGTGTACATCAATTGGCAATACTGTCTGTTAGATCACATTATTATTGTGCTGAAACACGGAAAACTGTGCCTTTAAGTATACACTTCTTTCCCTTATTTCATTAAACGAGGGTCTCGTACTCGCAGACTTGGTGTCATTAGGTTTGTATACGAGGGAGTATTATTCAACTACCCAGTTATTTTAAGTTCACGTGCTACGTGACACCAAACATGCGCATAAAAGAGTGTTTTCACACTCGTCGCTTGGCTTATAGATGACGCTGACTTTCACTCGTACTTATAAATTCACATATAAACCCCAAAAAATTCCGCCATATCCACGAAGTGAATGATGATGAGTGGGCGAAGCTCCGGAGGTAAACCTGGTAAACCACGAATCCTCTGTACATTTTGCCCACTCGATTTTATTACATCGCTCCCCCTAGCGTACGTCGCCGCACTAAATCGAACGATTGCCTTCAACCAACGACACGCGCCATATGTGACATCATTCCTATTTTATAAGATCTCGCGTCTTTCATCAACTACAAGTACCGCTTTCTAGTTTATAACATCTTGCATCTTTTCATCAACAGCTACAAATACCACCATCTAGTAAACACTACAAGAACTAAACAAGAGGTGGCTACATACAGGAGACGGTACCGCCATCTAGTGAACACTTCAAGAACTAAACTAGAGGTGGCTACATACAGGGGCGCACAGCCCACGCCCTAAGGAGCTTCGCCCCTAAAAAGTGGATGGAGGGAAGACAGCTGTGGTAGCTCAGTGGTTGGAGCATCGAACACGTTACTCAAAGTTTGTAGGTTCGATTCCTGTTCACGGCTGGTTATTTTTCCATCCACTTTTTTTCTTCTTATTTACATTCCATCAGTTCTAATAACTTCTCCTGTATATTACTTGGCATTACTGTCTGTTAGATCTCATTATTATTGTGTTAAAACACAAAAAAACGAGCCCTTAGGTATACACTTCTTTCCCTTAGTTCTTTAAACAAGGGTCTCGTACTGCCTCACTTGGTATCATTAGGTCGTATACGAGGGACTGTTGATCAGCTCCCCACTCATACTAAGTTGACGTGCTACGTGGCGCCACACATGCGCATAGAAGAGTGTTTTCACACTCGCCGCTTGGCTTATAGATGGCGCTGATTGTCACTTCTACTTCTAACTTCACATATAAACCCAAAAAGTTGATGGAGGAAAGGCCGCTCTGGTAGCTCAGGGGTTAGGGCAGCGAACGCGTTATTCGAGGGTCATAGGTTTGATTCCTGCTCACGGCTGGTTATTTTTTCATTCACTTTTATTCTTCTTATTTACATTCTATTGATTTTAATAACTTCCCCTGTACATTACATGGCATTACTGTCTGTTAGATCTCATTGTGTTAAAACGCGGAAAAACGAGTCCTTAGGTATACACTTCTTTCCCTTATTTCATTAAACGAGGGTCTCATACTGGCAGACTTGGTGTCAATAGGTTGTATACGATGGACTATTATACAGCTGCCCGCTCATATTAAGTTCACGTGCTACGTGACGCCAAACATGCGCATAAAAGAGTGTTTTCACAGTCGTCATTTTTCTTATAGTTGGCGCTGACTGTCACTCCTATTTCTAAATTCACGTATAAACCCAAAAAAGTGGATGGAGGGAAGGCTGCTGTGGTAGCTCAGTGGTTTGAGCATCGAACGCGTTATTCCAAGGTTGATTGATTGATTTGTTGGGTTTAACGTCCCAAAACCACCATATGATTATGAGAGACGCCGTAGTGGAGGGCTCCCGAAATTTCGACCACCTGTGGTTCTTTCAACGTGCGCCCAAATCTGAGCACAGTTATTCAAAGGTCGTAGGTTCAATTCCTGCTCACGGCTGGTTATTTTTTATCCACTTTTTTTCTTTTATTTCCATTTCATATGTTCTAATAACTTCCCCTGTACATTACTTGGCGTTGCTGTTTGTGAGATCTCATTATTTGTGCACGGAAAAACGAGCCCTTTGGTATACACTTCTCTCCCTGATTTAATTAAACGGGGGTCTCATACTGGCAGACTTGGTGTCATTAGGTTGTATACGAGGGACTATTATTCAGCTGCCCGCTCATATTGAGTTCAAATGCTAGGTGACCCTAAACATGCGCATAAAAGAGTGTTTTCACACTCGTCGCTTGTCTTATAGAGTGCGCTGATGGTCACTCCTACTTCTAAATTCACATATAAACCCCAAAGAGTGGATGGAGGGAAGGCCGCTGTGGTATCTCAGTGGTTAGAGCGTCGAACGCGTTATTCGAAGTTCGTAGGTTTGAATCCTGCTCACGGCTGGTTATTTTTTCATTCACTTTTATTTCTTCTTATTTACATTCTATTGATTTTAATAACTTCCCCTGTACATTACATGGCATTACTGTCTGTTAGATCTCATCAATATTGTGTTAAAACGCGGAAAAACGAGTTCCTAGGTATACACTTCTTTCCCCTATTTCATAAAACGAGGGTCTCGTACGGGTATACTTGGTGTCATTAGGTTGTATACGAGGGACTAATATACAGCTGCCCACTCATAATAAGTTCACGTGCTACGTGACGCCAAAGATGCGCATAAAAGAGTGTTTTCACACTCGTCACTTTTCTTATAGTTGGCGCTGACTGTCACTCCTAATTCTAAATTCACGTATAAACCCAAAAAAAGTGAATGGAGGGAAGGCTGCCATGGTAGCTCAGTGGTTAGAGCATCGAACGCGTTATTCCAAGCTTGATTGATTGATTAGTGGGGTTTAACATCTCAAAACCACCATATGATTATGAGAGACGTCGTAGTGGAGGGCTCCGGAAATTTCGACCACCTGTGGTTTTTTCACGTGCGCCCAAATCTGAGCACAGTTATTCAAAGGTCGTAGGTTCGATTCCTGCTCACGGCTGGTTATTTTTTATCCACTTTTTTTTCTTTTTCTTTTCACTTCATATGTTCCAAAAACTTCCCCTGTACATTACTTGGCGTTACTGTTTGTTAGATCTCATTATTTGTATTAAAACACGGAAAAACGAGCCCTTTGGTATACACTTCTCTCCCTTATTTAATTAAACGGGGGTCTCATACTGGCAGACTTGGTGTCATTAGGTTGTATACGAGGGACTACTATTCAGCTGCCGCTCATATTGAGTTCACGTGCTAGGTGACGCCAAACATGCGCATAAAAGAGTGTTTTCACACTCGTCGCTTGTCTTATAGAGTGCGCTGACTGTCACTCCTACTTCTAAATTCACATATAAACCCCAAACAGTGGATGGAGGGAAGGCCGCTGTGGTATCTCAGTGGTTAAAGCGTAGAACGCGTTATTAAAAGGTCGTAGATTCGATTCCTGCTCACGGCTGGTTATTTTTTATCCACTTTTCTTTCTTCCCATTTACATTCCATTGGTTCTAATAACTTTCCCTGTACATTACATGGCATTACTGTCTGTTAGATCTCATCAATATAGTGTTAAAACGCGGAAAAACGAGCCCTTAAGTATACACTTCTTTCCCTTATTTCATTAAACGAGGGTCTCATACTGGCAGACTTGGTGTAATTAGTTTGTATATGAGGGACTATTAATCAGCTGCCCGCTCATATTAAATTCACGTGCTACGTGACGCGAAACATGCGCATAAAAGAGTGTTTTCACACTCGTCGCTTGGTCTATAGATGGCGCTGACTTTCACTCGTACCTATAAATTCACATATAAACCCCGAAAAATTCCGCCATATCCACGAAGTGAATGATGATGAGTGGGCGAAGCTCCGGAGGTAAACCTGGTAAACCACGAATCCTCTGTACGTTCTGCCCACTCGATTTTATTACATCGCTGCCCCTAGCGTACGTCGCCGCACTAAATTGAACGATTGCCTTCAACCAATGACACGCGCCATATGTGACATCATTCCTATTTTATAAGATCTCGCGTCTTTCATCAACTACAAGTACCGCTTTCTAGTTTATAACATCTTGCATCTTTTCATCATCAGCTACAAGTACCACCATCTAGTACACACTACAAGAACTAAACGAGAGGTGGCTACATACAGGAGACGGTACCGCCATCTAGTGAACACTGCAAGAACTAAACTAGAGGTGGCTACATACAGAGGACGCACAGCCCACGTTCTAAGGAGCTTCGCCCCTAAAAAGTGGATGGAGGAAGACAGCTGTGGTAGCTCAGTCATTCTTTCGTCGGCACTCACGCGCGTCGGACGCAAGGATCATGAGCTCCAGCGGAGCGGCGACAGCGGCCAATCTTAGCCGCGGAAACAGGAACGGAGATAGCGAATACCAGTTTATTTTGCCGCAAATGCCAAAAGGACGACTTGTTATCAACACCGTGTTTTTACACGGTGATGTACGAGCGAGGCCATACAAGGTCGAAGATTTCAGGGACGCATTGACGCCAACGGGCTGCTGCCGGATGTGGTAAGCCTCGGTGCATACCAGGTTAACCACTTGTGGGCGGTGACATTCAATGATGCCGCTCCCACGAAACGCCTGCTCGCCTTGAAGGAGCTGCAGGTGAAGGGGCGGCGCTGCGTCGTCGTCGACCCACAGGACCAGCAGGTGCGGCTACGAATTCACTGGCTGCTTCACGGGGTGAGCGACGAAGAAGTACGGACGGCGCTGTCGGCTTCGGCAAGGTCGTGGAGGTGAGCCGTGAGCGGTGGCGTGTCCCGGGCATGGCCGACAAGTGTTCGACCACAAGGACAGCTCTCCTGAAGCTGAAAAGCGGCGTCAAGGTCGAAGACCTTCCGCACCAGATCAGGATCGATGGAGAGCTGGCCTTGCTGGTTGTGCCTGGTCGGCCGATGCAATGCTTGCGCTGCCAAGGCAAAGGGCACGTCCGCCGAGAGTGCAAGGTTCCCCGTTGCTCACGGTGCAAACGCTTCGGACACGTCGAGGCCGATTGCGTTCGACGTACGCCAGTGCAATGGGGCCAGCGAAGAACGAGGCGATGGCTGATCACGTCATGGACGCGGCCGAGGCAGAGGACGCAGCCAAAGGGGTCGGAAGCCCAGTGGTCCCTGTGACTACTGGAGGGGCGGCGCCGGCAGACACACCCAAGTTTCCGGAGACTCTCCAGCTTTCGACTACACCGGCCAGCGCCCCGTCAGCGGCCGAGCCTGAGCGGGTCGAGACGGACGTGGTTCCAGTGGGGACAGCTGACACAACGGAGGGTCAGGGAGAGACGGCGGCGGACAGCGACGACGAGATGTGCGTGACCAGCGCCACGCTAAAGCGTCCACTCGACGACTCGGTAGAGCAGGACGGGGCGTCGTCCACCAGCAGCCAGGAGCCGCCTGCGAAGGCGCCGCAAGGGAGGCGGCGTAGTCTCAAACCTAAGCCGAAAGTCCCTACCGACCGAGACTGGCGGACAAGGCAAAAGAAAACAGCGCTGGGAAGCAGGATGGTCCTGGAGGCGGCTAGCCGAGGGCTGGTCGTGAAAGGTAAGCGCCATGCTCCGGGCCTACTCCTTTAGTGAATAAGTCACTATGGCATTAACTCCGCCATTCAGCATAGCTACGCTTAACGTCAGAGGGTTGGCGGCTAGGCGTAGGCAAAGTCAGCTCTATCGGTTGCTCAACAGACCAAGACATAGACGTCCTAGCCGTCCAGGAAACCAAGGTAGACGGAGAGGAGGAGACCGGGAGCATGGTGCGCCGTTTCACTGACCGATATTACGCGGTCGTAAGCCACTCGATAGGAACGTCCGCGGGTTGTGTTCTTTTTGTAAAAAATTGCAAAGCCTTTTTGTGCAAAGTGTTTTTTCATGCCAGTCGGGCAGAATTGTTTATTGTGACTTTGTTTATGGTGCCACTGAATTCAGAGTTATATGCGTATACGCACCGAATAGTGTAGAAGAGCGTGCTCAGTTTTTTTCTAACCTGTTTCAGTGGACAAAGTGCGATAAGAGGGTGGTTTTGTTAGGTGATTTTAACTGTGTTTTAAGGGCTCGCGATAGAGTCAATAGCACTGGCGTTCGTGACAAAAGCAGTGACGTGCTAGGCAAATTAATAACCTGAAAATGACTTGGAAGACGTGTATGAATGTGTGGCAGCAAATCGCGAAGTGATCTACACGCGATTTCAAGGCAATAGCCATGCGCGTTTAGACCGCATATACCTATCCCTAGATGTATTGCCTATGTGTCACGATTTTTCGGTTGAGCCAGTGTCGTTTTCAGATCACTGTTTGGTTGTGTGTCGCATAGGCATGAAGAAACAGCGTAAGGTTTTCAACTGGGATTTATGGAAACTGAACGCATTGTTACTAAAAGATGAACCATTTTTAGAAGCAGTGCACGAGACCATTAATGAAGTGCTTATGGAAAAAACGGAAACAGTAGCAGAGAAATGGGAGTGTTTAAAGCAGAAGGTGAAAATGAAAGCGCTTGACAGATCGAGCACGCTAAAATTCGAAGCGCAAATAAAAGAAAGAAGTCTTAAGAAAACACTGCAGCAGCTGATAGCCTAGAAAGTCGGGAGCCTGGGACTTGCAAAGACGAGGTGCGCAGTGTCAAGGAAAAATTAGAACTGCATGACCAGAGAGCGTTATCGAGGCGCCTGGGTTCGCGCGCGCGCAAATGATCTTGCGCGGGTGAGACGCCCACAAAAAGGGCGCTTGGTCTCGAAAAGCGCAAGGACGCCGAAACCACATCGATAAGGTCTATTGCAACGGGACTCTCGCGAGCGACAATGAAAGCATCGAACGGGCCTTTGTTGCGTATTATCAGTCACTTTTTGCAATTCGAAAAGCGAATGTACATGGTTTTAAAGAAGAGTTTCTCAAGCGCTTGCCGCGGCTTAGTGACGACACAAAAAAGCTTTTAGAAGGCAGAATAACGGAAGGCGAAGTGGAACGCGCGATTGGTCATCTGAACCCCGGAAAGTCACCGGGACCCGATGGCTAACCGCAGCATGGTATAAGACGTTTAGAACAGAACTGTCCCCGGGGTTAGCTGAGCTGTTCAATGAGGCGTACGAACGGAAAAACTCTGCCGCCCTCCTTCAGCAAAGCGCATACGATATTAATTCCTAAAACGGACGAAGGGGAAAAACTTAAACTGGTGACATCGTATAGGCCCATATCGCTGACCAATGTCGACTACAAGATTTTTATGAAGGTTCTGGCAGCGCGACTTCAAGGTGTCATTAAAGAAATTGTTGGAGAGCACCAAACTTGTGGAATCAAAGGCAGAACCATTAGCTCAAACATCACAAGAGCGGTGTGTGCTAGAGTGTTGTGACGAAGATTCACTTGGCGTTGCTGTGCTCCAGATAGACCTGGAGAAAGCTTTTGATTGTGTTGCGCATGATATTTTGTTTGTCATCTTAGATCATATTAATGTCGGTTCCATCATCAAGGAGGGAGTGGCCTTGGCGACCAGAACTGCCACAACACGTTTAATTGTTAACAAGTCTTTGGGGGCCCCCATTCACGTAATGCGTTCTGTGCGTCAAGGCTGCCCCCTCAGTCCACTTTTGTTTTGTATTTAATCGAAGCGATGTGCTTAGCGTAAATGAAATGAAAAAATACGTGGCTTCAGCTTGGCGGCAGTGGAAGTTAAGCTGCTGGCATATGCAGATGACATTGCGGTGTGTTGTACGAACAAAGAAAGTGTAGAGGAAACGATAAGTGTTGTGAAACATTTTTGTAGCGTCACAGGAAGCCGCGTAAACTGGGCGAAAATCTCTTGGGCTTTGGCACGGAAGGTGGCCTTCAAAGCCGGACCTTTTTGCGAATGTGCATGGACGGAAACACCGACAAGGTACCTCGGTGTTCCCCTGGAATGTTATAACGGCAGCGAGGAGTATTGGTCGCGTCAAACAAAAGAGACGAAGGAAAAAGCAGACAGGTGGAAAGGCATGAACCTGTCTGTTTTTGCTAGGGCTACTGTGTGCAACATGTTTTTTATCGCTAAACTGTGGTATGTGA
>WOVY01013686.1:0-11873 GCA_013436015.1 Rhipicephalus annulatus
TCATGAGCTCCAGCGGAGCGGCGACAGCGGCCAATCTTAGCCGCGGAAACAGGAACGAAGATAGCGAATACAGTTATTTTTTGCCGCAAATGCCAAAGGACGACTTGTTATCAACACCGTGTTTTTACACGGTGATGTACGAGCGAGGCCATACAAGGTCGAAGATTTCAGGGACGCATTGACGCCAACGGCCTGCTGCCGGATGTGGTAAGCCTCGGTGCATACCAGTTAACCACTTGTGGGCGGTGACTTCAATGATGCCGCTCCCACGAAACGCCCTGCTCGCCTTGAAGGAGCTGCAGGTGAAGGGGCGGCGCTGCGTCGTCGTCGACCCACAGGACCAGCAGGTGCGGCTACGAATTCACTGGCTGCTTCACGGGGTGAGCGACGAAGAAGTACGGACGGCGCTGTCGGCTTTCGGCAAGGTCGTGGAGGTGAGCCGTGAGCGGTGGCGTGTCCCGGGCATGGCCGACAAGTGTTCGACCACAAGAACAGCTCCCTGAAGCTGAAAAGCGGCGTCAAGGTCGAAGACCTTCCGCACCAGATCAGGATCGATGGAGAGCTGGCCTTGCTGTTGTTGCCTGGTCGGCCGATGCAATGCTTGCGCTGCCAAGGCAAAGGGCACGTCCGCCGAGAGTGCAAGGTTCCCCGTTGCTCACGGTGCAAACGCTTCGGACACGTCGAGGCCGATTGCGTTCGAACGTACGCCAGTGCAATGGGGCCAGCGAAGAACGAGGCGATGGCTGATCACGTCATGGACGCGGCCGAGGCAGAGGACGCAGCCAAAGGGGTCGGAAGCCCAGTGGTCCCTGTGACTACTGGAGGGGCGGGCGCCGGCAGACACACCCAGTTTCCGGAGACTCTCCAGCTTTCGACTACACGGCCAGCGCCCCGTCAGCGGCCGAGCCTGAGCGGGTCGAGACGGACGTGGTTCCAGTGGGGACAGCTGACACAACGGAGGGTCAGGGAGAGACGGCGGCGGACAGCGACGACGAGATGTGCGTGACCAGCGCCACGCTAAAGCGTCCACTCGACGACTCGGTAGAGCAGGACGGGCGTCGTCCACCAGCAGCCAGGAGCCGCCTGCGAAGGCGCCGCAAGGGAGGCGGCGTAGTCTCAAACCTAAGCCGAAAGTCCCTACCGACCGGAGACTGGCGGACAAGGCAAAAGAAAACAGCGCTGGGAAGCAGGATGGTCCTGGAGGCGGCTAGCCGAGGGCTGGTCGTGAAAGGTAAGCGCCATGCTCCGGGCCTACTCCTTTAGCGAATAAGTCACTATGGCATTAACTCCGCCATTCAGCATAGCTACGCTTAACGTCAGAGGGTTGGCGGCTAGGCGTAGGCAAAGTCAGCTCTATCGGTTGCTCACAGACCAAGACATAGACGTCCTAGCCGTCCAGGAAACCAAGGTAGACGGAGAGGAGAGACCGGGAGCATGGTGCGCCGTTTCACTGACCGATATTACGCGGTCGTAAGCCACTCGATAGGAACGTCCGCGGGTTGTGTTCTTTTTGTAAAAAAATTGCAAAGCCTTTTTGTGCAAAGTGTTTTTTCATGCCAGTCGGGCAGAATTGTTTATTGTGACTTTGTTTATGGTGCCACTGAATTCAGAGTTATATGCGTATACGCACCGAATAGTGTAGAAGAGCGTGCTCAGTTTTTTTCTAACCTGTTTCAGTGGACAAAGTGTGATAAGAGGGTGGTTTTGTTAGGTGATTTTAACTGTGTTTTAAGGGCTCGCGATAGAGTCAATAGCACTGGCGTTCGTGACAAAAGCAGTGACGTGCTAGGCAAATTAATAACCGAAAATGACTTGGAAGACGTGTATGAATGTGTGGCAGCAAATCGCGAAGTGATCTACACGCGATTTCAAGGCAATAGCCATGCGCGTTTAGACCGCATATACCTATCCCTAGATGTATTGCCTATGTGTCACGATTTTTCGGTTGAGCCAGTGTCGTTTTCAGATCACTGTTTGGTGTTGTGTCGCATAGGCATGAAGAAACAGCGTAAGGTTTTCAACTGGGATTTATGGAAACTGAACGCATTGTTACTAAAAGATGAACCATTTTTAGAAGCAGTGCACGAGACCATTAATGAAGTGCTTATGGAAAAAACGGAAACAGTAGCAGAAATGGGAGTGTTTAAAGCAGAAGGTGAAAATGAAAGCGCTTGACAGATCGAGCACGCTAAAATTCGAAGCGCAAATAAAAGAAAGAAGTCTTAAGAAAACACTGCAGCAGCTGATAGCCCTAGAAAGTCGGGAGCCTGGGACTTGCAAAGACGAGGTGCGCAGTGTCAAGGAAAAATTAGAACTGCATGACAGAGAGCGTTATCGAGGCGCCTGGGTTCGCGCGCGCGCAAATGATCTTGCCGCGGGTGAGACGCCCACAAAAAAGGGCGCTTGGTCTCGAAAAGCGCAAGGACGCCGAAACCACATCGATAAGGTCTATTGCAACGGGACTCTCGCGAGCGACAATGAAAGCATCGAACGGGCCTTTGTTGCGTATTATCAGTCACTTTTTGCAATTCGAAAAGCGAATGTACATGGTTTTAAAGAAGAGTTTCTCAAGCGCTTGCCGCGGCTTAGTGACGACACAAAAAGCTTTTAGAAGGCAGAATAACGGAAGGCGAAGTGGAACGCGCGATTGGTCATCTGAACCCCGGAAAGTCACCGGGACCCGATGGCCTAACCGCAGCATGGTATAAGACGTTTAGAACAGAACTGTCCCCGGGTTAGCTGAGCTGTTCAATGAGGCGTACGAACGGAAAACTCTGCCGCCCTCCTTCAGCAAAGCGCATACGATATTAATTCCTAAAACGGACGAAGGGGAAAAACTTAAACTGGTGACATCGTATAGGCCCATATCGCTGACCAATGTCGACTACAAGATTTTTATGAAGGTTCTGGCAGCGCGACTTCAAGGTGTCATTAAAGAAATTGTTGGAGAGCACCAAACTTGTGGAATCAAAGGCAGAACCATTAGCTCAAACATTCACAAGATGCGGTGTGTGCTAGAGTGTTGTGACGAAGATTCACTTGGCGTTGCTGTGCTCCAGATAGACCTGGAGAAAGCTTTTGATTGTGTTGCGCATGATATTTTTTTTGTCATCTTAGATCATATTAATGTCGGTTCCATCATCAAGGAGGGAGTGGCCTTGGCGTACCAGAACTGCACAACACGTTTAATTGTTAACAAGTCTTTGGGGGCCCCCATTCACGTAATGCGTTCTGTGCGTCAAGGCTGCCCCCTCAGTCCACTTTTGTTTTGTATTTACATCGAAGCGATGTGCTTAGCGATAAATGAAAATGAAAAAATACGTGGCTTCAGCTTGGCGGCAGTGGAAGTTAAGCTGCTGGCATATGCAGATGACATTGCGGTGTGTTGTACGAACAAGAAAGTGTAGAGGAAACGATAAGTGTTGTGAAACATTTTGTAGCGTCACAGGAAGCCGCGTAAACTGGCGAAATCTCTTGGGCTTTGGCACGGAAGTGGCCTTCAAAGCCGGACCTTTTTGCGAATGTGCACTGGACGGAAACACCGACAAGGTACCCTCGGTGTTCCCCTGGAATGTTATAAACGGCAGCGAGGAGTATTGGTCGCGTCAAACAAAAGAGACGAAGGAAAAAGCAGACAGGTGGAAAGGCATGAACCTGTCTGTTTTTGCTAGGGCTACTGTGTGCAACATGTTTTTTATCGCTAAACTGTGTATGTGATGCAGGTGTTTACATTGTTCAAGGATCAACGTGCAAAGGCTGCACAGAGTGTTCGCAGTTTTTATATGGGGCTCGAAATGGGAAAGGTGCAGACGGACCAACTTGTTCAGGCGCGTGAAGGACGGAGGTCTTGGTTTGGCGCACCTATTTGTGAGACAAGTAGTAAATAGATTTTTGTTTTTCCGTGACGTCAGGGATCCGTTTTTGCGTACGGTATGCCAGCTCAGGTTAGGCAGTGCCTTACCAGATCTTGTTGTTACTACGGATAGCCGGCCCGTGACGTTGCGTGGGTATCTCAAGGAAGTGGTAGACAGTGTACGTTTTTTATCTGTACGCTTTTCGATAGATTATCTAGCAAGTGTTAGAAGAAAAGAATTGTACAAAGATGTATGTGCTATGGTTTTGCCAGTACCATTGTACAGGGGCCATATACAGTGGAAGACCGGGACAAAATGTACTGAAGCGGGTGAGAAACATGCATGTACCTACAGGGGTGAAAATTTTTTTCTTCAAGTTACACACAGGAACACTATCAGTAAAGACTTTCACAGAGGAACGGGGTTTTTTTTACACCATGGGGGTCACACTGCTTGATATGTAAGAAACCAGAAACAATAGACCATGTTTTTTTGCATTGTTGAGAAGGGGTACATTTTTGGGACATATTACAGAGGACAATAAAGAAGGATTTTCCACTAGACCCACACGGAATAAGGTACCTCGCAGTAAACAAATGATGATGGGGTCCCATTTGATGTAGTGATGTTGACCGGTCTCCACTGTATATGGCGTGCACGAATGGCCGGATACCATTTCGACCCGGACGCAAAGCCAGCAGTAATTTATTTCAGGCAAAGCATGTCTGCATTCATGAGTGTAGCAAAATAGAGGATATCGAGCCAGAATGGTTGTCAAGGTTTAAAACCCCTGGCAAACCTTAAGTATTTTTTAAGAGGACAACACAGTATACAAATGGACTGATGGCAATGCTGGTTTTTTTTTTTTTTGTATTGTAATATATGTGTGTGCAATGATTGCCCTGTACAATGTCCATGCCAGGCAATAAATAAAAAAAAAAAAACCACAACAGAGGTAGCATAATGGTATGAGCGTCTGCTTCCGATGGGGAGGTGCCGGGTTCAATGCCGTACCGGTTACCGACCGGAAAGCCACCGGATTCAAGGCAAGAGGGATGTGTTACCCGGACCGGCTCAATCCACAGTGGAAACACCCCTCGCCCTGGGGATTTCTCGGGTTAACGCGAGCGCTTCGCAGTTGTGCTACGGCACGGTGAAGCTTGTCATGCTCGGGGGGGCTGCTTGAGCTACATGGCGGCTATTGGGTACCCTGGACCTTCGGCAAGTCCAGAGCCGCCGTAGCTCGTGGCCCCTACTTTGCAAAAAAATAAAGCATATTTTTTACGCGAAAAATAAAACCGCAATTTTATTTCTTGAACGATTTTTTTTTTCAGGCCTGTAAGCCTCACCTGCAGAGTGGCAATTCGTATTACAATTTTAGTATGTAGCATTGCGTGCATTTCAGGGTTGGCAGTATTATATCTGTATCACATCCTGTTTTTCCGGCACTCTCGCCGCTCTGTAATTCGAACCATCGACCTTTTGCTTGTGAACTGAACGCCATACGCACTGGGCTACTGCCTTGACACAGGACACACAAATTAGAACTTGCTCTGCTCAATATACTGCAGGTCAATTATAAAAACAAACAACGCACTTGGGCGTATGAGCGCACTCCACCACATCCCCTACTTTTTTTCTACCCTACTGTCACCGGGATTTGAACCAGCGACCTTTCGGTTTAGAGCTTACTACCTTACCGACTCGGCTATTCTGCCACTGTATGATAAGGCGGTGTGAAAGTTGTGTACATGATGCAGGGCATTCTTCAATTATAAATGGCGAAATGACGTGTCCGAGCCTTGGCGCCCAATCATTGAAAAAAAAATGTTAGGCTAATTTCACTTTTCTAGGTTGCATCGAATGCTGATAATTCAGATTTAGGGCCATTTTAAGACAAAAGGACGACTTTATAGCCTTCGGGGAGCTTCTACTTTTTGCCTTTTCGGTGCTTTGTCTCCATTTTAAGTCATTTACATTCGGCATACTTTTGAGATATAGCCTTTGGCAATTTTCAAATTTTTGAGCTTGCTTCGAATGCTTATAAATCATTTTTAAGGCCTTTTTGAGACAAAATAATGACGTTTAGTCTTCGGAGAGCTTCTATATTTCGATTTATTGACGTTTGAGGCGTTTTAGATCATTTATATTCGGCATTATTTTGAGAGAAAATGGCAAGACTATAGCCTTTGGACATTTTCAAAAATTTTTAGGTTGGGTGTGATGCTGATAAATCATTTTAGGGTCCTTTTGAGACAAATTGACGACTTCATAACCTCAAAGCAACAATTTTTTTTTTTTTTTGACGTCATGTAGCGTTTCAGTTCATTTTTTTAATGATATTGAGGAACTGTGGCAAAACTGTAGCCTTCGGAAATTTTCGATTTTCCAAGGTTGCGTCGAATGCTAATAAATCATTTTTAGGGCCCTTTTGAGACAAAGCGACGACTTTTTAGCCTTCGGAAAGCTTCTATATTGCCATTTTTGGACCTTTTGACGCGTTTTAAATAAATTATATTAGCCTTGATTTCGAGAAGAAATGGCAAGACTATAGCCTTTGGAACTTTTCGATTTTTCAAGGTTGCCTCAAATGCTTATAAATCATTTTACGGTACTTTTGAGACAAAATCACGACTTTATAGCCCTCGGAGAGCCGCTATATTTCGATTTTTTGTCGTTTTGACACGTTTTAAAGATATTGTATTCGGCATGATTTTGAGAGAAAATAACAAGTCTATAGTCTTTAGAAATTTGAAATTTTTGAGGTTGCGTCGGATGCTTATAAATTATTTTTAGGGTTATATGGAGAGATATTGGCCACTTTAGAAGCTCTGGAAAACTTGCATCTGTGTTGACGGACGCCAGAAAACATTGTGTGGGCCGACCCAAGGACACAAAAACTGCAGCTGCGTAATGTGCAGAGTTACTTCTAAACCGTGTTAGCGAACCGCGGCAGTAGCCGAGAGGTAAAGTGCTTGTTTCACAATCGGATGGGCACTGGTTCAAATCCAGATGCCGGCCTCAATGCGAAAAAGTATTCGTTAAATAATTAGACATTTTATTTTTCGAAGTTTGGCTGCCTTCATGAAATTGACTCAGATTATTTGTCACTGAAGCTCTCACCACAGAGGTAGCATAATGGTATGAGCGTCTGCTTCCGATGTGGGAGGTGCCGGGTTCAATGCCGTACCGGTTACCGACCGGAAAGCCACCGGATTCAAAGGCAAGAGGGATGTGTTACCGGACCTGGCTCAATCCACAGTGGAACACCCCTCGCCCTGGGGATTTCTCGGGGTTAACGCGAGCGCTTCGCAGTTGTGCTACGGCACGGTGAAGCTTGTCATGCTCGGGGGGTTGCTTGAGCTACATGGCGGCTATTGGGTACCCTGGACCTTCGGCAAGTCCAGAGCCGCCGTAGCTCGTGGCCCCTACTTTTGCAAAAAAATAAAGCATATTTTTTACGCGAAAAATAAAACCGCAATTTTATTTCTTGAACGATTTTTTTTTCAGGCCTGTAAGCCTCACCTGCAGAGTGGCAATTCGTATTACAATTTTAGTATGTAGCATTGCGTGCATTTCAGGGTTGGCAGTATTATATCTGTATCACATCCTGTTTTTCCGGCACTCTCGCCGCTCTGTAATTCGAACCATCGACCTTTTGCTTGTGAACTGAACGCCATACGCACTGGGCTACTGCCTTGACACAGGACACACAAATTAGAACTTGCTCTGCTCAATATACTGCAGGTCAATTATAAAAACAAACAACGCACTTGGGCGTATGAGCGCACTCCACCACATCCCCTACTTTTTTTTCTACCCTACTGTCACCGGGATTTGAACCAGCGACCTTTCGGTTTAGAGCTTACTACCTTACCGACTCGGCTATTCTGCCACTGTATGATAAGGCGGTGTAAAAGTTGTGTACATGATGCAGGGCATTCTTCAATTATAAATGGCGAAATGACGTGTCCGAGCCTTGGCGCCCAATCATTGAAAAAAAATTGTAAGGCTAATTTCAACTTTTCTAGGTTGCATCGAATGCTGATAATTCAGATTTAGGGCAATTTTAAGACAAAAGGACGACTTTATAGCCTTCGGGGAGCTTCTACTTTTTGCCTTTTCGGTGCTTTGTCTCCATTTTAAATCATTTACATTCGGCATACTTTTGAGATATAGCCTTTGGCAGTTTTCAAATTTTAGAGCTTGCTTCTATTGCTTATAAATCATTTTTAAGGCCTTTTTGAGACAAAACAATGATGTTTAGTCTTCAGAGAGCGTCTATATTTCGATTTATTGATCATTTGAGACCATTTTTGATAAAAATTTCACACTTATTGACTTTTCGAGTTTTTGTGGCACATAGAGTAATTCAATTTTAAGACCAGTTTTGATAAAATGTCTTTGGAAACTTGCAATTAGTCGATTCGTCAAGCTTGAGAAGCATATTGCGCAATTAAATTTTAAGACCATTTTTGATAAAATGGTAAGCGTAAAGCCTTCGAAAATTGCATATTTATCGACTTTGCGAGGTGAGAATGGCCTATAATTGATGCTTGGTATTTTGAATATTTGAATATTGCACCAAATTTTATGAGAAAATGCATATAACCTTCATTACAGTTTGGGCCAGCAATTATAGTACTTCGCTCGTATATAATAAATAAATCCAGACAACACTATTGTTACATATTAATGAACAAGCTCTGCAATAATGCACAGACTACAGCTTATAAGCAGCGGTTGCTGTGCCATTCCAGTGGTCAAGGGGCTAAAATGTTGATCTTGTAACCGAGCGAATGATGGTTCGAATTCCGCTCTGGGAATAGCAATGAAAATCAATCAGAAACGGGAAGTGTCAATATATGCCTTTCCAAACTATGTGTTTCTGGACACTGTTGAGGAGGCCCTCCTACCTAGAATGATTTCTTTTAACTTTTCAGATTTCAGATTTCTTTTTAACTGTTTTAAGATTTCTTGAGACGAATATGTAGCCGTCTACAGCCTTCACCCTAGCTGTGGCATTGCACGTACGCGTCCGCTTCAGCTACGGCAGGTGCGGGGTTCGATCCCAAGTGCCAGCCGGCCACCCACCGGTAGCTAAACTGGGTAAAGGCGGGCTTTAAGGGGCTGCGACGCGTCGCCCCAGTGTTGAAGCTTACTCTGCCTGAATACTCCCAACATGCTGCGTGGGGACCCGGTACCATGTCCCGCGCAGCGAACCGGGGTATTTTGATAATTTTTTAATTCGAAAATTCAATAAATATAAAAGCCATGATAGCGCCTTTGAACTCCGGACGGAGTTCTCTAGTACGATTGACGGCTGGTCTCTACGGTTAGAAGTGCTTGGATGGCCCTGCCATTGCATGCTGCGAGACTGGGCTCAGCCTTCACCTTCTCTGATAGCCGGTCTCGGCCATAGAATCCGCCATATTTTCCCGGGCAAGTGCTGGCAGGATTCGAACCATCGACTCACTTTTTTTCGAGCCGATGATGAAATTCTTAACGGGTTAGATACCTGACGAACACAATAATGCCAGTGTCGCCTGTCGTAGTGCCACTCCAGAACGACGGCTTTCGCTCGTTATTCTTGGAACATAGAGGTGGCGCCACTGTGGTAATTGTTGACACTGTGGAAGCGACCGATTTAAAAGGCCGAGACTGTGCTTTCTTCGTGTGCTCATCAGTTCATAATTTTAGGCTGCGATTTTCAACCGGCTGCGTCGTCTGTAATATTGTGGGGTTACTCTGCAGTGCTCTCCATTTTTTTGTCGCCCAAAACGTCGTCAGAGCTGCGGATTTTCTCCTGCCTTCAGCCTAAGAGCACACTCTTGCAATCAAGGCACGAGACGTTACAGACGGCGAAGCTGGGGCAATTCCTAGCCAGAGCTGCATTCTTCAAGGAATCGCCATCGCCACTTTCCTAGTTCGGTTCTCACGAGGTTTCCCGCATTATCGAAAAGGCACTGGTATGTGACGTCGCTGTTTCACCTGGCCCCTCAGTGGCACAGTGGCATCTTGCACTATCAAAGCTACTGGAGCACAGGTTCTTACCTTTTGAGATGTATGCAAACAACTGTGTGCACCACTCGTTTTGCTATTTGAGCAAGAGCGAGATTTATCGTAGTTTGGATGAAATGAACCTGCTGCGCAATCCATTCGTCAACATTTACCTTCATATTGCAGCGTGCTAATTAGTACAATCACGTTTCCGAAGGCACTGCCCCGTTCGACTTGCCACTTCCTGGAAGCAGCGTGAAAAGCCTAATTTTCCTGCGCCCGAATCGGGCAAAACCGAAATTCAGCCTGTACTGTATTCCTAGCCTTATATTTTATTCTGTTTATGCCAAGAGTAAGCATCGATAACTTCGGGATCAACAAATACTAACCTAATTGGGATAAATGGAATTCTCATTCTTGAAGTAACGTAGTGATTTGGCACATTTGCAGAACATTCTTCGTAGGTGGCTTCTGAAACGATTAATCGGACCGTGATCTCGTGCCATTGATCGCCACCCTCACCGCATATCAGCTTCTGAACAGAAGGTTTAACGAAGTGTTTGGCTAGAGCTAGCGTATGTGATAGGCTACTCGCAGTTTTCTCACCTTCAGGAAAAAAGTTTTCTTCTCTAAATAATGGCTCTACGTAGACACCTTGCCCAATAAATTTTGTAGAGACTTTCTGGCTTGCTGAAGATTGCCACGGTATTGTATCTGCATCGCTTAATCGATGATTGATGCCACGAACCATGCTAATAGTGGATTGTCGTCGCTTAGAGCAGATATTTTCATTCTTCATACAGTTGGTTGCTTAGCTAAACAGCCTTTCACACTTCGTAGTTAGGGCACGACTGCCAATGAAAAAATTGTGAAATACCACGGCAGTAAACGGTGGTGCCCTTTCAGGATGGTTAGTTCCCGGACCCTAGTGCTTAAACACTAAATTCCTCAAAGGCCAAGTCACCATAGTGTCTACCTTGCAGTCTCTCAGCCTTGTTAACAAGTCATTCCTAACGGAATAAAAACGCGCTTGTCCTGCAGTGATGCGTACTTACCGTACGTGGTGCTACTTCCAAGGTGTACATTGAATGCAATGAAACTGCAGGTATCAACCACTACAACTTGATGTGCAAGCGTTCTTGCTTCGCTTCGGGCGATAAGGTACAATGTGATGAAAACAGGTTTCCCACACTGATGCTGTGAACCCTTTGTCTTTTCCGCTAGGTTGGCGGATGATTTGGATAAATTTTACGTGTTTTTTCAAAAGACAGGCTCAAGTGATGTGTGGGTAGAGATGCTGAATGAAAAGTGTCACCAGGATTCATAAAATACCGGCCAAGTCGGCCAGCATAACCAGGACAGCGGCTAAGGCCTCTACACCTAGTAGAGAGAAAACAATGCCAATAGTCATGGGAGACAGTTTACTGTCACCAAGTCTTTTATTGCGCAGATAATCCAAGTTTCCCTCTACACATTAGGAGGGCTACAAGGCCACCTATTGCGTAAAAACATGCGAATGTTAAAATTGATTGATGACATACCTAATGCAATTAAAGTACTGAAGACGTGCAGGAATTATGTTCGCCAAGTGTGGTTTGTCATGAATGCCTACGAAAGTTGCTGGAGTATGTTTTTTTTTCTGTCAAAGACAAGTCAAAGGCGTCATTGGTTTCAGTGCTGTATGTACAACTCCTCCGCTTGCGAGGTAGACGCAGGAATCTTAGTTCATGTCCATCCGTTTACCTTCATATAGTTCCGAAGGCATATGGTGGCTCCTAATTTCAAAAACAAGAGAATTAACATTCACTTTCACGCAGTTTATAAGGCCAAGTCATGAACAACTTCTAATATTTTCCTTATAGCAATTGCATTTTACATGTAGAACTAACACCAGCACCGGATTGCCAAGTATACCAGCTCATTTCAAATACGTCGCCCATTGTATGTTCAAAAAGTGTGGTCTGCACTGCAATATTGCAAAAAAAAAAACAAAAAACTAACTGAACACACACACACAAT
>WOVY01013687.1:0-18717 GCA_013436015.1 Rhipicephalus annulatus
AACAAGCCATTGTATTAGTGAGTTCGTCCTGCTCGATATCTCATACTTTGACATCCTTTCTTCAATGGCTTCGGGTCACACACTTGAGACAAAGGCAGCTGGTGTAGTCCTGAGACTCGATGGGCCATGTAATGAGGTCTTGAAACAGAAGCAGGTCTCGAAAGAAACGGAAACAGGTCTTGAAACAGAAGCAGAAAAACAATGCCCTTCAAAATAGTCGATTGACCTCATATGCACTCTTTGCCTTCATCTTGTCATTAACGGTGGAATTTCGTGGCATAAACATGGATCGACTCTTTTTGAGCAATCTGTCTCAAAGTATTGACTACACGTCCACTGTAGGGCTTTGAAGTGATTGCTTCAAAAGCATGAACTTCACTCACGAAGGAAAAATTTTCCTTTTGGTCTGTCTTTACAGCGAGAGAATTCTGTGAAATAACATGATAATCGCCATGAAAGGTTCTTATGGAACTAAAAGAAAAGCTTCAATCGAAGACAGAGGTGTCGATTCGTACGAGGAATTGTTCGCCTAAAGCCAACAATAATTACACGCGAATAAGTGAGACTACAATAGATGGGTATATCAGAATGCGCGGAATTGTAATGAAACTCCGTGCCTTATTACGCCACAGAAACTAGTACGCACGCACACAAAGACACACACGCACGAACACGCACGTATGCACGCACACACATGCACATCAATGGCCGCACTACCTCCAAAGTGTTTCAATCGCACATGTTTGATGACCATGTATATTCCAACATTCCGGCAGGAGCCCGTTGTGCTTCAGCAGAATTCATAATAGGGACGGCACGGCAGAGAGAGACCGCACTTTGATTAAGTTGGGGTAGGAAGTCGATAGACCAGAACCAATCGTCCCCACCACTGGATGTTGAGCTTCATCTTAGGCAGATTCAATGGCGCAGAGATACAGCGAAGCAGCTAACATGAAACATGTAGTGGACAAATATTCTGCGCAAACCAATTGCATTTAAATATATTAAGCAGTAATCACATGTATTTAAGCTGAACGCAAATTGATACTTTTGTTTTTCGAGATCTGCAGAGAGAATTAAAAAAAACAGAGCGGAAAGATACAAAACAATGTGGCTTGTCATATGTACAAACCAACCGAATATTGTGATAATAGGAAGACAGAAACGCTGAGCCATGCGATAAAGGGCCTTATGTAGGATACCTTTGGCACTTTAAAAATATTCGATCAACAGTAAAGATGCCTAGTCTACTGACTGTGTAGGCAGTGTTACCTATTTGTTAAAAGCTATTTCGTTCACACGAAATACACTTTGACGAATAACGAAGTTCACGTGCTAACTTTAGGGTTCAGTTGAATACAAAGAGAAAAAAATAATGAATGTCTTGCACTTTCGATTCTCGATACAAATCTGAAGAAAGAAAAATGGCCGTGTTCTAGACAGAGAAAATGTTTGATATTTGGCGACCAAATGATGATTGAACATAAGAAAGTGTTCTCTTGGTACATCACCGACTATTTCTCTTTTCATTTTTCATTTAGCTCGTATTGTATAAGAGCGAAAACAAAGATGACACAGGCGTAAACGACCACTCTAGAGCTACGTTGTATCTACCAATTGTCGACAGAGCCCTCACACCATAGAGCTTACAAAAGTGCAAACAACAAAAGGCATTGCTGCAAGACATATGGAGCCATGAAACATACGGAACATGGCTCTGAAACAGACGACGCAGACATGATTGATATGAGGGGTTTAACGTCCCAAAACCGCCATATGATTATGAGAGACGTCGTAGTGGAGGGCTCCGGAAATTTCGACCACCTGGGGTTCTTTAACGTGCACCCAAATCGGAGCACACGGGCCTACAACAATTTCGCTTCGATCGGAAATGAAGCCGCCGCAGCCAGGATTCGAACCCACGACTTGCGGGTCAGCAGCCGAGTACCTTAGCCACTAGACCACCGCGGCGGGGCAACGACGATGCAGACATCCTCCTCAACTTTATGCATCAACCACACAGAGGCCAGGAGCCGCTTCATTTTATTTCTTCGTATAGGTGCTCTATTCAAAATGAATAACTTTCGATGGCCTTTGAGAGTTTTCGCATTAAGGAGCATTGGAAGCTTGCTGAAGAAACTTAGAGTGAGGCACATAAACAGGAGTACATAATAAAACCGCCATGATTTCCGTTTATCTGAAGTACATGCTATTATCCTCTGTAAAACTGAGATTTTCGGATGCACCTTGCGTAACTAGGTGTTTTCTTTTTCTATGTGGGAGCACTGTTGTTTTGTAGGTGCCTAGCGAAGACGAAGAACTCGAGAGCAGGTTTTTTTAAGGAACTCGAAAAAGACGTGACTTCACTTCTCAAAGTGTGGAGAAGCATGGCATCTCGTGTCCAATATGGGACAAGTCATAACCCAAGAAAGAGCCTTCTCTAGGGTTCCCACTGACACATTCCACAAGACCTTAAGAAACTTCCTTGGCAGTATGTTTGTGACCTCAGTGTGCTAGCGTAATCTCCATTTCCGAACTTTTGTAATGTACCATAAAGTGGCTCTTGTACTTCGAACTATTCAGAACTGTGCATGATTAGGCGGCACACTTAAAATACAGGAATACTGTCCCCAGACAAACACTTTAAAAAAGCTTGCAATAAGAGAGCCATGGCTTCATTTCTAGCTACAACAATTGGTTGGTCGACTACAGTAATGCATAATTCATGAAGGCACTTCGCTTCGTGTCCGGCTACGGAAACATATATTCCTGCCACATAGAAGTGCAAATAGAGTTGAAGGGACGGTGTTTTCAGAAGGGAGTGAGATTCCTGCGATGAAAATGACATAGGCTGCCCCCCCCCCCCGTCCTCCCTCCCCCGCTTTTTTTGCATTTTCAGTGGGAATTTTCTCCCAGTTGAGGAGGTTGTCTCAGCGAGCACAGTTTGTCATTGCCCACTTTGGTGGCCTTTGTCGCCTGTGTGTGCAATTGCTCCACAAAAGAGCGGGCAAGTATCGATTAGAAACAAGTTTGAAAGAATAAAGAGAAATATGTAAACATGCTACAAACAACACATAACCAAAATTTGCGTCATTGTTCCAGAGAGAAACCCCTACCGCCTCCCCTACCTGTATTGCCAAATGCCCCACGTCACCTTTGTAACATGGCGCGTTTGTACATTCCTTGATTGTACGCGGAGCTTTGATTAGAATTTCTCGTTTCCTTGATTTTATAAAGAAAGCGCACAAAAGTAACAACTGCTACATGAAAGTCGATCCCTTTTCTAATGTGACCAGCTAGAATGCACTAAGACGAGTTCCATTTTGTTCAGCCTCAAGTCCTGATGTTAACAATCAGTACAGCAAAATCTTGCGTGGTACAAGTATGCCATTTGTGGCGGAGTTATACATGAAGAAAGTGTGTCGATAGCGCTCAGCGCCTTACCCGAGGCGTCATGTGAGCTTGAAGAAGCCGATTTTCAGATGAATTCAATAGAACAGGTGTCCAACTGGAGGAGTTTTTAAAAAGATGGACGTAGAAAAAGGTAATGTCATGCGGGTACCATATAGATCCTGCTAATATGCTACCTTGTCGTGTGAAAGTAATTGAAAGAAAATAAACTCCAAAAAGTATATCCGAAGTGAGTGCTTAGATAGTCTGAACCACTGACATGTTTTGAGGGCGGACGGGCGTGTCGTCAGCTGCCACAAGATATATGCATGTCCTCTTAGACCTGTCACATTTGCATAAGGATGTTAGCAGTAGAGAGAAAGCGCATCGGGTAGTAATATTTATTTCATTGATCGGTGCAAACATATTACCCAGAAACGTGCATACAACAGAGGACGTACGTCAACAGCATGTAAACAAATGATCTATGTCAGAAACCCAAATACTAGGAGACGAAAAAATAAGAAGCCAATGAAGAATTTCCAGCAATTCAACAAAATTTCAGTAAGAATATCATTGTTTCTTCTGAAAAACAATGATAATATTGTAGCTGCCTGTTGAAAAAAAATGGCCGTATATCCACGGAGTGAATGATGGAGAGTGGGGCAAAGCATTCCTCCGTCCATTCGTTCTTGCTTCCGTCCGTCCATGTGTCCATCCGCCCGTCCGTGCGTCCCTCTGTTCGTGCGTCCGTTCCTACGTTCGTCCATGCAGCCACCCCTGCGTCCGTTCAGGCGTTCATCCATACATCTGTCTGTGTGTCCTTTCGTCCATCTATTCAACACTCCGAGTACCACCATCTCGCATCTTTTCATCATATATTCCCCATATAAAAGCACCGCCATCCAGCGGACATTCCAAGGACTAAACGAGAGGTGGCACACGCACACTTTCTTGCGGCCTGCGCTTCGGGTCTACTTCCCACCTTTACCCACCTCGAGCTCATGGTATATACTAGTTTACTGTATTCATAACACTGCGGCCCAACGCTTCGCTAAACCTTTCTAAAACCTAGGAGGCTACTCCCAGCGAGCATAACATAGCAACCCTTTTTTGTCAGATAGTGCTCAATGTACATGCCTATGGCGGCTAAGGGGTAATGAGAGGCAGGAGAATTCGGCTTTTAGTAACGCGCACGCTGCGATTTTTTTTTATTTTTCAACAACGCACAGAAAAAAATCTGCCACTTGGCCCCACCTTTGAGGTCAAATCTAAGGCTGGTTACGCACTACTACAACTACTACTACTACGAGGGACGAACGGATGCCGTTCTAAGGAGGTTCGCCCCTAAAAAGAAACGAAAGAGAATTAGCTCGCACTATTCAAGTCGACCGTACCAACGCGTGATCGAAACATCACCACATGCGGTGGGTTTTAATATGTCGGTGACGTTTCGTTTTCAAATATCTTGCGTAATCCAGCTGGTCCGCGCCGAACAAACGCGCTTCAATTAAAAGATACCGAGCGGCCTACTTCAAGCCCTCGGCAAATCTCGTTACTTGCTTGTTCTTGACGCAAAAGGTCACGTGTTGGGCTGACAACACTGACTCCAAACCATCTTGGCTTGCCAAGGTTGCCTGCGTGAGGTAATGCAAGGTTCTCCATGGACGCATTTCCTCTATGGACACAGGCCCGCAAGGATGCGCCACTCTTGCCGTGTTTCACCACAAAGCAGGAGCTGCGCGCTTCATTTCGGTAGCAGACAACGGCAAGCAACCCTGTGTGCTGGCACTAATTGTCGCTTTGATTCGCTATGGTGCCTGATGCTCGGTCATTACGCAGCAAGCGCCGGTGCTGCACCGAGTTCACCTTAAGAGTCAATGAGCCTGTACTTGCAATATAGGAGACATACATGCAGTCCTCTACGAAATGGCTTCAGCACCAGAGGAAATAGAGACCTCTCGTCGATAAGAAATCCCTTCCAATACGTTGCCACTCATGCGCAAAGCCTAATAGGGCAGCCTACCCAGCTTCTTGTAATGGCAGGTGGTAAGCCCAGTGATACTTACGATTGCAGTGTGACCAGGCGTGAAGCTCGTATACCCACGTAAACCGGCGCTCGCGTGTCCTAAGTGAGAAAAAAAAGGAGCAGAACCGGAGTCGGAAAATGTTACCGCATTTCTAACAAAGATCATCTTCATCATTAACAGTCGATCTCATGTCGGCTGCAGGGCGAAGGCCCCTCTCAGTGAGTTGCAACACACCTTGTTCTGTGGAAGCCGATACTGCTTGATATCTTCAATTAACCTTTTTTTGCGATCCTTAACCGCTTCCCGTTCATGGACAAACTCACCCTCTGTTTAATTATCCACTATCTGTTTTACTGGTTGCGTGGCTTCCCCATATTAAACTTTTTTTTATTTATTACGAACTAAAGTGTATTTCACGGCTGTTGTTTTTCGCTGATCTAATATGCTATCTTCTTATCACTCAAAGTTACGCCGATCATACTTAGTTTCATTGCGCGTTATGTGGTGCTTCTTCTAGTGATTTTTTCAAGCGTTAAATAACACGCCCAGACAAAAAACAAAAAAATGGCAGCATATACGCGGGGTGAATGATGGAGAGTGGGGCGTAGGATCCGTCCGTCCATTCGTTCTTGCTTCCGTTCGTCCATGCGTCCGTCTGTTTGACCATCCGCGCGTCCATCTGCCAGTCCGTGCGTGCGTCCGTCCCTGCGTTTGTCCACGCATCCACACCTACATCCGTCCATGCGTCCATCCGTCCATGCAGCCATCCGTGCGTCCGTTCATGCATCTGTGTGTCCGTTCATCCATCTTGTCAAAACTCCAAGTACCACCATCTCGCACCTTTTCATCATATGTTCCCCATATAGAAGCACCGCCATCCAGCGGACATTCCAAGGACTAAACGAGAGATTGCACACGCACACTTTCTTACGGCTTGCGCTTAATGTCTACTTCCCAGCTTTAACCACCTCGAGTTCATGGTATACTAGTTCGCTGTATTCATAGCACTGCCACTGCGTCCCGACGCTCGCTCGACTTTTCTAAAACTAAGGAGGTTACCCCCAGCGGGTATAACGTAGCAAACTTTTTTTGTCAGATAGTTCTCAATGTACATGCCAATGACTGCTAATGGGGAATGACAGACAGGATAATTCAGCTTTTAGTTAATGCGCAACCCGGCGAATTTTATATTGTTCAACAACGCACAGGAGAAATTTCCCACCGGCACCACCTTGCAGGTCAAAGCGTAAGACTGGTTACGCACTACGACTACGATGAGGGACGAACGGTTGCTGCTTTAAGGAGCTTCGCCCCAAATAAAGTAATAATAAATTCTCGGTCTGAGTGAGGACCGAACTCGAGTTATTTGCCTGTCAAGCAAGTGTTCTGCCACAGAGTCATGCATCTGATTAGAAATAGAATGTAAGTAACGTCATCTGCTTAGAAATGCTGCTTGCATGATTTACAAACACATGAGTGATGTAAATATGCTTCACAATGCAATATGAAATCTCGCAGTAATAATGCTTGGTACAAATGTATATTGTGGTCGGGCGTCAAAAAATGTTATTATCATGACTTTCGGGTGTACGGCATAACAGTTACGGTATATTTTCCCTTAAAGCCATGTAGTAGGTGTACAACAGGATCGAAAATATACGTTTCAAAATTGGAAAGTTAGATTTTCTGCTATGCAGTTTTAACAACTTATGATGATGCTTTGTCATTTAGTGCAAATAGCCTGTTCAAGCGCTGTTTGCTTACGAAACGACGTGGGAAATGTTTAGTCACCTTTCCTTTATGAACACTCATAATAGACAAGCCCTAGCACGTTCGGCTAGGACCACGTCTCCACTTGAAGCAGAAGTGCCACCATTGCTTGTTGAAATACGCAGTGCGGAAAAGTGCTCTAGCGAAATAAAAAAAAACGGTTCATTGCTGGTGGTTTAAAGCGTGCTACCAATTACAAATAATGCATCTGTGTGCCAAAGCTTCACTAACAAACGCCATTTTTAACTTAGTACGCAGTAGCGACAGAATAACACTATAACGTTCAACTTTTAAAGGCGATACTTGTGGTTCCAGATTTTTTTTCTTTACAATTATCCAGATTTGTTCCCACTGCCTCATTGAACATCGTACTCCTCATGACTTGCGAATGTATTGCGTATCCAGAGAGGGGGTAGGGTCCACATCTCTTTCGTGGAGTTAAGGTACCTAGTAAGGAGTGAGAATGTACGTGAAAAACGCGATATCTCTTTCCTTATACGGACAGTCAAGATAAGAGATCAAGCTGAGCAATGAAATATTCGCAGGTGTTCAATAGGTATTCGCCTAAAATGACCTCAATGGTGAACGCTGTTTCATTTTTCTTTTCAGCCAATGTGTCCCTCCACCCTCGTCCACCTCGGAAAGCTTTCTGCTCCTACCACGCTTTTGCGTTGACTCCAAGATAACAATCATAGCAATATATCTGCGCCTCTCTTTGTTTTTTACTTCCTCCATGATCGGTCCGTTTTGGACCAAGTGACCTTGTCTTGTGATGAGAACATCATGTGACGTCTTAGGTACGCCAGAATTATGTCGAGATGTGCGTCACTTTTCTTAAGACCGACGCGGAGGGTCGACGATAGTAGGGGTCAATTTTAGCGCTTCACGATTAATCTAAAGCTTCTGCCTTGATTAGACAGCCTGCTATGCTAAATAAATTAGGCGAGAATAGCTCTCAGCGGGTCTTCGGAGCTTTCCACTACGGCGTCTCTCATAATCACATGGCAGTTTATGAACATTAAGCTCCAACAACAATTATGAATGTGAGGAAACATTTAGAATGTTTTCTCTTTTTTTCCGACTCTAAATGCGATAAGAATTGAGGGAAGTCTTAACTTCTTTAGAAAAAGTTAATTTCGCCGGCTTATTAAATTCCTAACCTCGTGGTATGGTCGTCCGTTTATGCGTTACCAGTAGAAGAAAGTATTACACTGACGATTGTTATGCCAATTTGTAAGCGAAATATAGAAAGTAAGTAAAACTGTGCTACCCGTGGAAGAAGGCAGGAAGTAGTTTGCGTGACAAGAAATGTGTGCAGAAGAAATTGTTTGATCGGAAGCATAAAAACTACTTCCATAGATAATATATGCAAATATTTAAAGAAAACACAATTGGGTTACCCATGACACTATAGAAAAATCAAAATTTTAGTATGAGCCAGAAGATGTTAACTGTTTCACATAGTGCTAAATTGGCACCCATGTTATCCTCTAAAAATATTGCAAGCTAAATAATGACTTCAAATAATTCGCCCTATTCTAAATAGCACACATCTGAACTTTGCAAACAGAATGCACTGCTTGGGGAAGGCAAGAAAGCGTCGAATTTTCACGTGCGAAAAGCTTTCCCATAATTTACTGTAGCGAGGCGTATCGTGCATGAATATACAAAGTGTTAATTTAATCTGCTATAGCTACTAATTGTGTGCTATATCTTATATAGGTGGACAAGTGCCACTTCACTAAATTCATTTAATGCAAAAATATGGATCTCTTCATTTTTCTTTGGAAGCGTTTCCTGTCAAGTATAAGCGATGGTCGTTCGGGCAAGCTGTCTCACGTGGCAAGATGGCCTTGACAGGTCGTAACCATGACAAACAGTCTTTAATAAAGGCGGAATGACCATCATTTTGGCATGTGTTCGCAACCTCGCCAGTTGTTTGTTGAGCTCCTCGACAATGGCACGCAGAAGAAGCCATTATGAAGCGCTGCATTTCTAATGCCGAGCTGGAAAGGGTGGGTCGAAAATCTAGCACGCAATTCAATATTACGAAATGGTGGAGGGTGTTAGCTAAATGGTCGTCGCGCAAGTTTCAAAACTTGGGGCAGGCCCTAAATAAAGTGGTAAGGGCCCCGGTGTGAAGACAATAAAAACTAGAGGAAAGCGTCGCGCTCAATATTAGGTGACAGCTGAAACAACGTTCAGGTGAAGTTGAAAGCTTCCAGAGAAGGAACATGTGGTTGTGTGCCATAGTGTGGGCCAAATGCCAGTGATGTGACAATTTACTTTCACCCTTAGGTCTGCCCAAGTGAACCAAACATTACCAAAAAACTAGATGCTATCGTGATTAGGGACAGCTTAACTAAACATTAACATCACATAAAGTATCTTCAGATTTTCATGATTCCTTAATTACGACGCAGCATTCGGTCCCTGATTATGTAAAATGTGTTATCTATGTTCACGGCATGTTGTAATAGCCTTAATGACTTCGTTGCTTCTATTGTTTCTGCCACTCATATTTTTATTAACCTACCAAAACCATTGGTATACCGTGCGCGCAATGCGCCTGGCTTATATTTGAACTGAATGGTGTGGAACTAAAGGGCACACAAATACAAGGCAAAATCTTCCAGCACACGAAGTGAAAGGAAAGAAATGATCTCATATTTGCGTGCTTTTTTGCAAATGTCTTTGAAAGCAGCTAAAGTTCTGCCGACCGTGTTTCGTGCATAGTGTCATATTTCTTAAGAACTAAGATGATGTTCGCATTCTTCCAAGATTATAGTACCCTCCACATCAGGAGGCACTTCGTAAACAGGGTGCCTAGTCTTTCTAACACAATCTGTTGTCAACCTTTGAGCAGATCTGATGACACCTTATACACACCAGCGGCTTTGCCTCTTTGCATCCCCTCCAAGGCTTTTCCGACTTCTTCTTTAATTACTGGTAGGATGTCATCTGGGTTACTGGTAGTTATTCCAATAAAGCCGTGGTTGTCCCTGCTACCACACAGATATGTGTAAAAATCATCCGCTATTTTTACTATTCTATACATATTGGTAGTTACTTTGCGCTCCTTGTCCCTTAGTGCATACAACTGGCTTTTTTCTATTCCAAAATTTTAATTCTCTGCTTTGATGCTTCCAGGGTTTGTTATCGCCTGTTCAGTTCTCTCTATGTGGTGCCTTCGTAAATTGGATTCCTTACGCTTGATAATGAACTTCGAAAGAACTACCAGTTCTATTTTGCCGGTTGGGTTTGAGCCTTTCATGTTTTGATGTTTCTAAAGAGATTCATCGTCTCCAAGGAGAGTTTGCTAGTGTGTTGTCAAACTACCGCACCTCAAACTTCTATTGTACACTCCGTAATGTTACTCGTCAGACTATTATTTATTGCTTAAATGCAAAGGACGGTTTCTTTGATACGAGCCGAGTATCTGTTCTGAAGCGAGACCAAAGTCCTGTACTTTCTCTCTCCGTGCTAGCTTATTGACGGGCTTTTTGCCAACCAGTTTCTGTAGTTCCTTCTTCAAGTCTAAGTGAATTCGAGACCTTACCATCCTACGGTCATTGCATCGTTCTTTGCCAACCACTTCCACATTTTGCACGATGCCTGGGTGTGCAATCAGTATTAAGTCCATGTCATTTTTACTTTCACCATAAGGGCTACTTCATGTCCACCTATGGTTCACCCGTTTTTAATAGAAGGTATTTTTGATTCCAAATTTACTGCTGTTCGCGAGTTCTTCTAATAACCTATGCCTTAATCCCCCACTGCCTGGTTTTCAGCTTCACTCTTCCTTACTCTGGCATTGAAATCGCCCCTCAGTATAATATACTGTGTTTTGCGTTACTCATTGCCGATTCCTCGTCTTAATAAAAAGCTTTAAACTAATACGTCATCATGACTGAATGCAGATTCGTAGGCCTGTGCCACCTTCCCCTTGTATCTATTACGGTCTTTAGTTATAACACCTACTACCCTTTCATTATTGATATAGTGTTCCTTCATGTTACCAGCTACATTTCGGTGGATAAACAGCCTAACTTCCGGTTCTCTTCTATCAGACAAGCCACAATAGCAAAGGACGCGGCCATTGTGTAGCAGCATATAGGCCTCATCTCTCCTCTTAATCTCACTCAGCTCTTTTGCATCTCATTTAACATCCTCTATCTTCTAGATTATCACAGCTCAACTTGCATCACTAGGTTAGGTTCTAGCGATAAATGTTGCCACGCTCAGGTTCCAATGGTAGAATGTCCGGACCAAGAGATTATTAGCACCCTCTGCCGAGTCACAGATCTCACCACCGCCGTGGTTAGTTGCTTCGCAGCCGCAGGAACTTCAGGCCCAGGATTAATTGGCGTATCAATGTGGGAGGTAGTGGCACCAGGGTGACCAATGTTTCTCTGGTGAGGAAGTGGACTACCGCTAATAGTCACCGGTGAAGCCACACTCCACGCCTGCTAATTATATTGCATAATCACAACGACAGTTATAGCGCGAGAACAAAACAAAAAAAAACGAGAAGGGGACGAGACACAAAAGCCGTAACCAACCCACTTTTACGTTCCATCATCACGCAGATAATTTTTATATCCGATGGGGAATTGCACAGCACCGGCATTTCAACCATGAACCTTTTGAACGTGAGGATGATGCTCTAAGTACTACGAAATCTCTGCACTCATATACGCGTAATATTTGCTTTTTGATCAACAGTGTTCACGAGTATCTACTCAGCCACCAGTATAAGGTGGCTGGGCGTTCAGCAAGTGCTTATGCTTTGGCTATGTGGCTGAGTCACGTGAAGGACAAAAAGGAGGACAGACTGACAGACAGAAATTACTGTGTTTTAGTATTGCAAGAAAGGCTATCGTTTTAATAAGCGAACTTGGTTGTTTCACACAAGTAATGATTCCTGAGCGGCTCATAATCTCCTCTACTTTCAGAAAACTATCGCGTTCCTTTGTCGCAGCTTTTCTTTTTTTTCTTTTTTAGGACTTTGCTTCTTTTGTTCGCGGCTCTTCTAATATTGACGGGCGGCATGTACACGAGTGTTGCCTGAAAACTTCTGTCGCTTCGCTAAAGGTCACCTCTCCGGTGATTCCAACAATACTCACTAGATTAAGTGCCGCCACTGAAGACATTGGTTTTCGATGGCGCGTGTGCTCGTCTCCTTGGAGTGGATTTGATTGATCAATATGCGGGGTTTAACGTCCCAAAACAACCATATGAATATGTGAGGCGCCGTAGTGGAGGGCTCTGGAAATTCAGACCACCTGGGGTTCTTTAACGTGAACCCAATATGAGCACACGGGCCTACGACATTTCCGCCTCCATCGGAAATGCAGCCGCCACAGCCGGGATTCCATCCCGCAACCTGCGGGTCAGCAGCCGAGTACCTTAGCCACTAGACCACCGCGGCGGGGCTGGGAGTGGATTTGAAAGTAAAGGAAGTGAAGAGAAAAAGTGTCGCCTTAACAGTCTGTCTCTCAGGAGGTCACCTCAACAACGCCACACGAGGGATGGGTTGTGGGGGAGAGAAATGATTGTGAAAAAGAGAGGAATAGAGTAGGGTGGGAGTGGTCTACGGTCTGGCCGCGAACGTGTGCGTACTGCTTAGCACCGTCTCCAAGCCGGCATGAGAGAAACAAAAAATCATCAGGCAGGCCGGCTGGGTGAGGATCGTTGCTTCGTAGACGCGGCAGCACATGAAAACTTTCTACGATGAGTGTTACGCACGGTTGCCGATATCATCGCAAGCCCCATCACTGGGGGGGCGCTGCAAGCGCGCGAAGTGATCGGACGTGCAGCGCATCGGCTCCGTCGTTTTTCGGCTGGAACCGTCGGTTTCTAAGCTGAACCTCAACGAAACTGATGCCATTGGACGCCTAACACCACAAGGAGTCTGTGGACACCGATTCTCCACAGGTGGGCCAATTTTCGAGACTTTCACGCCGACCGCGTCCTGCAACGCCGCGGTTGAGCTGGCCCTTTCAAGGGCTAGGCTCGACGCAGCTGGCGTCTCGGATTCCCGGGTATGGCGGCAACTAAGATCACCGGGTATGACCCGGTAACCATGCAATGGACTGAAATCGACGCCACAAAACGAGATGAAGATGAAGATGTTCCACCCACCGAAGATGAGTGTTTGCAAGCCCTGATGCGTCTACGGCAACGCAGGACACAGGCAAATCCGACAACCAAGGGAGACGCCAGCACAGCGTCGCTGACCCAGGCGGGGATTCCCCGCTCAGTGACTCCCGGCGGTGCTCGCGCTGCTTCGCCAAAAGGAAGTAAGAAGACAGCACAGCAGTGGCGCCCGAAACAGACGCCACGCTTACGCTCGGAAGACCTCATCGTGGTCCTGAAACCTCGAGGAACCCTCGATTTGAAGATGGTTTTCAAGCACGGAGAAGTGGGTTCTGCAGTAGCTCGCTACGTTGGTGACCCTGGCAGCCGACGACCTCAGCGTCTGGCCCGTCTGGGAACAGAACGTCATTGTCTGTGGCACTCAGACCCCATCCGTGGTGGACAAGCTTATCAAGGAATTCGACCTCAAGGTTGGGGAACAGACATATCCCTTCCGTGGCCATCTCAAAACTCAATGGCGACTGTTGCAAAGGGGTCATCCGTGTCCGCGAGGACGAAACCTCTGCTTCACTCAAGCCGAAACTTCGCTGGAGGGAGGGCGACATCGCTTTCATCCGAAAACTTGGCTCCTCAAATATAGCGGTGGTGACTTTCGTGGGCCGAAGACTTCCCCGTTACATTCAGTACAACTATGAATGTGTCCCAGTACACACCTATAAGAAAACAATCCCGGCGTGCTACAGATGTGGTACGGTTGGCCACCGGGTGGACAACTGCCCTCACCCCGAAGACGGGCGCTGCGGATACTGCGGCAAACAAGTTGGGGCCACTACAGACGGCCTAAGAGAACACGAGTGTCAGCCTTCCTGCATAATCTGCGATGGGGCCCACCCTCACAGGGTCCGCGGACTGCACTGGAAAGTTCCGTAAGCTGCAACGTCCGGAGGCAACGAACAAGGCAGGACCCGCCACAACACGGCACAAGCGGTCGCCCCGACCTTCGAAGAAGGGGAAGCAAGGGGCCAGCAACAGCGGCAACCACCGCAACAGAAAGCCGGAAACAAGCACGTGTCTCAAGAAGTCAAGCCAGGAATAGGGAAACAGGCCCCGACACTCCCGGCCGGGGTTTTCCCTCCACTCAGCAGTGCTCCAAACCAACAGGTGAGTGGCTGGGCAGTGGCCGCCTCACAGTCATCTCCTTCCTCAAACCCTCTCAGCTCGAGATGAGTAATCAGTTGGAGTCCTTAAAGAAGCAAAATGCGCAGCTTGCATCCAAAATTCAGGCACTTGAAAAAGCTAGGGCGGAGAAACCTCTACCGCACATGGATGACGAGTGTGACTCGGCCTCTGTGTGCTCGGGCAATACAGTAACGTCTCACTCGGCCTTGATTGAAAATCTGGAGTCCCGGGTCTCTAATATCGAAGAACAGCTAGTACATTTCCCTGAACAGATGGCCCAGCTCCCGAATATGATTAGTCAAGCTGTGCAGACGGCTATCCAGATGCAGACGCAGCTCATTATAGCCACCGTAACGCAGCAAGTAACGCAATCCATTCAGACATGGCTCAGCAGTAACCCGAGATCTGCACGGCGTGCAGGGCCTATCCGTGAGGTAGGGCGCCCCAGTAAAATCCTCCGTGCAGCGGAGGGCGAAAAAACAGCAGGAATCTACCGACTCCATAGAGAATGCGCAAAGTGGCGGTGCAGCTCTTCGTCGCTGAACCGCTCACTAGCCCACCTCAACAAATACAATAAATATGGCAGGTACTCCTTCCAGAGCACGGATAAAAGGAGAATCGCTCTCGATAATACAGTGGAATTGCAGAGGTTTCCGAGACCGGCGCAAAAGGTCTCATTTACACCTCTATATTCAAAATTTGGACGTGATGCCCGCAGTGCTGGCCCTTCAAGAGCCAGGTTGTGCAGGCTAAACTTTCAGGCTATAACACGTTTCAAAGGGACACCCATCCACCTGTGTTCCTGGTGCAATAAATCTTACACTGCGCAGGAGATTGATCTCGAGCTTAAAAATCGGAGCATTCCTACACAATGGTGCAGATACTGCCTCTCCGTAGGATAAATCACGCGGTTTATATACTGAACATTTACACTCCGCCTAAAACACTCCACGTCACCTATGCAGAGATCTTCTGCCGTGCACTGAAATGTGCCGACAGAGCACCTCTATAATTCTTGGGGACTTCAATGCCCCTTGCCGACTCTGGGGGTACACACGCGAGGAGGCCAGGGGAAGGCGGCTTGCGGAGCTTATCTCCACCTAAGGCCTCACCCTTCTCACCGACCCGGCCACCCCCACGCGCCTTGGCAACTCGGTGACCAGGACACCTGTCCTGACCTCACTTTGGTTAAGAAACACACGACACGTTACATGGACTAACCTAGAGGAGACCCTGGGCAGTGACCACTGCCTCCTAAACGTCACACTCTCCACACATCCTTTCAAACGGAAGGACACACAAGCGCGACTAGTTAACTGGGACAAAATGCGCACGGAAACTATACCGCCTATCCTCCGTTCCGGCAATTACGCAGACTGGGCTGCACACATCATGCTTACTCAGAAGAAATACGAAACCGTAGTGCGAACATCGGATGAACACCCAGCCGTTGACAACCACCTTCTGCATTTGTGGGGAGGCCCGTCGGAGCCTCACGCGAACGCTGGAAACGTCAGAAGCATAATAGACCCCCTTCGAAAACGTATTCAGGAGCTAACTACACAGGCAGCTGAATACGCTACTACGCACTTAGCAGATGCAAACTGGACAGACAAATGTAATGATATCGCTCATCAGATGTCAAGCAAAAGCACATGGGGGCTGTTTCGCAGCCTCATTGACCCCACGCAAACGCGAGGAGAAACACAACGACACCTGCGAAGAGCCCTTCACGGATTTCAGGGTACTTCAACGCAACTCGCGGAAACTCTTCGCGACAGGTATCTCTGCCAGGTGCACGATCCGAGAGGTTCGGAGTATATATATTCGGGAAAAGAAAACGAGACCCTAGATGCCCCTTTCTTCTACATGATATGAAGGCGGCAATGGCTAAAATGCGTAGAGGAAACAGCCCCTGGTAAGGATAAAATCACGGTCAAGACGCTGGCAAATTTGGCCGATCCTGCGCTGGCACACCTCTTGGAATACATCAACGCCATCTGGAGTGGTCGGATATCGGTCCCTTCAGAGTGGAAGGACATCACTGGTCACATTCATTCCCAAACCGGGGAAGCCAGTAAACATAGACAACCTTCGCCCCATCTCTCTAACGTCTTGCGTTGGCAAGTTGATGGAGACGATGGGGCGGGACAGACTTTCGGAATATCTTGAACAGAAAGGGGCTTTCGCCCCTACCATGTTCGGATTCCGTCCTCACAATCGGCACAGGATGTACTCCTGCAACTACACCGAGAGGTCATCCAACCGGTGGCGATGAAACATAACGACAGGGTCATCCTCGCCTTAGATCTGAAGGGGGCCTTTGACAATGTTAAACACAGCGTCATACTCGAACACCTAAGCCTCACTAACTGTGGTCAGAACACATTTAATTACGTCAAGGACTTTTATCGGACAGAGCCGCCCTGCTCCGCATTGAAGACTCCGAATTCGGGCCGTATCAAATGGGTACCAGAGGGACACCGCAAGGGGCTGTTTCTCTCCCCCATTCTATTTAACGTCGCAATGATGCACCTGCCACGTCAGCTGGCGGCCATAGAGGGCATTCATCATGCCCTCTATGCCGATGACATTACGGTATGGGCAACTCAAGGGAACTTAGGTGCCATTGAGACCAGTCTGCAACAGGCTGCCGAAATTGTACACACCTACGCGGCGCGTTGCGGACTCGAATGCGCACCCAACAAATCCGAATTCCTCACATTAGAGGCAGCCTAAAGACAACACAGATATCTCCATCACTCTTCCTGCGGGCCCAATCAGACGAGCGGAGGAGATCAGGGTCCTGGGCCTATACATTCACCAGCAGCTCCGGATTGACACAACATTGACGAAATTAAGGAAGATAGGAGACCAGGTGGGTCGCATGATCCGCAGGGTCTCCAACAAGAGGGGGGGACTTCGGTGCACAGATGCGTTGCGGCTAGCGCACGCTTTTTGTCACCAGCAGGGTCATGTACTCCGTCCCTTACCTCTCCCTCCGCAAACATGAGGAAGAACGAATCGAGGCAATCATTAAAAAGACAATAAAGCGGGCTCTTGATCTTCCGATCTCTACATCCAACAGCCGTCTCAAGGCATTGGGTGTGATTAATTCATACCAAGAGCTGAAGGAAGCCCATCTTTTAAACCAGTACACACGGCTAGCCCAAACCAACTCTGGCCAACGCCTGCTTGCACGTCTGCACATAAGACATGATTTCGAACAACAGGAACGGGTCAAAGTGCCAGAACTGTGGCGCACAGCCCTTCTGGTCCGACCTCTACCCACTAAAATGGACAGAGATGAACACACAGCGCGAACGTGACGCACGCGCTTCGGGCGCTGGAACGACAATTTGGACAGAAGCCAGGTGTGTACTACGTGGACGTTGCTGGCCCCACCCTCCAAGGGGTGGTACAACGGCGGCTGCTATTCACGAGGGCACACAGGTGGATGGGCTAACCTTTAGGGCGTATTCTGTAACACAGGCTGAGGAGGTCGCCATTGCCCTTGCGCGGCCTCTCACAGTAATTCCGGTATATTATCACGGATTCGCGCCGAGCGTGTCGTAATTATACAGCCGGGTACATATCACCGTTAGCCGAGACAATACTGCGCAACTGCATAAGAGACACGGACCCTCATCCGAAACGCATTATATGGACACCGGCCATCAGGATTGCGGGGAAATGAGGCTGCAGATGCGGCTGCCCGAGCGCTCATTTTCCGGGCTACCTTCGTCAATGCCGATGGAGACCGATGAGGAGGGTTACCCTCTCCTCCGATATAAGGAAATTCTTTATTATTATCGGGAAAGTCATCGCCGCTACCCCTCCCCCCGCACGGGGGTTGAAGAAAGCAGAGGGACGCATTTTGCTTCGCCTCCAGACGAATACATTGCTATGTCCTGCCATAGTCAAACATTTCGACCCTACGGTCACAGGACAGTGCCAGCACTGTGGGGAGGTGGCAGACACCTACCACATGGTGTGGGCCTGCCAAGCTAACGCAGCCATTACTCCTAACCCAAACCCTAGGCGAGAGGACTGGGAGGCGGCCCTGCTCGGCTGCTCAGACCTTCAGGCCCAGCAGCCTTGGTCCAGAGAGCCAAGACGGCGTTTTAACCAATGGGGTCCCGGAATAGAGACTCCACCTAGTCTGTAGGGGCCTCTACAGAGGTCCTACACCTCTCTTTTGTAAATAAATGTTTTTTCACCACCACCACCATCACTGGCCTGGTATCAA